>JAHREE010000280.1:1676939-1776036 GCA_033628505.1 Tringa tobata
CTTTCAGATTTAATTTGAAACGTTTCTCAATTTGGGTTTCATCATTCAAATCCTCTGATCTGATTCTTTCATCCCTTAAAACTCTTTACAATCTCAAAGGAAAACAGCTCCCAGGCCACAGGACTACATCTATAAATCTTCAAAATCCTGTATCTAGGGTTGTTTTGTCTGTTGTAAACCTGCAGCTTTGCACAGGTGAGTAATCGTCTCTGCCTTAATAAAGTTGGTAATGTAATTTGAAATGAAATTTGATTCCTCCCTTTTTGGAAGGAGCAATACTATTTGAAAATGAAATAGCAGGCCATTTGTTTGACGGCTACTCCATTATATTAAAAGTCATCCTTCCTGTAGTCATACAAAAAGCAACATGTGAAATACCGAAATATCTTCCCCTCCAAAAAAATATCACTTGGTAATTGCACAAGAAAATGGTAAACCTCATTTTTTAGGTGATATTAGTTAGCAGATTCTTCCTGAGAAATAGCTTTCTTGACAAAATCAAGTTCTACTCTTGCATTTCATATGGGTCTTAAGGAGACAGTTCCATAAGCTTAAGGGTGACTACATATTTAATGCTTCTGTTCAAGTTGATATTGCACAATAAAGACCATTACAAATAAACTCATATTCATGGGGCACTAGCTGAGTGTATAATGAAATCATGAAAATACCCACATCTACCCAAACTGCCTTTAATGCATTTGTTAACTAGTAAGTTTTCACAGCTTTGCCATGAAATGACTTCAAGGCAGAGGGTTTAGAAAACACAATCTTTTTCTAGTACATGTAGAGACAATGAAGAGCAGCAGGAATTATACCCACTAGTCTACATTTTTGACTAGTGCAAACCACTGGTAAGCTGTTGACTGTAGCCTACAAGTGCTTATTTGTCCTGTCTGGGTTGCCCGTTCTCCAGTCATGCTGAAATCCTCTACGAAAGCCTCTGTAAGAAAGTGGTCTGACTTTGTTTCTGGTTTTACTAATGAAATTTATTTATAAAGTATTTCAGTGAAGATTACCACCCAGTATAAATTGAATAAACTCCATTGACATTGGTGGAGTTTTGCTAAGTTTATACAAACTAAGACTTTGGGCCGATGTGCATGTATGCTGTACTCTTTTCTATTAGCACGATTGTCATTCACCGTTTGATTTCCTGAGCTGCAAGATAATATTCAAACATCTTATAAGTGTTCAACAAGTCCCTTTTTTCCTTTATTGTATGCTTCCTGTATTTTCTTGCAGCAATTTTAACAATGGACTTTTAAAATATTTATTTATTATATTCAGACCACTGCCTGAAAGTTCCAAGCAGTAGATTTCCCACCTCCCCTGTGTTTCCATCCTAACAAAAAAGCTATTAAACCGGGCAGAAATCTGATTGCACTCTCTGTTTTCAAGCACTGTGGAAATTGGTAAATACATGATATTTCTTTCTGTGACTTTGAAAAAAAAAAATAAAATTAACTCACTTTTAATACAATTTAAGTTTTAGGGTTTGGGTTTTTTTTTCCTAGAAAGGTATTTGTGCAAGTGCTCTGTACGAGAGAAGAAATCATTTATTGCCCTTTCAGTTCCTCCTTCTTGCTATTACATTTCCTCCAGTCTATTTACTTACTTTCATCAGCCTCTCCAAAGTACTTAAAGATTCAACTACCTTCTCAATATTTTTTGTTCAGATGAACCAAGTAGGATGCTGAAACAGTACCCTACAATTGTCAGTACCCGAAGATAAACAATGACTATGACTCAAATATCATGAATGAAGTCTGAATACAAAATTTGCTAAATATTAAACTGAATATATATTCAAGTTAATCATAGAAAGTCTGTCATTTTGGAAAAGAGTTTAAATGATCTGAGTGTATTATTTACTCACTGAATTAGTTGCTCAGCAGTAGTTACGAAGGCATGCAGACAGCCACTCTTGCCACAGCTGGAACTCTTGTTTGGGAGACACATGGCTATTCCAACAGCACTGAATGTATAGTCTTGCTTCAGGGAATAGATAACATATTCAATATGCATTCTTAAAATGTATTAATATTAATCACACTTATAGGTACACTGCCAGAAAATGAGGCCCATCTCATTTTTAAGGACTCTTCAATATATTCTAGAATATGTATTCAGAGTTCCCCTACTTACATGATAGAGATGCCCCAAGACATGCATGCAGGCTTTTCAATACTGTATAATCTGATTAATATTTAAGATCTAAAGAAAATGGTTGAGGCAGGTGAAAAAAAAAGGGGAATAAAATATAAGGAAACATTGTCTTCCCTGGAGGACTTTTGACCAATGGAGCTCTGAGCTCTTTCATACCAAATGTGAATATACCAGGCTCTTTTAAGGTATACAAAAGATTAAAATTTCTTTTGTTAAAAGTTTGATACATTTGCATATTTGCTACACAAATATGTGGAATGGTACTAATATTTTTTTCATATTAATATACATTTAAACATTTTCCTCCTTCTGTTAGGACTTGAACACTGGCAGAAGCTCTTCCTTTGGAAGAAATTAGCGAAGAAGCCCCCAAAGAATGCTGTGGAAAGTACTTGTAAATTAAGATCTTTTCTAATCACTCCTCCTTTTCTGGTTATTGGCTTTCTAGAAATGTATTTGAGTTTTTCTTAGATAGATCCCTTACCTAAAGTTATACCCTTTTTAAAGGGTTTTTTAATTTTCAGTTATCAGTTACAAGTATCGGAAGTTCTCCTTTTGGATACAGAATAGTCTAGAGAGTGCATAGACAAGGCAAGTTGTTTGGAATAGTGTCTGTCTTCATAAAGGGTTTCTGGAGTGCTTTTGCAATAACGAGGCTGCAAGCTGAAGGAAAGGTAGTAATGAATCATCCTCACTAGTACAGGAACCTGGATAGGTGGGATGAATCACCCCCTGGAGATGCTTGCCTCTCCTCATTAGATAAGGGCTAGAGGAAAGGTGACAGCATGGACCAGACAGCTAACTTTCAGAATGTTAATGCTAAATGACAAATTTAAGCAAAATAGTTTTAAATTTTAAATAAGTGCTCAGAATATTTTTTATTTTCTCTGTCATCGACTATCTGGAGAATGTTTTTTCTTTCAATAATATGTATTTACTACACAGAAAGTACTCTTCATTAGCTCAGAATTATTCACCTAAAAATTAAAAAAAATAGTTATTGTTATCAGAAAGTTTCAGTTTATATTAATGTGTAAAATATTTGCATATGATTCACCTGACCTAAAAATCAACATTTCACTGAGAGCCTAAGACTCTATCTGTTGCCAAAGGGGAGAGAAAGGCACCTCACAGAGGTTGTTCATCTCAATGCAAGCCAAATGGAAGGTTTATCTTAGACCTAACATTTGAATGATTTGAAACTGGGTTTTCCAAGCCCCACCCTCTGTCATGGTAAATCAACTCAACTAAACACTCTCTCTCAATTACAGATTCTAAAATGAATCTAGGATTTAAAAAAAAAAAGTGTCTCAAATAATTATTTAAACTAAACACCTAAATCTCTTATGGAATTTACACTTTTATGATCATTTATCAAATGTGAAACCCAGACTGGAGACTTTTGGAGAGCCAAAGAACTACACAAGTATTCCCATGCAGCCACCCATCTTCCTGCAGGTACAATTTCTTGTGTTTGGTACTGTGACACTTACACGTCAGCTTCTTTTTTTAGGAACTGCTCTTTTGGGTAGGCTGTTTTGCAGGGTGCCATTATTCATACAGATTTTTGTTAGATGATAATGTCTGAGTCTTTTGGAAACTCACAGGAAAGTAGTTGAGTGAAATCACTATAGTAAGTACTGTCTAAATATACATATAGTAGCTGACATACATCTTTGCATGTTGTTGCAATTCCTGAATAGATGATTATTCCTGAATAGATTTGTGCATGACTACAGGATAATGGTCCATTTGGGATTTGGAGTGTTGAGCCGACGTAAGTTCCCCTGAGATCACACAGCCCTTGCTTCTGGGTTCAGTATCCAATGCCTTTTACTTACGCTGACTCTTACATGGAAAGTGTATGATAAAACCTCCAAGCAACAAAGAGAAACCAAACCTTAGTCTGTTTCAAACAGCCTAATAAGCAGTCCTACTTCATACAAGGCCATCCTTCTTGCAATGAAAAAGAAAACAGATTATTAAGAATGATTCCAACATTGACTTCAGCAGATCTGTCCCAGATTCTTGTAGGACTGAATATATCCCCTTTATATATGTTAATAGAGCATGAGGTAGATCCTGTGCAGGTATAATTAGTATTCAACAAACAAGTGTTTTAAAACTTCAAACACTAAAACCACTAGAGACATGATTTATAACTCAGTTGAGTTCCACTGAAGGCACTCTGGAAAGATGCTGAATTACATGTCTCCAGGTTTTGGCCTTGATTGCTTGAAAAGATTGTTATTGTAATCCTTATATAATGGTAATTTGACTCACCTGTGAAATATTGTACTGATAATTCTACACATCTATTCTTAGTAAATATATAAGTTTTCTTAGCGCTTTCAGAGAAAGGAGAGAAAAGTATATGCCCATTATAGCAGGAAAGAAACCGGCTAGAGAACATAGCTGTGGTACAAAATTCAGTTCTGACCACATATTGCAGCAACTTAATGCACTTCTTTTACTGCTTTGATTGTTCTAAATATAATCTATTTTAGCTACATCTTCAAGATTTAGATTACAAGAGGGCAAAATTTGACCAATTTAAGGAATGTTAAATTTGCAAACGGAAACATTTTATGCTTCCTTAATAGCTTTAAACCTTTCATTTTCTTTTCAGCTAGAAATATTCTATAATGGTAAAAGATGAACACAGAATAAACTCAAATTCACTAACCTAAACTTTTTTTTATGAATAACACTTACTTTTAATGATACATTTAGCTAGTACTGAATTACAGAGGAGTTCTAACAGAAGTACATACGACATCTGCATTAATATCAAATTAATCCTTTATGATCAATGCTATTGTCATGAAAACTAGACGAATTAATTAAATGAGTCACTTAAAATAAAATGTTTCTTCCTTTATGTGGCTTTTTAATCCTATTTGGCTATTAATTACTCTTTTTCTTGGATTCAGAAGAACCATTTTTTTTTCCATTCAACTGCACACCTCAAAGAGAACTTGAACTGCAGTGTACACATTATGTGGTGGTTAGCAAAAATGAGAAGTTACCCATTATTAACCACTATTAGAGCTAGACACACAGTAAAAATGGTAATTGATACTTTTCATAACCAGAAATCAGTTTTCACTATGCATTTCTCAAAATTAACATTTAATAACCAAAGACAATTCAGTGATGATCCAGTCTTTTTATTGGTATTACTGGGCTTGTTCCGAGATACTGGAGCAGACAGAGAGACTAACTTACTATGGCAACAACTGCAGGATATATCACTTTATCTGTGAAACATAAAACTTTCAAACTGGGGTAATACTAACACATCTTCAGGCATAGGGCCACACATCAGAGGGGCAGAAGCAAGCTGTAAAGAGCCATGAAGCCGACTGCCTCTCTGAGAATGCCTACCATGCTTCTGATGCTGATACTCCGTGGAATTCAAATAATACAAATTACCAAGCTACAGTAAAAAATAGCAGCAATATCAACTACAGGGTTCAGGTCACAGATCCACAACAGAGTTAAAGAAAGATCCTACAGAGCTGCTTCAGTGAGCAAGAAATGTCCATTGATCTAAAAATCTCATATTTCTGTAATTTTCCCTGAACATAATTACCTTTTGTATTTGAGAGCTAAGGCTAACCACTACTACTGACTATTTTATAAACTTGTTGTGATTGTAATTACAGATGGCCAGAGGACAAGTACTGAATTCCGCATCAGTCATCAAGGTATCGAAATGTGAAGTTGCATTGGAATTGAAATGAAAATTATTTTTTGCTATTGTTGGGCCCTTGGTTTAAGCTTTTCTTTTCTTCCGCTTTTTAAAAAAATGGAATCCTGCTTAAATCAGTAATGTCAGAAATAAATTTACATCTCTTCATGGGAGAAAGCTTTTAGATCACAGCTTCTCTAATCACAGGAATATATTTTTTTTAATCAGTGGAAGGACCAGCTTAGGCCTTGGCATATCTCTGTTGAAGTTGTTAAAATGCTTCAAGGCATTTTGGGGTTAGAGTCCCCTAATTCCACCATTAAGTAGCTTTAAACATAGACGTACCCCAGGTCAGTACTCGTATCATCAGGTATGGAACATGTGAACAAAAAGAGAGTACAGGATCAAGTCCTTCTGAGGGAGGTTTTAATAAAACTTGAAGATCCTCTGTGAAGTGTTTCAGCACTATTAACAGTAGTTTAGTGGAATTGTTTTTCATCTATGAAATGTTTTAACACTGAGTTATTTCAATCAAACTTAAATATGGCTAACGTGTTTCAGGAAAGTGTACTCCCTATGTAATATTTGCATTTGATTTTCATGAAAGAGATTACATGATAACAGATGGTAATGCCAGGGTATACCAAATCTGACAGTGAGAAAAGGGTGATAAGGAGATCCTTATAATCCAGGTGCACTCTTTGATAAAAACACAAATCTTATTTTCTAATGAACTTATGATGTTCTATTTTTAGGCTAGAGGGATTATAATGAAATAACTTTTATTTTTCTCTTACCAAATTACTAATGACACAGATGTGTCTAAAGCTTCCCCTTCTGATAAAATATTATTATAAATGACAATGAATACAAACTCAGCTCTGTAAAGTACATTAATATATTTCTATCATAGCTGAGTAATCTAGTTTATTAATTTTTTTAGAGTTACATTTAAATCTGACCCTTGTGACTAAGAATGGCAAGTATCATTCTACGTTTTCCTAAACCCATCTAACTAAACTGCTTTTGAGGGAGGAAATTATATTTGATTCATTTCTCCAGCAGAAGTTTCTTGGACACGTCTATCACTTCAGATGTCCAGGAATACTGAAATCCTCCAAAGATTCTTGAAGCTGCCCATTACTGAGTCTTTCCTTGGAGGAATAGTAACTTCATCATAGATTATAGCTTAAACTCAATTTTCCTCAACATGATAGTTTATGAAATTATAGTATGTGCTATAACATTTGTTGTTGATTCACACTCAGCCTGAAGCAGAAAGTCTGCTGCCTTACAGGAGAAAATTATGTTTCCTTGAATGAGAAAGGTAGATGACAACCATAAAAGCAGGCAGTAGCACTTTGATTAGAAAAAAATAAAATTGTTTGCTGCTATCTAAATATCCTGCAGATCATGAAGCTACAGGACTATTAGGTGACTTAATATTCTATGGTACCTTAATATAGAGCAGTAACATCACCACACTATTTGCTGCAGTATGCGCACAAACAATAAGTACTGGGCTACATGCTGGTGTGATACACACCAATATTATTCCAGAATAACAGTTCAAGTCAGTAAAACAATTTCCCTGGAATTAATCAGGTTGAATCCAATTGTGACATCAGAGAATTTAGCTCTACAATGGGCTTTTTCAGTGTTCTTTCAGTTACAGAGTTCTGTTGATGATTATGTAGAAGGAGAGAGGACATAAAAGGAAAGTACAAATGTAATATTAAGACTTAAATAAGCCTGAAGAGTGACTAAGGTTACATTGGCTTTATCAAGTATACAAGGAAACTATCAATGCATTTTTAAAGCATATTGCTGTGTGAGAAAGAATGTGGTACAGAAATATTCAAGCTTCTTTCAATCATCTTGTCTTCTTTTCAAGCTGAGAAATTGATAAGATACATATCACAACTTCTAAAATAGACAATATGAATATCATCTCAAGACTTAAGTTTAAATATGAATATCTGAAAGAATGAAGGCTGGTTGTAGGAATTTGTCTTAAATTTAACATCCAGTGAAGGATTCATCCTGTGCTAGTGTGAAGAAATCTCTTCAGATGCTCCAGGGTGTCAGATATGACATAGGACCTCTCAAGGACTCATAGTGCTGTAAAGAATCAGCTGAGAAGGAAGGAAAACATCCCAGGGCATCTAAACTGCTATTTATTTCCTATATATGGGCAACTGAAACCCTACCTGTGTTAAGTGAGTTGTAGGCATCTGATGTTTTTAAACAGAGGTAATTTTGATTTTATTTTTGACATGATAATGTTCAAAGAAGGTTTGGCTTTACTGAAATCAACTTGTTCCTATGACAAGATAATATTCTTGGGTAATTACTTCTAAGGCATAAGAGAAGGTGACATTACAATGTTTTCTAAGTAGTTAAAGATTACATTTCACTTTTCATATTAAATTCAAGAATATTTGAAAAGGTCAGAGTATCTACAAAAGCACACTTTCTTTGTTTTCAATTTTTTTATAGGAGTTTTATAAATATAAGCTCTCTGACAGCTTGGGCCGAAATCTCAGGAATTTGTCTGGAATGATCCAGACATCTCAGCATCATAAACTCTAATTCTTACAGTGATTCTAAACTCCATTCCCTAATCTGAATTTAACCTTGTGTATTTGAGCATTTCCTTTTCAGTTCTCATCTAGATTGTGAAGCAACATGGCCTATTTGAACAATTGTATTTTACATTGTTGTTTTCATCATTAAGTATGAATCTGAATAATGCGTGACATAAAATTACAGGATGGGCAATTTAAATTGAGTTAGCACTGCATACCTTCATATTTTGAGTCTCCTGACTTGTGTATGCTTTATTACTTAGAATAAATGTTGCAGTGATGTGCCTTTATTTCCATTTAATATTAAAGAGTATGTCCTCCAAATTCTGTAATGGTGTCTTTATAGCCAAAGTAAAACTGCAAGTATTGTTCAGTATATTAACGCAGATATAAATAGATTTATTGGAAATATGTACTGGATAAATTCCTTATGTTGAAAATAACTATGGTGTTTTCAGGAGTAGGAGGTATATCTCTCAAATAATGTTTTTGAATTAAATGTTTGATGTAGAAAGCTTAGATGGAAAAAAAAAGTTGTAATTAACATGATCAAGGAAAATTAACCTTAAGAACTAGCTCAATCTGAACATTTCTCATTTCTCCTGAAATGCATGGGAGAGTCATTTCTTAGACTCAAAAACTGATTTCATGTAACCTCTTGGGGAAAACTTAGAATTTTCTTTGACTATCTGTAAGCCTTTACAGTCTAGGTTCAAGGTCTATTTTAGGAGTCTTTCCGGACTTTTCAGTGTTGAGAATAAGTAAGTTTGAAAAAGATCTATACTGATTTTGCATTTGTTATAGTCTTTCTTATCACTTGGGGATTGTGATACAAAACCTTTTCCGAAGCAAGAAAAGAAATAAAGCAATGGATGGATTTTACTAGCCATGAAGGAAGAAATAAAACAGTTGAACCGATTCTAATCATTGTTTTGTAAAAGAAATCTATCAGCTGAAGGAGTTAGGTCTTTTCTCCCTGAAGAAGAGCCATCACAGTTTTCCAGTACTTAAAGGGCAGCTATGAAGAGAAGGAGCCTCTCTCTTAACAAGGGGCCACATGGAGAAAACAAGGAGTAAAGGTATAAGTTGCACCAGGAGAGGTTTCATCTTGATATAAGAAAGAAATTTTTTTACAGTAAGAACAATCATTCCCTGGAACATCCTGCCCGGGTACGTGGTAGTGTCCCTGTCACGGGAGGTTTTCAAGACACAACAGAACAGGGTGCAGATAACCTCACACGAGCTCCCTTTCCCATGAAAGATTGGACCAGGTCCAAGGAGGTCCCTTCCAAGCTGAGCTGCTCTATGGTTCTGTGATTCTATGAATCAACGTATCACAAAGCATTTTGAATCAAGAAAAATGAACTTTGATGGGAACACTAGTAGGGAAACACAAGCAAAGTCCTGGGGAGGAGAGTTTGTCTTGTGATTTGTTTAAAATATATTGGTTTCTCTAGCATGGAAAGGGGGCTAAATGAGATGTAACTGCTGTTTTTAAACAAAACGGAGGGTAAACACTGGAGGAGTAATATTTAAATAGATAATTGTGGTGAAAAAGCAAATGAGCAAGACTATCCTGGATACATTTAAGCTAAAAGTTTTAAGAGGGATTTTAACCACAGAATGAATGACATTCTTCATATTCCAGTAATAACAAGAAGAGTAGGTACATTTACAGGCAAACAGTAACAGCAATAAAGGAACAGGTAAGAGTATAGTCAGGATATCTATTGTTAGATATCAAGTAAATACAGGTCTTATAACTTGATCCTCATAACTATGCAAGTAAAAAATTCCAACAAAAAATTTTCTTTGCACCCTGAGTCTCGCTATTAGTTTATGAAAGCAGGTTCCAGGCAGCAGCACCTTCCCTTTTGTTCTAGGGCTTGTTATTTTTGCTCCCTGAAGGGCAACATGAGGCAATGCTCAGCGCCTTGCACGGCAGCAAAGTGCCAGTTTGGGCTGCATTTCCACACTCGCAGCACCACTCGATGACAATTCGCTCTCTGGATGGAGGCTGAGTGGTGTGTGACCAGCCAAGGTGTGTCTGCAAAGTTCCGAGGGCTGGCACTTCACAGGAACATCTGGGGGAAGGAGCTGCCAGAGAAAGGGAAGTCAGGGAAGAGACGACAACTCTTTCCTCAGAAATTGCCCTGCTCTGTTCCTCAGCCAGCACTATACTTGCCCTTTAATAAGGGCTGGTTACACCATGTCATTACAGCCTGTTGTTACCTTGTGAGTGTCTTTATATCCTGGGAATCAGGAAAAGAAAAAGCCTGCAAGCATAGAAGGGTCTCAGCACCAGAAAAATCCATTAAAGAAACTCACGATGAGGTTCTCATTTTAAAATGCCAAAAACAATGCGGACATCTTGAATGTTAACTCACAGATAAAAGGTTCTCTTTTTATACTCCTGATGATGCAAGTTTTGACCTTCTACTCTTCATTCCAGATTTCCAGGCAGTAGGGGACAGATACTCCAAGGCCAAGAGAGTGAGAGGACAGGGAGCATTCAAAGGAAAGCACATCTTTCATTGTGTGTAAGGGAAGAAAGAAAACACTCCCTTTTACAGAAGTTACATTTCAATAGCATCACAGTCTTTGTTATTGAATACACTATTTCTGTGTTTCTATTACAAATTGAGTTTAGGCTCAAATTCTGCTGAAATGACAACTCTGAATATTATCAGGGAAAAAAAGAAGGTGATTTTAATCTAAATTCTGCCTGTACAAAGGTCCTTTCATTACAAGCCTAGAAGCCAAGCACAATGTATCTACAACATTTGATTGAGATCCACTGAGAGTAAAGTATAAACTTACAAGGATAAGTTTCCTCTTGCGGTGCTGCTGCTAAGATACTGAATGCTGATCTTTTCCTTTGTCTATTTTCCTGAAGACAATTCTGTCTCTTGGGTATCCTATGCTAAAAAAATAAGTTCTTTTTCATGTAAAAATCTCTAAATCTTTCATAAGAAACTGCTGAAATAACTTACTGCAATATATTAGAAGGAAAAATCCACTGAGAGAGGAATGGTATACAGGTAATCTGGAGGATTAGGAGTGACAGAGCTTCAGTCAACATTTAGAGCCTTTACAGATGGAAAACTAGTGAAGGTATGAGTAAGGTGGTTATGACTATTGTAAGGTTCACAGAGATGGAACATGAGCATGAATGGAGATGTGAATCCTGAACCACTATGAAAATCCTATTTGTTTTTTTTAAATATTTCTTAATATTTCACAGTTAAAAAGAAAAATGTCAAATTATATTGGCAATTAATAGCAAGTAAAATTGCATGCTTAGCTTAGGGAAATTAAAAATATAGAATGGCATATTATAAGTAGATATTTTGGTAGTTAGAGGTACGAGTAGCTTGGAAGGGTTGTTTTGGTTTTCATCAGTGCATGTCTTTTTCCAAATCTAATACCTCTCTGTGTCTGTGTAGCAAGTGGGAGGTACTGCAGCAAGATATCCTAACAGCTACTTCTCATCAATATTTAAGGATCCACTACATCGTTTCTGTTGTGTACAGAATCACCAACATATGTGCAATACAGGGTTTTACCAGAAGCGAGATCAGGCTACCCAGTCTTTTCTACATGCACATATGTACAGGCTCTATGCACATTTAAAGGCCATTTGCCTAGGGTTTGCTTCAGGGTTTTTTTTCTGTTCAATTTTGCAGTTATAAATTAGGATACAGTCATTAATTGCATTCATTCTAAACAGCCAGTAATCTTTCCTCACTATTAGTCAACATGAGTGAGAGGTGGCCAGTATATACAAGTAGCCATTGCTTGTGCAAATTTGAATAGGATTCTAGTGACAGAAGGCTGAATTCTGAACTCAAAAACTCATAAAAAAGGGGTTTTTTACATATAATACTAGTAACAGAGGTTTGGGAGTTATTTTTCCTGATTGGAAATTTATTTTATCCCTAACACTTGATAAACCATACACACTTGGTACACACAGCAGGATATAGGTGTATAGTGCCTTCCTTGTTCTATTTTTATTTTTTCCTCAGGCAGCTGAAAGAAAAAGTGCTAGTCTGCCAGCACAGCACTATAAAAGAAGCAATGTAATTCAGAAAAAAAACCAAATTTGCTGTGAGGTAAAATTATAAATTCATAAGATTCATTACTTTGGAAAACCACAGTTTTGTGAGGATTTGGGGTTTCCTCATACACAGCAGCAGTGTTTGCACTTTACATGATAATAGCTGTTTAAAGATTTATAAATTATTCAGGCAAGATTCTTATCTTCTGGTGTTTTAAATGAGACAAATATCAGTTTTAGTTAGAGGTGATGTTACGGTTTGCCAAAATTCCATTTAATATTTATTCATAAAGGTTAAATGAACTGTCAAAAAATGCCTAGTCAGAGATGTCTCGTAGAAAGTAATTTTCAGACACCATGTTTAAGAAAACATTAATTCCCACCACAACATCCAGTGTAAAGTAGCTTCATTCTCATACTAGTGCTTTTAAAAAATTTCTCTGGATGTGGAATAAACCAATGAATAATGAAAGAAAAGGTCCTACAAGCCTCTCACAGTTTCTATTGCCCTAATCATTACAGCAGTCATCTGTCTCTACCTGATTAAAGCAGCTGCTTCAGCACTCTAGGTGACTTTTGGCTTGTAAAACACCTGTAAACAAATTTGTCAGACGCAGACACCAGTTCAGGGAGGTTACAGAGTTTCCCATTTTTAAACTAACAGGAGCTTAAACAATCCACATCCACATGTGGTCCACATCCACAACAATGCATCTTAAGCCACAGCCAGAGAGTCATTGCACTTGCAGAGATGGAGAGAGCAGCCTAAACTTCGACAAGCTTTGGCTGCGTGACACAGCACAAGCCGTGGCATTCCTTGCAGCCTTGCACTTTGCTCTTCCTTTTTCTGATCCAGCTTAGAAGGCTGTCTTCCAAGGACTACTTGCACAAAGTAATATCTCTTTGCACAAAACTTTTCATATTGGCTCTGAGATCATTATAAATTTGACCCTTACAGCCTAACCACCAAAAAAAAGCTGTGATAATTACCTTTGTCCATACTACAAAAATCCACAAGACTGGATGGATGCATGTTTCTCCAGGCATGGCAGGAGACCTGCTTCTCCAGGCACACTTGCAGTATGTGAACAGCTTTATGTGATGACCAGTAAATTTAACACCTGTGAAACCTCTTCAATCAACCAATCATAGGGGAAAAAATCCCAAACCACTAATTAAAAAAAAACAAACACCAACTCCACCCACCCCTCCCAACAAATAGGATCAAAAAGACTTCATATTTTAAATGTGGTCTGATACTTATATATTTTATGTACTTTCTGTGCTTTTAAAACTTGTCTAACCATTCCTGTGGCTCTAGATATGTGAGAAAACTCATAGGTTAATTAAGCTGGTTCTTATCAGAAATTACAGTAATGGCCAGCAAGCCAAAATACTAATCTCCCAATGTGCAGCTTAAGCTTTGTATCTAAAATCAATCATATTTGCAAGCAGTCTGAAATATTATGCATACTGCAGCCTGGTATTAAATACCCTCCCGTATCTAGCTTTTGCATTTTGTTCCCAGGACTCACTCTGTCATGTTTAGTAGCACTTCAGTCTGCAAAGAGCCCCATAGATTTCCACAGGATATATGGTGTAGTTATGCATGTACCACTTGAAGCAAGTCTGTCTTTCAGCCCTATAGTATCTCTTATAAAGCACGCAGTGCAGTATTTTTAGAGTGTTAACCATATGCTCTGTTCATTGCATCCACAGCAATGTTATTGCAACACATTATTTCTCCAGCAAAGATGACTTTAAGTCAAATTTCATGCAAAGGAAGGACAGTCAATCTAATGTTAATATTTATTAGCTTCAAGCTTTATATCTTATATTATCTTGTTCCTTTTCACTTTATTGCTTCACATGCAACACTACTACTATCTACTCCTACTACTACTAATCTACTCCTGTTTTCACAGTAGGACTTAACTTCTCTGGATAAAGGCCATTCAACTGCATAAACTGTATTGGTGTATGAAACAAAGTGGATTGGGTGTGTTTTATTTTTTCATTTTGTCAGCAATAAAAACAAATGACGGTGACTGTTTGTTCAGTGAGATCTGTTCAAGTTTGCTTTAATTTCCTTTCTAAATAGCTGTGTTCGTAGGAGAAATATCCACCCTGAGGTACACAGAGTGGAAAAATCCCAGAGGTACTTTTTTGGATTCTGTAGGGAATCAAAAAATTGCAATTACTCAAAGCACTGCTTCTGAAGCTCTCGTGTGGAAACAATCATGGGGCTTGTTGAATCTCACAGCAAAACCTGCTGGCTCAGCAACAATTACTGTAGATGCGCTTACAAACTGACACCACTGATAATGTCAGTGTGCAGCTGGGATCTTAAATGGAACCTGCTGCTCCACACCAGCTTACTCAAGCAGATTCACAGGCAGGGGAAAAGCAGGCAGAAGGGCAGGGAAATGTGGCTGTATAAGTGTGTGTGTGTGTGCGTGCACTTGTATATATATTTTTATATTCAGAAAAGCAAAAGAGAAAAAGCAGAGTCATGCATTTAGAGGAGAAACATAGGAAAAGGCCAACAGGGTGAGAGGATACCACCTGCCACTCAGCAGGGGATTCGGGGCATCAGGAAAGCAGCGCGATGCCAGCAGGTGAGCAGGGCAGCAGGAGCCTGGTAACTGGCAGCCAACACGTGCCCAGGCCAGCAGGCAGCAAACACCTGGCCCTTTCTTTGTGAACCAGTCAGCGGGAGCCTGGTGGAGAGCAGAGAGCAGGTGGACGGGGTGGCAGCCAGGCTGGGTACCTGGCAGCTGCTGGAGGGTCAGCTCATGGAGAGAGCTCGCTGCACAGAGCCGTGGAAAGGGCCGTCTGCTTTCTCTCTGCTGCCTTAGGGTTGCTCACATAGTTTAATAGGAAGGATGAAACCCAGCTTCTTCAAAGTGCCTTTGGTGGGGAAGGTGAACCCTGTGTCTCAGTCTAGTAAATTTTTCTAGTATATGATGGTGATCAGTGCTAAAGAGCTGTCTCAGTTTCAGCATCACTTGAACAATACTGGAGCAACGTTTCCTTCCTCACATTGGTCAGTCATTAAACGATTCTCTTTTGAAGTACCATGGTCTGTATTTAGATCTCCAGGCAAGGAAAGCTAACACATTACCCAGTGTAAAACTAGCCACAGCAGTAATAACATCACAAACATCCTCCAGTGAGCACTAGAGCAATGAGATCATATTACTAATCTCCAGAGGGAAAACTAGGAATTATATAACAGCTGATGGCATTCATTATAGCTCCACATACTTTAAGGCACTGCATTGACTGGCACTATCTAGAAGCTGGCTTTGTATGTCTGTCCTGTCCCTGATGAGCCCTGCAGAGCATTACATCCAGAGAAAAACAAGTACTATTGCTGCAGTATCAAACCCTTTTTTTTTTGTGAAGGGGAATAGATGGAACCAGCATACAAATAAAAAAAAATGTTAAGCTTTGAGGTTGTACAGCTCATTAAACTCTTTTAATGAAAGTTATATTTTTTTCTATGCATTTTACAGACTAAAGTCTTTCCCCAAAGAGTTAACCATACAGCTGACCCATTCAATTAAAAAATCTTTCTCCAATTTGAGTCATCTGGGATAAAGCTCAGTATACATGAAATTAAATCAGAGCTCTTTCTTTGGAGAGAACAGACAAAACCTCTATACTGATCAGAATGGGGTTTTGTGATTTTATTCTTTCTTCCTCTTTTCATTGCTGATACGTTATTCTCTATAGAGTGTATTTGCTGGAGGGGAGTAACCTCTTTGCTCCCTGGCAATGACATGCTGCAGCGAGTAATACATTCCTTGGGTATATAAGCAGATGGACATTACGTAGGAAAAAAGAAGTGGTGCTACCTCTGACCATTACATTGATGGAATTCCACAGCTAAGGAATTCTTGCATTTTAAAGAAAGATTCTTTGAATAAATAATTAAAAAAAAAAAAAGATTCGTGAATACAACTTGATCCAGTGCTTTATGGAAATATATGTCTTAAGAGGAAGAAAACTGAGAACAAATCACAGGGAAAAAACCAAACTAGTTATACTGAAAGAAAAGTGCTAACAATTACATTGCTAATGGTATTTGTTCCAGAAACAACTGTTGAAGTGCTGAAATAATGCATTCCTGTCAGAGTTAGGTTTCATAAATAACAAAACAAAAATAGCTTGTTCAATGGATAGCACGTTAGCACTGCAGAAGACTAAAATGTACAACCTGGAGAAAAGCATGAAATACATTAAGAAGCAATCTTCAGGTAAAGACTATAATATATATTCATAAAGGGCAAGAGTTAAGATTGTGCAAGCAACCTTGGTTGTTAATTTCTTGACTAGAGTGCTTAGCTTCGCAACCTTTGCATTTTCTTCATTAAGACATTCAAAGTAATTGATCATTTTTATAGTGTTCAGAGACTCAGATACCATGGAAACAGACTGAAACTATGGGAGTGGTTGTAGTATTAGAATAATTAGCAGTGAGTTGTGGAACAAAGTTGCTGGTCAATGCTTATCCCTATTAGTTCAGTCTCACTCTGTGACTTGGCATTATATATAGTGTGATATTTGTCTGTGTTCTTATGTAAACCTGTACGTGTTCCCATCTGCCAGTATGTGCGCTTACATTTTTTCCATGTAGTTTAATATGTACTTACTCTCAGAAAGCATGGCCTGTGATAGAACTGTACACTACTACTTACTGAAAATCACATTGCTAATGAACTGTTTCTCATCAGAGTGGTTTGCTTTGTTCTGGAGGAAATCCAATAGTTATGTGCACTTGTTTATCAGCATAGTTCCTCCTTTTTGATGTTATGGCTATTTGCATAATGTGGTCTTAATGTTCCAGATCTGCAGCTCAACATCATGATATAATATTGATAAGATACCTTCTTCCCTGTGAAATTCTCTGTGAAATTGAGAAATGATGTTTGTTGGAACTTTCAGAGGAGGTAGGAGGAGGGTTTCATTATGAATTGGCAGGAGTTTGTTGTTCTGGAAATCCTCAGATTTCAGTTTAAGGGAGAAAATCACTTCAACTATGTTTGCTCCAGGAAGAATACACAAATGCTATGTGGTGCAGCTGTGCTCGAGGTGTATCGGGTAAATTACAGAGGAGAATCATAGAATCATTTAGGTTGTAAAAGACCTTTAAGATCATTGAGTCCAACTGTAAACCTGACACTGCCAAGTCCACCACTAAACCATGTCCCTAAGCACCACATCCACACATCTTTTAAACAGCTCCAGGAAGTGACTCCACCATTTCACTGGGCAGCCCGTTCCAATGCTTCCAATGCAGACGACACTCCTTAATTTGTATTTTTTGTAGTGGAAAAGGTCTTAGAAATTCTACTCATAACCTGGGAGGTAAGAAAAGACCAAAAATTACATTTTTTACATCCAAAGAATCCTGCAATGTTATAGATTCAAAGGTTATATAACAACACTACACAAGTTCCTTCTGAAACTATTTTCAAAGCTAAAATTTCTAATCAAATGTGTACTGTAACTAATGAAGAGGAAGCAGATGTTATTTTGTTGCTGTCAAGAAAGTGTTGTTGTCAACAAAGTGAGTAAAGACTAATTTTTTACAATAGCGATCACCTTTAACAATAGGTCCTTGTTTTCCAGTGAAATATTTTATACCATTTCATTTATTTTGCTTCGCACAACATATTCCTACTGAGAATATTCCTACAAGAATTCATCTTAGTAAATTGATCTAACCCTAAAACCTTCTTTTAGCTTGGCAATTAATGAAAATGACACATTGTGAAAATGGTTGAAGCGAATGATGTATTATAGGAATTTGGAGAAGAAACTGAGACTTTTTTTCTGTTCTTCTAATATAAAACTCAGCAGACTGTAATTCATTCAAAAAAATGAGACATGCGATATCTTTTCTTATTAGGGCATATTTGTGCTTATGCATACACGTGCGTGCGCACACACACCCTCCGTGACAGACACTATGCTTTTTCTCATTAAATTCCTGTCAGTTTATCAATAAGAAAAAAAACCTACCAAACTGCTGAGTAATAACTTCCTATCGATCCGCCAGTCTGCATTTATAATGAGTACGCAGCATGCAACACTGCTCATAAAACAATATCCTTCTTCCATGGGATATATTCCAGGAAATGTGAAGCAAGTCAGAGGCCAACTGGATGATACCGATTTTCCTGAAACTTCAAGACAAATACCTAGGTCATTACTTGTTTTGGGAGAGAAAGAGGAAAGCTTTTTGGTATGCTTGCTTTGTCTTTTAAAAAGAAACACTTCACTCTCAAGAATTCTCTCAGAGAGAATTCCTCTATTTATATAAGGAAATATAACAAAGTTGGACACATCCGTACTAAAGTATTTGAATGTAAAGCTAATTTGTGTGAAACATCAGGAAGATATTTAAGCAATCCCTATTACCATATAAGCCCAGCTCATGGTAACACACATTAGCAGCTTTTTCAAACAGGGTGAAACACCACTTGGAGATGCAAACCATCATTTTAAGGTTTTCCAGGTATCACAATGATAGTTTTTTCTTAACACTGAATATTCATGATGCATCATAAAACTAATGATAAACATAAAAACTGATGTGAACGTTTGAATAATCTGTTCTTATTTGTTTGGAAGAGCTGTAGTAATTGCCTGGTTTGTAAATTAAACATCTGCTATGGGAATAAACAAAAACATAACTGAACATATTCAAATAAATTGAATTCACTGTAGTTCCATAAATTTTATTATATGAGCTCATCAATTTTATTACACCTGAGTACTGCGTTACTACAGAATGCAGTATCTAATTTTCTTTTAGATACCCTATTTGTAACAATAAGTGTTTTCTGGTTCTATTAAACTATTTTTTTTTTGTTTAAAGGTTTTAGTTTTTCTTTTTTTTTTTTTGTCCTCTAAAAGATGGTCAATAAAACAGTTGACTTAAGTAAATTTGGCTGTTATGTTTGTTTATTAGCAAACTGTTACCTAGGACCAATAGAATGTCAAAAGTTGCAGATCAGCCTATTTCAGACATGACATGATTTTTGGTACACATAAGAAATTCATTTAGCTGTTGAGGCCCCTTCCCTGGAAATATTCAAGGTGAGGCTCGACGAGGCCCTGGGCAACCTCGTCTAGTTGGGGGTATCCCTGCTGACTGTGGGGAGACCGGACTAGATGATCTTTGGAGGTCCCTTCCAGCCTGGATGATTCTATGATCTTTTCATGATGTGCTCAGTCCAAAATTTGTTGAAAGAGAGACAGTGAGTTATTGCCTTTCCCAGAAATGATGAGAACAATTTATTTCTAATTTTTCCTTGTGACCACTGTCACAAGCTACATTATTAAGAAAAAGCTATTCTGGATAGTGGAATGAAAACAAGAAATATTCCCTCTCTGAAGGTAATGTTTTCTATTAAACCTTAAACCCCAGAGCAATGTGAAGGTTTAGGATGATCGTGTAATATGATCATTATATCTGTTCTAATGTCTAGGGAGTGATCTCAATGTGTTTGAACATGCCCTGATTTTTTTCAATATCCGCCACATTACTTCGTTTTGGACAACTGCATAACTTAATGACCGAGCCTCTCACTTGTAATTGATGCCTCCTTACTACCTGTGAGTGGGATTCAACTGCCTCAAATTAGGTACAGATGTCTTTTTTTAAGTGACTAATTATTATACAGATTGCTTATGATGAGGGCTTGGCTTCTAAAGTGTGGCTTGTTGGATATGCAGATCACTTACCTATCTATGAAAACTCTTCAAAAGGAATATGGTACTTTGAATTTCCGTCACTAAGATTCACACTCAGCAAAGGTGGTTTTAACATTCACAGACAACTACATCTTTATTTCTACTGTCCAACAGTGGTTTGATTAATTTCTCAGGCTCTGTAAAGGGTGGAAGGGACCTCCAAAGATCATCTAGTCCGGTCTCCCCACAGTCAGCAGGGACACCCCCAACTAGACGAGGTTGCCCAGGGCCTCGTCGAGTCTCATCTTGAATATTTCCAGGGAAGAGGCCTCAACTGCTTCCCTGGGCAACCTGTTCCAGTGTTCCACCACCCCCACAGTAAAGAACTTTTTCCTAATATCCAATCTAAATCTGCCCTTTCCCAACTTAAAGCCATTGCCCCTCATCCTGTCACTGCAGGCCTTTGTAAACAGACTCTCCCCACCCTTCCTGTAGGTCCCCTCAGGTACTGGAAGGCCACTATTAGGTGTCTCTGGAGCCTCCTCTTCTCCAGGCTGAACAACCCCAGCTCCCTCAGACTGTCCTCGTAGCAGAGGTGCTCTAACACCCTGATCATTTTAGTGGCCCTCCTCTGGACCCGCTCCATCAGGTCCATCTCCTTCCTATAATGAGGGCTCCAGACCTGCACACAGTACTCCATAATGTATAAGTGCAGGCTTGGGTTTTATAACAGCTTGGGAGTAGCATATTTTCATGCTATAGTTCTCTGCATTTTTTTCTATATTGTTGATTGCCTGCCTTGGTTTCTCCTGTTATCCTCGCAAAGGCAGCGTCCTGAATGCTGATGGCAGAAAGCTTGGCACTCCCCTAGGCCGTAATTCTATGGCAGCAAATATTGGAGCGGGTCTGTAATTTGTGATATACAATAACTGCAATAATGGTACAATGCCTGTGGGTAAAGGAGTGGAGGGAACATAATGCAGCTAATAACTATTCATGTGATTGCTTTTTAATTTGTTTTTTGTTTGAGTTTTTTCTGAATGTATACCGTGTGTAATATTTTAACCATTTCACAACATTTTTGTGAAGATCTATTTTTATAATTACACATTTGTATCATCTGCGACACTCTACTTCCTAAAAGGCAGAAGTAATATTCCAAAGTTTTTCTCATTTTAAATCTTTCCTATCAATTTACATTTTCTATTTTGAAGTACTTATTCTGTACTAATAAAAGGAAGATATTATGTAGATATTCCTTTAGCCAGACTCTTTGACATTTTAAAATGAGATTTTTAAGAACAATGTGGTTTATTTCTACATTTCTTTTTAAAAGTCTTTTATACAGATAGTTTATGTCAGGAATTCTATGGCTCTCCTTTGTACAATAATAATATCTTTTATGTTCTATTAGAGGGCAATAGTAGCCCAGAGAATACTAACCAGAGAGGAGGAGACAGTTTCTTAGTGTCTTTGCTCAAACTCTCATCTGCAACTAATAGTACAGGACAGTAGGAACTCCCTTAACAGTACAGTGCTTCTGGGACTAAAACTGTTGCCTGACATAGAATGGTAATTTATGCCTGTGAATGGCCACTGGGATGTTTCTAGCATATAAATGATGGACAGTAATAACTGAGGATTTGTATCTGGAGCATTATGAGTTCTCCACGGTTTGAAGGATTTCAGGTGCATTATACAGCCCGTCAGGGTAAAGTGATGTAAAGTAGGTCAGGTGCTAGGAGGGGGGAAGTGAGATGGGAAATCATCGGTTGGTACAGACATTAGCACATTGTGATCTCATTCGCTGCTGCGAGGCTGTAACACAGACTTGATAAAGTCTGCCAAAAATATTTTTCTTCATGTACCTGTCAGTGATTCTGTCTCCTCCCTGCAGTTGTTATGTCTGACTGCAACATGTTCTAAATAATAATGAGCCATGTGGGAAAGTGTTAATGCAATTTCTATATGAATGCTAAGTAACACATTTTGTACAGTTTTGTATAAGATTGTATACTGATAAACGTGTACCGCTACAAAACTTGTCTTTTGCAGTGAAGTGTATACACATGGTCAAATATCATATAGCTGTATAAAATGCAAATATTCTGCCCACAAAAAGTATTTATTGAGCAAGAAAATCTGTCCACTTCCTTTTTTTTTTGCTGTGTAATTTTAGTTTATAAGACCATTACGCTGGCTTTCAGTACTCATTCTGAATTCTTAATAAAAATGGGGATGAAAATTCTAAATAAGATTTGTTGCAATATTTTTAGTGTTAATGTTAATTTTCATGATCTTTTTATATCGGTTCTCCACTTTTTTCAATCTCAAATCCTTGAACGAATATGTTTGCTTTTAGTTTTCTTTATAGACTTCTGTGTGCACTCACAAACAATCATACAGCTGCATACATTCATCTTTGAATACAAATTTCACACAGCGGGTGTGATATAAGCATCACTTTATAGAGAATAATTCTTATAAGGAATAAAGGAGTGTGGCAAGGATGTTGATAAATGCAATTCAACACAGAATCCTCTACAATTAGTTACTAAATGCCTTTTACACTAGTTATTTAAGAGCCATCTTCTTCAAACTTAACCTGACAAGTCATATTGTCCTTGTTTAGGTACTGCAATTTTCATGGTTTTTTTTTTTTCCCTTTTCTATTACCTCGGTGTTAAAGAAACACCTCATTTAGGTGCTCTAAGACCTTATTAGTCCAGTGTGAGAGTGTGGAATTGTATGAATAAAGAGAAATATCTCACATATCTCTGCTTCTGATTAATTTGAAATAAATGGAGGTTCATGAAAAAATGTCATTTTATAATAAAGACCATTACGGTATTTATATCCCTTTTGCAAGCACTGTGGTTAGGACTTGTCATTTTGCACAAGATCATTCCAAATAGTCAGCTGCATTCCTAAACATGGTTTATCTTACCTGAATTCTTCTTTGTCTCCTTCTGCTTTGTATTTTTCGAAACTAGGATTTTACTAGTCATTTTATCATGTTACTATTTACATATACCAGGTTGTATACATATGAAATAAAACAGAAGTCTTAATGGAAAAAAAAAAATTACCTTCAAGACAACGTCAGGTATACAACTGACTTGAATTTAGGTAGTTTTGCAGTTTTAAAATTAAATGCCCTTCCCACAGTGATCCTTTCAAGTTTCTCCTCTTCTTAGATGTACAGAGGAAGATATAGAGTGTAACAGACAAAAGAGCTATTTTACACAAAGAGATGGATGCTTTCCAGATGAGTAAACCCGTCCACTACAGTGAAAGAAGAACACACATTATTTTGTGCCATGATGAAGATATCAGTGAACAGTCTAGAAACTCCTCCTGAAGCTGCCGAAAAATGCTCTCCAGGGAAAAAAGATGGCAGTTGGAAAGGAAAAGATATTCATCCATATGTCCATTCATTATTCATCCATATTCAGAAAACCAAAAAATTACTGAAAAAAGGGCTTACTCACAGACTATCTCTTGGCAATTCTCAGACCAGCAGGCCACTGCCGTATCTTTATATTTGATAGCCTGTGTTTAAAACACTGGAGGAGGTGGCAGCAGAACCATCCCCTTTCCTTCCTTTATGACTCCCAGACATGTTACTGAACACTCTAATATGTGAGAGTGATGCTCACTTTCTCTCTTTCCCTGTCTCCTGCTTGTAAGACTTTATTGCTAGATTCAACAGAAAAGAAGAAGAACACCTCACCCAATGAAGATTAGCTCCAAGATTGGCTTCTAATGGATGGGAGATGTGAACGAAATCTCTTTGGGCACTTTCATCTTCCAGATGACTGCTATATAAAAAGGGACATCACTTCTCCTACACTGACATTTTAAACCAAGATTCGGGTCTGCTCTGTTCTAGTTAAGAAACTGTATCTCTCTTTAGGTGTGGGTTTTGAACGCCAAATCCCAAGGAATAAGGTGTCTTTCCACAGCTTTGTTTAGAGCTCAAAAATCCTAGAAGGGCACAGGATTTCAAACACTCCTGTCTTACTTGTTGGAGCCCTCTTTGAGGCTGTGGACTTCATCTATTGTTAATCTCCAGCCAATGTGAGGTAACCTGCACTTCATGGCATTAACTGTTGGGGAAGAAAATGGTGGTGCTGGGCTCTTCCCTGGGCCCCGGGTGAGGTGAGATCCTGAGCAGAAGAGTCTGGGTCCCCCTCAGACGCAACACAGGCAGCTGCAGCATCCTGCTGAAAATGTGCAAGCTTTTCTTTCACTCCAGATCAGTGATCCAGTTGTTCCTGACTGAGAAGGATTTCATGTATTTAATATCCCGAAGTCAGCATGCTAAAGCATGAGGCATCCTGCTTCCTAGCTACAGCCCTGAAACAGTCATCCAAAGCAAGAAGCTGTGCGATATGATCTTCAGTCAGAAAAGCCAAAACAACTGTGCCAATAATTATCTATAGCCAAAATCATCTTTTAAATACCATTTAAAATAGTTCCTTCAATACGGGGTGTGAAATATCATTGGCTCTGCTAATCTGGGTATCCCACTGTTCTGACAATTTCATTAAACCCTTAATAATCCTTTAAAATGAGCAATGATTAATCTATTCATTTGTAAGCCTTGTTGTTGAACACAGTGATAGACATCATGTTCTTTCACTGTTAACAAGTGCTAATTCTTGGGCATTGTGACAAGTTTCATTTGTCAGCGTTCCTGCAATTTTCCACAGAGTTACCACTCTTTCCATCAGGATATCCACATTTGGACTAAGCAATGTTGCCAAAGAAATCCCACACAGTTTTTCACAACTTCTTAATAAAAATAACCTGTGTTAATACTTCATGCTATCAAGGTGTATAAACATGATTCAGCATTGTGTTTGAAAGCAGAAGAGAGGTAACCAGATTACCGATGAATTTCTCTTTTGGACCTCTACCTAACAGCATATGTCTCATTTGTTTGGAAAGCCACTACAATTGTCTCCTGAAACAAAAATAATGTTTTAATGAAACAGAGAAGAAAATTGTTTGTTAGGGAAGCAAATACATGCTATTATTTTTCATTAATAAATTCTGCAAAGTAATGAAATTAGACAAAATTTTTAAAGAAAGAATATTCATTTCCCTCTCCCCAGTCTCCCAAAGTAATGCTTAGAGATGCAATCTCACCTAAAGATAGCTGTGCTATTGCTTGTATCTTTTAATATTACATTTATACAGCAGAATGGCACAAAAATTACATTAAAAAGAGACACACACAAGCACTCTTCCAAAAATAAAAAAAAACCAAACCAAACCAAAACAGAACACAACTCAGAAAAGAAAAGAATCATAGGATAATTTTCTGGAAGGAAAATCTCCAGCTCTCCAGCTGGCCTTGGCTTGACTTCCAGCAATGCCACTGGCTGCTTCAGCACTTGCAGATAAATCGCAGGTTGCTGCTCCTCTGATTCATCTGCTACTCTTTTATTCTGCAGAAGTCACTCAAGCCTGGTGAAATGAAGAGACCTGCATGAGAAGACTGCTACAGACATATTAACGTGTCTACATCAGTCATTCTCCTCAGAGGTGGAGAGGAGGTACTACCCCCAGAGGCTCTTCTTCAGCAAACACTTCAGTGAGTTTGTAAATCAAAGCAGAAGAGTGACATAACACACATCTGTAAAGCAGAGCAGAGAGTGATGTACTACGTGGCTGGGCAGAACACCAAAAATGTGGTCTAGGAAGAAAGAATCTTAATCTGTAGGTGCCACTATGGAAGTGCTTTCAGATCTCACATCCAACACGGTGATTTGTTTCTGGTATCAAAATGAAAAGGAGAAACAATGAAGTGGAGTATGCTTTCCTGCATTCCCAACTGAATCTTTTCCTGCAGCTGGAACACATGTAACTCATTGCTGCAGTGTGAAATACTTGGTGCCAAATAATGTGTGTACTTCTGGCTTTTGTCATGTCTTGAGTTCATCTCTTGAGGATTAATTGCAAGCTGCTGCTTCTCTGATTAGTTTTGTAAATTTGGTAGGCCTGTGATAATTTCTCAGGGCTGGTGAACTAAGAAGCTTCTTAGTCAAATATGTATAGAGTTTCTCTCTTTTACCTAGCTAGCTCTTTTCGTGAATTTAATTACCTGATATCTCTACTCCTGGCTGATATTGGTCAAGATATCTCAAAGTTAAGGGAGGAAAGAAAGACCTATAGAAGTACAGATATTGATTAAAGGCGTGATTGTACAAGCCTGAATTTCCTGAGGGGCTAGGCTAAAAGCCATATAATGGTAAGGTTTCTGAGCTTATGAATTATTATTGCATTTGATAACAGTTACGATGACTAAAGAGTTTTTAATTTCTGACTTGCCATGTCCCAGTTGGGCCATGCAAAGCCCTGACACTTTGACGTGGTGCTGTCTAACCATATGTCAATATTTCTCCTGAAGCCATAGGGCTGGTTATTGTGTGCCAGCAGGCTTTTGCTGGTCTGACTCACAGCTATTTGACATTAATGTTTTTCCCGTAATTTTTTATAACTTCATTTGAAATTATCAATCCACTTTGTTGACAGTAGTTAAACTTTAAAAACAGCCTCTTAAAGTAAGTACTGTACTTGCAGTTTTCAAATGAAAAATCAAAAGGAAAATTAAAGCTATCATCAGAAATTCTGTTCTGATTATATGTGAGCTGGACAAAATTATTGCCATTGCCTCTTGCTTGCCTATGATTATCCAGGCCTCAGATGCGCCAACAAAACTGCATGAGTAGCGTCTAACCTAGCTCTGTTAGAGTAATCACAATACCTTACACACTTATAATAACAGGGCTTCCTAACCTGCATTATTTTGATGGGATTGGATTTATGGTGTAATTACATGGATAGTTATTCCAGAATAGCTGAGGGGAAAGTAACCTCTGGCTGGGAGTCAATGTTAAACACTTGTAGGTGGAAAGGGAATGTTAGGCCCTTAAATTGCCTGAGTTGCAATAGAGCGGTGTGCCTGACCACAGCCTCAGCTCCCTGAGAGCAATAATACAATATAGGTACCCTGCGAGATTAATTGGGTACTCTGTTCATTTGATATACATAAATGTGTCTTTCAAGTGCCTTTTTACGTTTTGTGAGGGAGTTGACACACTTAAATGGACAATCCCTTCCTTTATTGAAGCTGTGTCTGGATAGGAAG
Organism: Tringa tobata; assembly: GCA_033628505.1. Taxonomy (NCBI): domain Eukaryota; kingdom Metazoa; phylum Chordata; class Aves; order Charadriiformes; family Scolopacidae; genus Tringa; species Tringa tobata. The sequence continues at coordinate 1,704,317 of JAHREE010000280.1, forward strand.
GAAGGATTCTGAAGGGTTTACTAGAATCTCTAGCATCTCTAGAAATCTCATTCCCCCAAAGCTGAGTAATATTGTGGAATGAGAAAGGACACCGTGACTACTACAGTTTTAGTTTGAATAATTGTTTCAGAAGACAATTGCAAAGTCTAAATCATAATCATAAGATACTCCATATTCTTTTTGCGTAGCAGATAGCAGAGCACACAAATAAACATAATTATTGCTGCTGCTTTATACTGCTAATCAAACTAAATTCCCAGAGTAACACCATTCGAAGTTGTCATGATGTGAGACTGGTTAGCACAAGCTGACAGATATAAGAATAACTGTTTCTTTATCTTTGTGTTTCACTGTAAATGCTGCCAAATTTAGGCCACGTTGTGATCTGGTTAGTCATGCTGATTAATATTATTCTGTGAGCATAATGCCATTGATTAACTAGGGTGACTCATTGCACAAAGTCCTATTCAATATAAGTAACAAAGCAGAATCTGACCCTTTTGGAAAAAAAGTATTCTATTTAAAGAGCTCATAGAGGCATCTGCTTTAGGAATTATATCAAGTTCATGATGGCCTGCCATCCACCTACACTGGCTGTATAAAAGAAATATAATTTTTAATTTTTATTTTCAATTTAATGTCTCAACCTTAGAGAAAGAGAAATAGCAGCTAAAGCGAGCATTTTTAATATTTCAATAAAATCCGCAAAAAGCAATATATGGACCAATAAGTACAATATAGAAACAAACAAACCAACCAACCAAACCAACCTAAAAGCCAGAAAACTAAGAGTTAATACTTCATCTATTGATTTTTTAAAGGATAATACATTCACAAAAGAATTGGTTTAAAAGAAATAGTTGACTAAGTGATCATAGTGGGGAAAATCCCTATTTTAAAAAAGCTGACTTTATTTACAGGCTTTGTTATAAAGTATGAAAATTCACTGGATCCTAAAATGTTACACTTCAAGAAACTACTTATTTCCTTGTCTATTGGCTTCTGAATGAAAATTTGACACACATAGTGAAATAATTGTTTAAAACATTGATTTATTTGCTGTACAAGCTTTGTCGTGCTTATCTATCTCTAATTATTCTTCTGCTGAAGTTGCTGCATTATCATAATAGAAAACTCATTAGTTACTTGTGTAGTACTATCTTCCTGTAATCTATCTCCCGAGTTACTATATACATTCTGTTTTATTTCTCTGCTGCACTCACGGTAGGCTTTTCCTGCAGCACTTCACAGGCTGAAGATACATACTATTGTTATTTTGCTGAACACGATCATACTTCAGCGATGAATAGCAAGGCAGTATCTGGATCCTCAGTGCATGTCAGAATGAGCTTCTTTCTACATGCTGTCATGCCAGCAATGTGCTGAGATTAGATGTAACCGTACAGATGTACCCAACATCTTCTACCATTGATGTGCAGACTGTCAGTGAGGGCCTTCAGTGGTGGGTTCTTGTGTGTGTAAGTGTGCATCTCTGCATGAGCAGATGGCATTCCCCAGCCCAGACCCTCAAGCAATAGAGCTGCCATCGTTCCCTATTGGGTTCATTCAGTAGCCTAGCTTACTTAAAAGAACTCTCCGTTAGCAAAAATTAGCAAAAATAATAAAAGTACTATTTTCTAGTTCTTTTTTTCACATCAACATAAGTCAATATGAAGTTCTGTTTAGCCTCTGCCCTGCCATGTCAGCTGTCTGCTCACACCTGAGTTGCTGTCCATGCAACCTCCCTCTATATGTGCAGCACTGCAGTGTTCCCACCATGGACAAGAACCCTACTGTTTGTGAGTGACATGCCATAAACCAGAGAACATCAAAACTGAAGACATGCTGCAAACACGTGGTGGATTACCCAAAGCTTGTTTCCTGGACAGCTATGTCATCCTTGAAACTGGCAGCAGACTGTCACTGCTACTGATATGGACCAGTTGTTGCATGCCTTTGGCTGACCAAGTTGCAGGGCTTTTCCTGGAGCAAGGTCTTGGCAGTCCCAGGATGCGCTGGAGATCTCCACTGCTATTGTTTCTGCTCTGATACAGATCTTTTGACCTGCTGTTCAAATTTCTACAGTGTCCAGGAGGATTTGGATCATGACTTTGCAAACTGTTCTTTGCTCCTGTTCCTTCTTGTGGTATCCAGATAAAACTTGGAAACACACAATAGCAAAGATCAGTGTGTTTAAACAAGTGTCAAAGATTAATCATATGCACTGCCAGCTACTCTAACGAGATGCGCAGATTGATATTTAATACTATGAGTTCCACGTAGCTCATACAAGAAATGTAAGTTCAAAGGGAGAGCCCATCTATTCTATTTAGATGACAATCTCTTCCACTGAAATATGGGCACAAAAATAGGGGCCTGTCTCTGTTTTGGGTTCCAGTTCACGTTGCTGCATGTGGGAGGTGGTTCCTATCTTTTGTACAGGAGCTGGGTGGCTGGAAAGCTGACTCAGGCCAATGCATCTCCACTGTTGCAGAAGAGCACAGACGTAATAAAATAGCTCATGAGACTAGAGTGCAGCTATCCACAATGTTTCAAAGTTGTCTTGAGGATGTCTTTTATCATAGAGGCACTTCTGTTGTTTTAGAAGGAAAGATCAAAAGAAAACATAGAGTTTGAAAGTAACTTTTCCTATGTTGTGATTTTTCAACAGAGTAGAGATATAATGTGTTTCTCCAACTTTATCAAGGTGACACAGCAAGTTAGTAATTGAGTCAAAGCTAATTCTCTGTTATTTGGCTAAGAATTCTGTCTCTTCATAGATTAATGTTACACTACCAAATTACAATCAGAGAATATGAAAAAGAAAGACTCTTTTATTCTATCTTGAATTTATTCATTATATAGCAGACATTTCTTCTAGTGATAATGATTAGCCTTCAAGATGTAAAGCGTATGCATTTCAAAGACAATTAATTTTGATTCAGTACTGCTCAACTAGGTAAAGTGAAGGATATGTGCTGCACAGTGGATTTTTTATTTTATGGAAAAGTTTAACTTCAAAGGGTTTTATTTGGTTCAATAGTCTAAGCTTATCAATGCCACTTCAAGGAGACTGAATATGCATCTGACTTTGAGACTTCCAAATAGAATTAGAGAATTTCCAGCACTTTGCTGACTACTAAAGGCAGACGTCACCTCCTCTCTTTATCTGTCCAGATGTTGGGTATGAAAAATAAAAATATCCTCAAATTATTGTTTCAAGTTTTTAAAACTATATAACATACCATCTCTGCATTCTCAAAATGTTAAAACTTCTTAAATGAAATGTATCTTAGGAGGGAAAATTATCCTGGACTCTAGGCAGACACAGATAATGAAAAAAATGTGATTTTTATGAATTTCAACCAAGAGTTCTCTTAGTTCACCAAAAAGTCCTTTGGAAATATGACCCAGCTGTCCAAAACGAGAAAAAAATAACTACTGAAGTATCTTCAGTTAAAATCAGGTCCACAGAATTCTGCATTTCAGGCATTCTCACTGATGAGAACTGTATGTTTTGCAACACTAGCTAATTAGCAGCACCGTGTTCTAATAAAATCCAGTCCACTGCTTAAAAGATAAAGCCTACTCCCCTAGGAATGTCCAGTTCTTCAGATAGTTTTTCTGCAATTTTTATATCACCTTACTAAGTAAAATCATAATCAGATGTAATATTTAACCATATATAATATTTCAGATTAAATAACACATTTTTACAACTCTATTTACTCAATACAATTTACCTCAGAACGCATGCCTGGAAGATTTACAACAAAAATGAGAAAGTCTATGACATCTTAATTGTAATCAGGATATTTCTTAAGTCAAAGCTGGTGGCTTTAGAGGTGCAACATAAAGTTCTAGACAACTCCTGCAAATTTTCCTCAGACTTTAGTTCTTAAAGTTGCTATTTTACTCTGTTCTTGAAAATGTTTCCAGAAGTTTTAATTATGGGTACATTATGTCAATTTATCTTCAAAATCTTCAAACACCTCTGATTTTACTTAAAAATTATTAAACCCTGAGTGTATTTTAGTTGAATTAACAAACTGTTTGAAAGTCTTAATTTAGATTACTATTAATTTAATTTATGAATTCAGAAGCATAACAAATGCATGTAAATAGGTCATACTTTTATTTCTTTAAATATTTTTCTATAGCTGAAACTAATACCTCTACTTAAAGGACTGTTATTATATAGATTGATGATATGAAAAAGCACAGTTAGAAAGAACTACTAATCAAAAGGAAATCACTGCCTTTACAGTTAAGGCTATATGGTCTCTAAATGTGTACTAAGGAGTCTAATTTAAAGAAAAAAAAGGCCAAGATTTTTGTAGCTTAACTTTTGAAAGGATTTATAGCTGCTCACATTTCTGAAATTGCTTTAGCAATTTATCTTTGCTAAGTATTTAAATACTTATTTCAATAATACTATTTCAATATTTTCAATCTAATCTCAAGTAGTAATTTTTAATTAACATTTTAGTTTTCCAGACTGCAATTCCAGCTCCTTAACTTTTAGCAGTGAAGTCCTACTAAAACATTGGCAAATCATGCTGAGGTGTATTATACAGGGAGATAGTCACAGTTATGGAAAATGAGAAACTGCACAGCAAAGGGTAAGTATAAGAATGTTCTGCAAACTACAACATAGAAATAGGTTGGACATTCCCATAACTGCAAAAAAAAAGGGAACACATTGAAGTTAAATTCAACAGCACAACTAAGAATATAAAAAAATATTAAAAACCCCAAACAACCAACAAACAAAAAAACACAACAAAACCCCCAGCCAGATTAAACAGAACCATTGCGAGCCTTTGCAGCACACCTCTGCATTGCAGGTTGATGGTAGATTTTGGAAGGGAATAGATACCAAAAAATATCCAGCACTTTGAAATCTTATAGTTCTGACTGCTGCTCTTCCTGGAGCCCCTGGCAAAAGTTTGTGTCCAACCTTGACTATAGCATTCATTTTGTAAATTGTTTATACTTTACAAGTTGTGAGAAATTAATTACTTTGACTGAAGATTATTTCTCAGTTCCAGCAGAGCACTTGCAATAGCATTGCTGGATAAGATCAAATTCAGTAGTGTCTGAGCAGTATGATCTAGCCTGCTTTAATTAATTAACCCCTCAAAAATTGCAGAATTGAACATCCAGTTGAGAGAGCAATTAATGTCTACAACAAATTATGTCAACATTCTGCAATGTTTTATTCATATACAACTTCACATAATGTAATTAGAGACTAAGGGCTTCTAATTCTGCCGTTATTTACAGCCTGCACATTGCACACTTCATTGACTAATTTGAACAAAAAAAAAATGAAGATATAAGACTTTCTTATTTCAATTACCTGATGTTGATGTTCTGCTGCCTACAGCTTATATGTACATATGGGAAGAAGTGTCAGACATCCTGCAGCATGGTATGGCATGTTGAACAAAAATCAGAGAAAACACAAGAAAGGTTAACTTGCCATGAAATAGAAACACACCAATCTTTATAAAGTGGAAATATTCAAAGAAAAAACACATGAGAGAAAATTAAGAGTTTCTCATTTTTAAATTGGTATTATGACATGCAATTCAGATTTCCATTTTTACTTAACCTTGTGATCTTTGCCATTTGAACCCAATCACTAAACCGACTATTTCATAGACTAAGCAAGTAGCCAAACCAGAGGTTTCAGCTGACAGCTTGACATATTTTGCCATCCCTTTAACTATTGATGACAATTTGTGATTGGTAATAATCATTATTAGCGTGACTGCAGATGCTTAGTATGAATTACATGGGGATTTGCTAATCTTTCCTCCAACAAGAGTAGCATTAAAAGCAGGAAGGCGGGCAGTACGACAATCTGTAGTATAAGGACTACGATCTCTTCATAAGAAAAAGTTCTGGGTTGCTTTTGGACCTCACCAATGCATCACAAGTGGATGAAGAGAAGAAAGGAAAAGGGGTTATAACCATAAGATGAAAAGAAGGAGCAGATGAGAGACTCTGAAACCAAGTATCTATGAAATCTGTGAACTGTGGAACCAGCAGAGGCTTGACTCTTACAAAGTTTTACCTTTGTCCTTTAATTAGGACTTTTATGATACATTTGTCTGGTATGGATTGTGTGATGTCTACTAACTGAACTCATGCAACGCCCTTTCCCTTAGTGGGTGTACAACTGATTTCTCTCTCCTGTACCCAGCTCGATGGCTACCAGAACATAGTCTCTTTGAAATGTGTACTTTCTTTTAAATGAAGTTGATCTTAGCTAATGGATTAAAAAATTGTCAGGATGGCGGTAGACAAGATGGGCAGATACACATAACTAATGACTAATTTGACTAATGACTAATAACTAGTGACTAATTACAGAAACAATGCTGTCTTAACAAACAGGGTTAACCCCCAGAAAAAGCAGATGTAGCTAAGGATTGCTTTTAACTCAGAGCACTGATATAGTATCTATCTCCCTTAGACTTTATTAATAAATCACAGGTTAACTCAGCCCTAAAACTGAGTTATACTATTTTCCTGACCAGCAGATTCCTAGTCTCTCCCATTAAAATTACATGTGGTTCTGTGGTGAATATTCAAAATTTTTGTATCAAAGTCTGCTATAACAGCTTTTATTGGGTACTTGCTAAGTGCTCTCTTGAAAACGATGCCATGCATATCTCAAATGAAGAAATTGAAAGTAAAAAATAAAAATTCTGGTAAAAATACTGAGAAAAAGTTAATATCCTGTAAATAGATGCATGAAAAAAACTAACTTTACTGTGGACTCTTGTTTGTTTTGTCTCCATGTGTTCAACCATCTCACATTTTTTTTCAAGATGATTAGTAATTTGATTTTTCTCCCAAATTCAAATTAAATTCCCTCCCTACCTTCTGTTAAACAGGGCTTTATCTTTGTAGTGACTTTCAAAGCCACAGGATAGTCCTAAAGTAATTGAAATTTTTGTTGCTGCTGTTAAAATGAGAGAAAAAATAATTCTGCTCTGCTTTGAACTCTAACCTGGGGTTTATGTCCATTCTGCTCCATAAATCAACATAAATCTTTTGAACACCTCCAGGGATGGTGCCTCAACCACTTTCCTGGTCAGCCCATTCCAATGCCCGATAACCCTTTCCGTGAAGAAATTTTTCCTAATATCCAATCCTGGTGCAACTTGAGGTCGTTTCCCCTTGTCCTATCTCCTGTGACCTGGGGGACGAGACTGACCCCTGCCTCTCTACACCCCCCTTCAGGTAGTTACAGAGCACGATAAGGTCTCCCCCCAGCCTCCTCTTCTTCAGACTGAACAACCCCAGCGCCCTCAGCCTCTCCTCATAAGACTTATTCTCTAGACCCCTCACCAGTTTCGTTGCCCTTCTCTGGACCCACTCCAGCACCTCAATGCCTTTTTTGTGGTAAGGGACCCAAAACTGGACACAGTACTCGAGGTGAGGCCTCACCAGTGCCGAGTACAGGGGGATGATCACCTCTCAGGCCCTACTCACCACACTGTGCATTGTGACATTCTTACACCTTATTTATCAATGGGATAAATAAGGTGTAAGAAAGTCTGATAGATACATGTCTGATAAATACTTTGTGAAACCCATGAGAAACAAAAGCATCTTTTCCAACAACATGTTTAGCATTCCTTGAGGTCACTGATAATCTGTTTTTTTCCCCAAAAAAAATTCAAAATTAAATCTCCCACCTTCTGTGAAACAGAACTTAATCTTTACAGTGACTTTCAAAGCTGCAGGATAGTCTTTGTAAATGAATTTCCTTGTTACATGTTAAAAATTACACTGCAGTTCTAAAACCTAATTTAGGGTGTATGGACCTTCAGCTCCATAAATCATCAGCATGTCCTTCAGCTCAAGTGTGCTCACCACTTCTCACAGGTTGTAATATATTACATAACCATATAAAATACAAGGTGCAGTAACAGACTCTCTTAAAAAATAAATTCAAGACAGACCTTATATATACGTATAAAAATCCATTTTATTGGGATAATGCTATGATATAAAACTTGAAATTGAATTAAAAACAATTATGCTTTCAGACCCTCTTTAGAGGTTGGGTTCAGCTAACACAAAAAAGACTTTTCACCTACAAAAATGCCACAGTACAGGAATATATATCTTGGAAATTGCTTGCTTTTAACTCTTTCTGATTACAAAGAATTATTGTTCCTTTTCTACCCCGCTATTCCTTTTCAAAACTGGGGTACAACAGAACCAAAAGTACTGATTTATAAATAATAACATCATTCTACAGGATTTCCCCCACAGAGAAGGGCAAAAGCTACCTTTGCAAAAGTCCTTTTCCTCAGTACCTTACCATCAAGGCTTCAAGACACCAATGGCCAGTTCCAGGGATGTGTATCTGTGTAAAGAATGTGTTCTGTGCAAGGAGCGCAGCAGTGAGATGGCTGCAACTCATTATCTATCCATCTAGTAGAACAACATGTTTCTTCCAAAAGATGTGCTTCTTTCTCAGCTTCTCATTGGTTTGTGTGATGTAACTTGAAAATAATGGGAATGCCTGTCTTGCAGTCTGAAAATCAGGTTCAATATTTGCTTTTGTTCACTACTCTTCCTTACAACTGTTTATTTTTTCTGGTCTTTATCATTCTGTGCTACAGAGTCAATCTTTCACTGTTTCTTTTACTCTTTATTATTCTTAGCTTAGTGTTTTTTCCATTTTGATATATTTTTGTAAGACTGCTGGAATCACTTGCATTAATTTGAAAGTGTTTGCAAGTATTTCTGCCCAAAAGGTGACTAAAAGCTAAGTTTTGCAGGTACACAACTTCCAAATCTTAGCTGTGAACAAAAATCATCTGCCTGGGACCCTGCATTCTCCTAGATGAAGATTATCTCTGCTGTTATTTGGAGCAATGCCTGAGTGAATTTGGAATATGTTCAGGGTCTCAAAGGAGAACATGTATGTTGAAATTAGATAAAAACTAGTCAGTAAGCTTTGAGATGCATGCCAGATGGAGGAATCACTACAGTTGGAGGGCAATATCTATTTAATGTAGCAATAAAAACTGGTAAGGAAATTGTTACATCTGCAAAATGCAGATACCACCAAGCTAATGCAAACTGAGCCTTGGTATAGTACAGGCACACCAGGCCAAGGATCACCATGGAGTGATAAGCCCCATGGAGACATAAAGAGCTTATTAACTCACAAAATACAGTTATCTCAAAACCAGAGGGAAGTTGGACTCTCTGCATGTCACTATGGCATTGCAAGCACTGGGATTTCTGCAGTCCAGTGTAGTATAGACATTCCCAACGTATGTTTAGACTGTGTCTGTTTATACTCTTTTTCTGGCAGTATTCTTTTGCGTAAGTAAGCACTACTTTGCTTGTACTTACTGCATTTAACGGCTTGTCAAAATTCCAAGAGTGAATTCTATAAGATCTAAATCCAAACATACATTTTGGGAAAATATAGTCTATGAAATGCATCTAAAAAAAAATGGAAGAAATTTAAAACCACTGCTCTGATATAAGGGAAAGTTTTCTATTTTAAAGAAGTACTTGTAAGGAGACTGAAAGAAGGTGCTCTAGTGCTATTTATTATATAGTCTTACTGCAAAATCACTATGATTGGAGCAGATGCTTTGTCTCTTCAAACCACATTTACCTTTTTTTTTTTTTAAACACCTGTATTTCAATAGAAATTTTCCTAAGTACTGTTTTCTCAATTAATCTCCTTGATCCCATCTCCTGTTACTTCAATGTGCTAAAATAGGAGTGTAATGTAATTTAGGTATAAAAATTCCATTTGCAGTCAATGGAGGGAGTCAAACAATTTTAGAAGGACATTTAATCCCATTCCCAAAATCAGAATGTCACTCTGCAATTGAGAGACATAGTATGGAGTTCTGTTGATCAGAAGTTGGCATCTATGTTAGAATCACAGAATCATGTACTCATATCTGATCTAGTTGTCTAAATTTTCTGCATAGGCTGTGGTAAAAAAAAAAGTACTTCCATTCATCCCAAAGTTGATTCCAAATAGGACAGATGAGCTGGTCTCTGTTAAAGACTCTGTTAAAGGTCTTTAACACCTTTTCTCTCACTGGACTGTGATTCTGGGCACCTGCCTTAGGCGGAGAAGTCAAAGTTACCTAACACTAATACCTTCTGTGTTAATCACTGAGGAGATTGCTTCATCTCCTAACCCAGCTTAAACTGCTGTCCTTGACATTTGAGCTAATATAAATCCAAAATGTAGGGGAGATGAATCCAGGCTTCTATGCTTCCCCATCCATGCCTCATATTTGCAGATGCATATCTATTTAATTACATGCCTCTAATTTCTGTTGAGCACTTCTTTGATTCCTATGTCAAAATTTTGTGTTCATGTTAAAAGTTCTAAAAATACAGGTCCTTCCAGTAATTTAGGTAACAACCTAATTTCTAGCTATGAACGTAGATTTACACAGGGATCTCCCTCCTTTCTTTGTACCTAAAGATTCTAGCAGCCAGCTGCACTTCATCCTCCCTCTATCACGTCTTTTCACACCTTTCCATTAGACAGAATACTGTGTGATGTATGTATTCCTTCTGAACAGTATAGCAGTGGATAAAAAAATCACAGTTCTCTTTCCTCTCCTTTAGATGGTGTTAATTAATGAATGTCACACAGTTCTCCAATGTGGCTTACATCATCACTCTCTTTTTTGGTTCCTTTGTAGTGTGTGTAAACAATGAAATCAAATCCAGCACATCCAGTAATGGATCCCCTAATGTAATGGGGAAAGGGTATTTGGAGGCAAGGGGAGAAGATGTGTTTTATTGCAGCAGCTCTGTTTTATATTACAGCTCCATCTGCCTATGCTGGACCTTTGGATGACATCTGACAGTGCAATCTAAAACAATGATCATTCAGAAAACACTTCAACAAATCAGCTAAATAATCAGACCCAAAACAGATGGTGTTTCAAAAAACAAGTATCTTTTTCTCTACCGGTTTACGAATAACTACTCTTCTTATAATGATGATGAAAAATTGCATACAAAGATTTTGTAATAACAGAAGTAAACTCTCCACTGCCAGATGAGGGAATGGGTCACTTTACCTTTTTAAAAATTAAATACGGCTTGTTCAGGCTCTCTTTGTTAAATCACTTTTCCATAAAATATTATTTTCAGTATAAGATAATAGTGTAATATTAGGAAAGATTTTTTTAAGATCACCCATGTAGAAGTGCTCTCTGCACATACACGTATGTACCTCTGCTATTATGGTGACTAACAAAGACTTTTTTTTTTACTTTGTGTATACATAAACTACTACAGTGTTTATATTCTGAGATATAAATATTTTAGATTTTGACTTCCCAGTGCAAATTAGCAAAGCCAACGAGTTTCCCTAAGTGTATAGCAACTACAGAACAACCTGCGCTAGGTAACAGTGGGTTGATTTACTGGGCTATCATTTTTATTTTCTGCTTCTCATACTTCATACATTTGGGATTTTGCTATTGTCCCTACCTTTGCTGTCTGACAATTTCTCAGAAATATAGAAAAGTGGTAAGTATTTAGCGCCGAATATGTTTAACCCATTTTATGTGATAATTAGCTATAAAGTGGATATAGTCTCTGCAATTTAAAAACAATAGGAGAGACATTTTTCCCAAATTCTTCTTGACAGATCAGTCCACTAAATATATAAATAAACAACTCCTCATGCTTACTTACTGTCAAGTAACAGAAAACTTTGCAGAGTTGAGTTATGAGATATAGTTTAATCATTTTGGAATATTATTACTTTTAGACTTAGCAATCTGGCAGTGCTAAAATATGATGATAATTTCTAGCATTCTTTCCAAAAGTCCAAGACAGGTATGAAATTTAAGGCCTAATTTTGTTCTCCCTCTATACTGGCATAAATCAGGATGAATGCTACTTCATTCAGTGGAGATACATCAATGTAAAATTAGTTGTTGATCCTGATATCAACCGTCACTTCAAAAACACCACCAATAATACTGCTTTATTATTACTATTATTGCACTTGATATTGGTATTTTGATATTTCCCAAAAAAGCAATGACAGGACTGACATACTACTGTACAAACCATGTACTGGTACCATACCATTATCCTAACATTTTGGAAAATATACTGTCTCTTGTCATTAATTCTTCGGTTATCTACCTCGCCAGTCTGCAATTCCAATTCTGCGGAACAGTTCACGAGCAGGGCATTACTTGAATAGGCAACTCTAACAAGATCAAGAACCCAATTTATGATCAGATACCACATGAGAACATAGAGAGGAGGGAAAAAGCAGGCAAATATGGCAGTAACATGATCTTCTTGTACAGTTTAGTAGTGAGAATGACTTGGTCATTCTGAATAATTGAAGCTGTCTGATATAAATAATTATCATCAGTCTCCATCTGCCTTCTACTTGCTTTACTAATGACTAGAAGGGAAAGTGTGCGTGACAAGGTTGTTTTTTCTACCAATAGAAAAGAAAGATTTTTCTGTCATCTTCTGCTTTGTCCAATTGTTGAGATTTGCTAGTCCAGTGTTATTAGCTCTCTTGCTTGCTAAGAGGTGGCAAGAGTAATATCTTTTGTGTTTTACTGTTGTCTTTTTAATTTTCTTTCTTCAATCCTCTCTCCTTCAGCAGGTTGGAAGATCTTTAATGTTATTCTGGCCTTTGCATGCAATACTGTGAACAGATTGGTGTTGTCAGGGAATTACATCCAATCTGTGTTGAGCTTTGAAGAGGAATTGTTTATGATTAGGCGATTTACACTTGAAGTGGGCAGAAGATGGCAAGGCCTATAATTAGAAGGAGGGAAATTTATCTCCCAACAGCATGTTCCTCCCTCTGAGCAGAGCCCTAGAGTCAGAAAAGGGCAGATGTAAACACACTTCTCCTCCAAGCTGGCTGATTCTGCACCTGGGTTTGATTGAGTCTGGGTTGCTGCTGCCAGGAACAACAGTTGGACTTCAGCCTGGTTAGGAAAGGCAAATTCTGTCACCACTGTCTTCTTTGCTTAGCTTATCTGCTGTGTTTTCTAAAACATTTTGTTGAAGCACATCTGCCTCTTCTGACCCAGTTGGCCAAATGCGCGTGAACAAGCTGCACCACATTACCTGCTCCTGGGTTTGAGCAGCTACAAGTCACTTTAAGAGCTGAAAATGAACCAAAAAGCCCCAGAATAGCCATGCTAAATAACATCTGTCTGAAGCTGAACAAAGAGACATTATCAATGGCCCAACTCTATCTGTGTAGGTGTATCTCACCCCTGCTCTTCTATCTGTAACTCTGCCTTTGCTTCAGGAATGTGGCTCTACCAATGTGACTGTGCTGGTCCCCAGCAGGGGACAACGGCAATATGCCTTTTTATAGGTATTACTCCCATGTTTAACAGTTTAGAAAATGTGTTGGGTACCATCACAAAGGGCTCACAACTCCCACTTCCAGGCTCCACTATGTGCTACATTAACTTGCTGTCTGATTGTCTTATTGACAACTTTGGTTACCTTATGGAGGTCTTTGGAGCAAAGTGTCTGGGTTTCCAGAGATGGCTTCTTTGTACACCAACATCACCCAGCTCCCATGGTTTACTGTGTACCATTCTGAAGAGTGTCCTAGAGAGGAAACATAAAAAGAGCTCCTGGTTAGGAGTATGTCCAATAATTCAACTCAACTTCTTGGAGCAGTCCACCTAATCTACAGATTAGTTTTACTGTCCATTTTAAAAGTCTGTATAATGATTTGTAAAGTTCCAAATTTAGCTCAGCTAAGGTTTGATGTAATAAATTTGTCTTTTGACTGTAAAATCACCTCCAGCAAAATGTATTCTTTTTGTTGAACAGGAAAATAAAGAATAAATGGCAACTAAGAAGGTTTTCCTCTGGACACAAGTTGTTTTGTTTTGGTTTTCCCATCCAGGAAGCCATTTCTTGTTGAGCTTTTTTCATTCTCCCTCACTCTAACCTTGAGAAAAAAACCCACAACTTTTTTGAAAGGTATTACGAGATACCTAAGAATTAAGAGAAGGATGTATGCTGCCAGATTAAAACTCCATATCTAAAAAATCCCAGCCAATTCCTAATACTTCTAGTCTACGTGATTTCCCAGCCAAGGCAATGTTATTTTCATCCAAGAAGCTGAAAAGAAAAAGGTGGGAAAAGTTGCACAGTAATTTGTTTTTAACATAATCACTTTATGTACATCTGGTAAACATGCTTTTTTTCAACAAATAGGTTTTTTTGCAACCCCCTTTTAACGAATTTTCTCGCTGTTTGCCCTCCCCCAGTTTCTCACAGAACAGAGATATGGTAATTGGTTTCTATAGCTCATAAAAGATTTTCTGCATGACGCATAAAAGGAGACCGATTACATTCCATTGTGAACTCTTAGAGAGCACAGCACAACTATTCACAGTATCTTCAGCCTCTCTGCTCTGCAGCAGGAAAGAGCTCCCAGGAGTTAGTTGACCTCTGTATGTGACCAGTAGTTCTAGTTCAGGAGTTTTATTAGTGCTCATTGAGTCTGAAGAAACAAAATAAATGGTTTTATAGAGATTACCAGCTTCAATAAGCCAGGAAAAGATGGGTTATTTATTAAATATGTACCTTTAGGAAAGGTTGCTGATATTCGTTCTATATGGGCAGATAGAGATTGAAAAAGGAAGCAATACAAATAATATAGTGATAAGTCAACAAGAACTGAGCAAAAATAGTCCATACCTCAGAAACACAGGTGAGGAGAAAATAGAGAGGAAGTAATAGCAGAATTTTTTCAGCAAAGGTTACACTGAGAATTTGAATTTATTCTCTAAATTTCTTCACAGCTAAAAACCCAACACCAAAAAAGGGAAAAATCCAGAGATTTCAAAGTATGAGATTTTGCTGTGGAAAAATTACACAACAATATATAATACTAGAAACCGCTGTAATGATCATGGAATCACAGAATCACGGAATTGTTGGAGTTGGAAGAGGCCTTCTAGGGATCATCTAGTCCAACTCCCCTGCCAAAGCAGGATTTCCTATAGCACATTTCTCAGGACTGCATCCAGGCAGGTCTTGAAAATCTCCAGAGAAGGAGAAGGGGACTCCACAATCTCCCTGGGCAGCCTGAGCCAGTGCTCTGTCACCCTCACAGTAAAGAAGTTCTTCCTAAGTAGCAAGTAGCTAGATAAATAGCTAGAAATTTGAAAAAAAAAAAACAATCTTTCATAAAATCCTCCAAAAAAATGATCCTTTTTTTAAAGAATCTGTAGCATCTGACCATTAAAACAGGTTTCAAAGACCTTTCATGTTCAATAACAGAGGTAGATTTCAAGAAAAAGAACATATCAGCTCTGCTGATATATATATAAATGCTATATTCATTTTCATACCCAATCAAGTAGTCAAAATCCGCCAGCAATAGCATCATTTTCATAAGCCTTAAACTTAGACTTTTGCTACTAAAAAAATCAGCTTGAGCATCCTGACTTTCATATCCTCCTGTTAGTGGATTAAGAAACACGGCAGAACTTTTTAAAGGACAGAGCCAGAGTTTTTCAAGGTACGTAAGGAAAGGGATTTCAGAAGTAATACATGTCTAGCTTCCACTAAATGCCCACCTGCCTCTTTAGATCACTCTATTTGGAAATCTAGTGCCTAGTAACTTCCTGACAGAATGTTTTTCTTCCTCTAGACACATTGCATAATGTGCCAAGAATAAGATAAGAACTCTGACTTTATTTATTATTTTTTTAAATTTCATTGCTTGACGGACATCAAATATCTGAGTCCTCTGAGCTCTAAGGCACTTTTTAGATGTGACAAACAAGCTGAAAATACAATAGAGCTGCAGGTCAAATCCAACCTAATGTGACATGAGAAGTCCTGAATGTCATAAGAGTGTCTTAATTTTATTTTTTTTTATGGTTGTTATTTGATGCTTGTGAACATTCTGGGTCCAGTCAATTTGTGGTGTGCTGCAGAAAACACAGCTATTACTCAAGGTTCTAATCACTATATATTCTAGCGTGAAAATTAGTTCTCTGATATTCAATTCCGTAGAGATAAATTTTGCAATATGAAGGACGGATGCAGCCATGATATAAATGCTGACTAGAGACCCACTGCAGGTTCTGTACCCTGCTGTCTCATCCTTCTTCGGAGCCCAGGTTGTGCCCAATAGTCCCAGCCACGGCAGGCTGCCTACTCCATGGGGAATTAGCCTACAGCTGTCAGCGACACAGTATCCGCAGCCCTTCTGGCTTTAAGGCTGCTGTGGCCCTCTCTCCTGCCACAGTGCTGGCTCCATTTCGACTCCCAGTACAGCACCAGAGATCCTCTGCAGAGCCAGAAGCTGCAGGGATGTACTGAGTGGACTGAGTGATGCCAGCACCACAGCAGGGGAGACGGGACTAGCATGAAAGCAAAAACCTTCGTGGTCTGCCCTGCAAATCTGTGCTTGGCATTACTTATTCAGCATCCAAATGCCTGGTGAATCACAGGTCACATTCATTAATTTAGGCTTCACTTCAGCTAGCTGATTAAACACATAAAACAAATGAATATTCCCCTTGATTTCAATTAGATCATTCAATTTAAAACTAGGCAAATGCTAATCTTTGCCGAACTAGGGCCATTGCTGTTCCATAATAAAATCTATTACTTCATTTGAAGAGACAAAAAGGGATAGAGAAGGCTGTCTGCTATAATGTATGAGAAAAGACATGTTCAAAAACAGGATCCACCTCTTGTGTTTTTCCACTGTAGGCTGCAAACACAACCTAAACTGCTAAAATGACAAAGTAAAATGTAGCATTTGTGGGGTAAAACACTTGGATGACTTCTGATTCATTGTAACTCTCCCTGGGAGTTGAGACAAAATCACGCTGGCCGAAATGAAAACCTGAGTGGTCATTCTGGATGTGTCAGCCACCTGTGGATGATCCATTGAAAATACTTGCTTTGGCATTTAATTAGCATCCTCAGCTGTGGACCACTCACAGCTGCCAAAGACTTATAGTTGGATGCTGCACGTTCTGCTATTCTAAAATTCAACAACACATTTCAAGCTGACCAACCAAAGGTAGCAGCCTCCTGACTTCTGTGTGTTCATCTTAGATTCAAATGTCCATATGTGAATGGAGAATGTAACATTTGGATCATTTGTATGGTTGCCATGAGAATAGATTAATCAGAGCTTTTGGAGTGCATGCTATACTGCTGAGCACCATAGAAATGCCTGTAGATAATATTTTTTAAAAAGTAACTGTCATCATTCTCTTCACATGTGCTCCGAAAGCTCTTAAAAGCCCTCTCTGACCCTTTCCTATTCAGTCATTTGTCTTGCAAAATCAGCTGCTTAGTGTGTGCTTGTGTAGTGCCATAAAGGATTGTGATGAAGCAAAGGCTGAAGCACTAACTTTAAAGAATTAAAGAGCATGTATTATGTTCTGGTTTTCTTTCAGGACTAAAACTAAAATTAGATGGGTGAGATTGGAAAGAAAAATGTTCATAAAGAAGGTGTAGTGAAATCACAGGGAGAAATTTGTTTTAATCTAAATAATAAGAAATAAAATGATATATTATATATGGCCATGGAAATTATCAGAGGGCTGGAACACCTCTCCTATAAAGAAAGGTTCAGTTGGGGTTGTTCAGCCTGGAGAAGAGAAGGCACCAGGGAGACCCTATTCTGGCTTTTCGGTATATAAAGGGGACTCATAATAAAAACGCAGAAAGACTTTTTACAAAGTCCTGAAGTGACAGGACAAGGGGTAATGGTTTTAAACTGAAAAAGGGTAGATTTAGATTGGACATAAGGAAGAAATTTTTTACAATGAGGGCGGGGAAACACTGGAACAGGTTGCCCAGAGAAGTTGTGCCCTGGGTCAGGTTGAACGGGGCTTTGAGCAACCTGGTCTTGTGAAAGATGTCCTTGCCTACAGCAACGGGGCTGGAACTTGATGATCTTTAAAGGTTCCTTCCAATCCAAACCATTCTGTGATTCCATGACAGAGTCTGCTTGATGATCAGAAAGGATCAGCAAGACCATGAAATGACTCATCAAAAAAGGAGAGTTCAACTCATAATCAAAAGCCATGTTAATAAGACAAAGCAGAAATGCTACTTGGGTAGGTAATAGCTGGATAAACAGCAGCCTGGAAGCTGTACATGCTGGCTAACAGAAGACAATTAAATGAAAGATGTTCCTGATGATGTTGCATCTGTGCTGCTGAAGACTACAATCTTGGAATAGACACTTCTCCCTTCTCCATAATAAAGGTTACTTCTCACAACAAACAGCAAATTCTGGAATACAGCTGGGAAACTGAAGAGTACAATTAAACAATACTTAAACACACTTTTCAGTGTGATGCTCTTTGCAAAAACTAGCTAAATCTTTGCATAAAGGAATGCAAGAGTAACAAAAACCCAATATCAATGCAAATATAACAGGAAAACAAATGAATGGAAGCAAAATTGTTAAGAAACCAAATAAAACCAGCATTGTACTTTGAAACGCCACTCCAAAATGTAGAAAAAAGTTTAGAAAAAAACCACCAACAACAAATAAACCTTATTTTCCAGAAGCTGCTGACTGCATTGCTATCTACATGAAATACTCACCGATACCAGCATGATGTCTAGCTAGATCTAGTGCATTTTATTTAGAAATGTACGTTAGAAAAAATGAAGAATTTTGTTGTGAAAAGTAGAGTAATTACATATATAATTATATCAAGAGCAAGTATTCTGTGCCAGAGGCCACACAGTGATAATTTAGGTTTGAATAACTAAAGGTGTGTATCTTCAGCAACCACATAATCCGGAAGAAATGCTGCTCTTAACTACATATATTCTGTAGCATCTGAATGGATAAGGAGTATCTCCGTTTGGTTGGTTGGGTTTTTTCTCCCCCACACCAGAGGAAGCAAGATATAAATGAGATTTCTGTAGAACAGGTATGTCACCCGTGACCCTGAACAAGCAAATGATATAGCTACATGCTGTTAATAATTTTTTGCGAAGCTTACTGATTCAGTGAAAAGAGTTCTTAATTAAATAAAAGGTGAAGAATATGAGACCTACAAAAATGAATCTCTTCTTGGATTTCTCTGTGTTTATGATGAAAAGAAAGATTCCCATTAATACAAGGCAATAACATATCTAATGCTTTTCACAAGGTCAACATGAAAGAAATCATATGAAATAAAACACATGAAGACTATTTTATACTCATTATTTATACTATAGAGTCACTATTAGTGCTCTTAACAAGGCTACATCTCAAAAACTGAAAGTGAAATAAGAAGCTGTATTTTTCGGGAAGCTTAAGGGAAAATATTTAAAGAGGATAGGCATGCACCTGCTAGAACAAGATTTACAAATTGACAAAGCTGTATGGATACAAAAAGTGACATTTTCCAATATCCAGCAAAAGAACATTAGATTCCTTAGAAGCTAAAGACATGATTATAGATAATTCCAGTGAATGAAAAATTGCCTCAGAATTGATGAATAATATGCACAACAGTATATTACACCTTTAACGCCTCTGTTAGTTCATGCAACTGATTAGACAGATCTGGAGTGTATAATGTGATTTAATATTATTTCCCATAGTTAGTCAAAATCATAAATCAATTATTTGATCTCTAGTAAAACATGTTTAAAATATTATCATTCTATACAGAATATGGATTTCAAGTTTGGAATTATATGCCTATCCTGGCTGAATTTATGTTGTCACGTGTTTGCTTAGCTTGTTTTTACAATTATATCCCAACCAGAAAAGCAATGGATATTTCCCTATTGGATTTGTCTTTTCATGTGAAGATTAGATTTAAAGTTGGGAGGACTTTAGCATACCATTCTATTCTGACTTGTTAAGACAGTATGTGTTTGTATTCTTTGGAAGTATATACAGTGTCTTGAAAACATAGACCCAGTCTGTATCAGAAACATTCTTCACTGTCATATTTAGTTTCTTAGTGAAAGAAAAGTGAATGCTATTCCATTTTGCAAAATCTAAACTTTGAGCTGAGATCATGTCCTATCTCTACTACATGCTAATCTAACAAGGTAAAACAATTTTAAAGAAATACCTTGTTTTTCCAAATATATCGCACCCTCCACTGTCTCAAATAACATTTTAAATTACCAAATGCATCTGTCTGTGAAATACATTAATTAGCACATCTTAAAAGGAGATTATCACTGTTTTCTGTCTTTGTAAGCTTTACCACTAAATGAATCAGTGGTATCTCACCAAAACTTCAAAATTTTTGTTGATAATTCACAATTCATGACCCTCAGTTTCTCACCTAACCTAATTAGTGTCTTAAGAAAAAGATTTACAAAAGATGTTAGTCATAAAGCCAAAGAAACTAGACAGAGTTTAGGCCGAGTAGAACTTTCTGGATTCCATTTGTCCCTAAAAGATGGATACATACCTAACAAGAAAATAACTCGGCTTAGAGTTCAATTAAGAGCCATGTCTTGAAATGAAGTACTTTTAAAAGGACACTTCTGTCACAATTCTTAGGGAAAGAAACATTGTTCAGCATCTTCTTCTCTTTAATCTGTAATATGTCACAGTTCAAATGTTAGTGTTATTTTCTTTAGCTACAATGGTGGAAGGACAGAAGTAAGACAATCACAGAATTACAGCATCGTTACAGTTGCAAAGACCTCTGGGTATCATCTGGTTCTTGCTCGAACTCTCTGCTCAAAGCAGGGTCAGCTACAGAAGGCTACTCAGAACCATGTCCAACGAAGTTTTGAACACCCCCAAGGATGTAATTTCTCTGGGTAACCCCTTCCAGAGTTTGACCATCCTCACAATAAAAAAGCTTTTTCACTTTTTTAAAGGGAATTTCTTGCATTTCTTTTTGTGTACATTACCTCTCTTCCTTTCACTCGATACCACCAAGAAGAGTTTGGCTCCATGCTTTTTACTTCCTCCCACGGTGTGTTTACAAACATAGATCAGATGTCTCCTGAGCTTCTCTTTTCCAGACTCAACAGTTCCAGCTCTCACAGGCTCTCCTCATACAAGAGGTGCTCCAATGCCTTAAGCATCTTCATAGCCTTTGCTGGGCTCACTACAGCATGTCCCTGACTCTCTCACATTTGGAAGCCCAGGACTAGGCACATGAGTCCAAGTGAGTCTGACCAGTGCTTAGTGGAGGGGATCATCTCTCCTGACCTGTTAACAATGTTCTTCCTAATGCAGCCTGGGATGGTGTTGGCAAACACACATTGCTGGCTGTCTCAACTCAGGGTGGAGCAGAGCCAACTTCCAGTTCAATGAGAGAAGCTCTTGCTTGCATTTGTTGCTGTGACAAAGCGGGGTCAGCTGATCTGGTTGTTTACCCAGCAGAGGGGTCCCACCTGCAGGGAGGAGCAGACAGGTCAGGTGACCCAAACTGACCAATAGGGTATTTTAATTGTAACTGAAAAGGTTTTTATTTGAGATAAAACAGAAACTAAAGCTATGGGAAGAAAAGAAAGGAAATAAATTAAAAAAAATTAAAAAATAAGCCACAAAATGTTCAGTTATTTTCTTCATATTTAGTTAGCTGTGTGACCTGTAATTCCAGGTTTTGGAAGCTACTGCAAGTTACATATTTTTTCCGTATTAGTTTAAGAGAAAGAGATATACACACTAGATTTATGATAATTTGGCTGTTTATGGTGACATAGTTCTGCATTTTCATCTTCTGGCTGATTTGATTTTTGAATATGCAAAAGTACACAGATTTGAAAAACTGGGAAAACATTACAACATTGCAGCAGGGCAATGCAAAATGAGACCCAACATTTAGCTGAATAGTAAATTCAGTTTTACATTTTGCTGGATCCAAAATTTGAGTGGAAAGTCAATAAATGGGTGTTGACCAGTTTTCAAATGTATAAGTATTAAATTTCTGATATTTTTAAAGCAAACCACTCTGATTTGGCAAAGCTGAAGATATATTTCTTCTAATTAATATGTTAAATACATAAGAAAAATGATACAAGGATAAAATATAAATTTTTAAAAAACTTAATTAAAAAGAATAAACTCAAATAAAGAAAAAGGGTAAGTATTTCAGTATTTTCATATAAAAAAAAAAGTGAACTTGAAGAACTTTTTTTTCCTTTTTTTTCCCCATCAAGTCAGGAAGTTTAGAATATTCTTCAAAGTCCTAGTAAATTTGTTCAGGCCATTCTTTGCTGAGTATTTGGAAGAGGAATTTTTGACACATTTATTGGTTCAGTGTCTTAGGTGGTTTTGAATGTAGTTGATTTTTTTTTTTAAGCTATCAACTCTAAATAACTTTTGTTGACATTTCTTTGGAAAGTGCAAGCAGATAATCTTTTCTCTTTTAAATTTAATACTGGAAATGCATAATAGAGTGTAGACTGACTTCCCCAGTTTCATTTCTTGTGAAGTCTCAAGAAAACTAATTTATCACCTTTTTCCCCTGCTTTTACCTAGAAGTCCTCCTGTTTTTTCAATTAAGTTGGTTCTCACAGCTTCTTTGTAATCATACCCATGATTGGCTCTCCCTTGGGAATAATGGCAGCTGCTTTCTGGTGAATGTTAACTAGTGTAATTATATTCTCAAATACCATAAATGTCTACTTAATTCCCTAAATTGTCAATACTATTTGTAAAGGATAAGTGAAAAGAAAAATATTTGCCCTCATGTTTTATTTAGAATGCAAGCTGCTCATGTCAGGGGCTGCCTGCATGTATTTGGGTAGTGGCTCACACAATAGGGCTGTAGCACTCATAAAATGCTATGCAATCATTAATGCTATGAACTTCTTAATTTTAAAAATCTAAACCATTTTTGAGTGTACCAGAGATCATGAGTGGTAACTTTCAAATCTCAATTTTGGGAAGTTGCATTTCCATGCATAACAAGAGGCAGCCCAAAATCCTTGACACCCTTACACTCCCAAAAGTTAAGCCTGAATTGCAAAAGGAAGTACACTTCTTTTTTAATTACCATTATAATTAAATTGTATTTTTTATCAAACTATTTCTTGTAAAATTCCGCTGTATGTATTCAGTTTGAATGTCTGTATCATGGCTGAAATGTTCTATTTTTAATGATTCCCTCAGGTGTGATATGATTTTCATTTCTCCACATTGATGAGAGGATTGTGGTATAGTACATGAAAACACTGAAAGCAGTATTAAAGGTGCTTTCAAAGGCAATTGAAAATCTTAGCTTTATCCTGAGATGTTTCAAATGCAATAGATTATGAACATTTGAATAGATTTTTCCATAGGAATAATGAAATATATGGAAAGGCACTGGGAATGAAAAAGTGAGAACTAAAATCAAATGTGCTACCCTTACACTGAAAGAAGTCACTTAGTAGGAAACAGGCAAAGAAACTTGAGAGAGACATTCTGAAACTTTAGAATATGTGTCAATCTACAATTTGTGAAAACACTCCTCTTTTTTTAAGAGAAAAGTTAAATTTGGCTTTTAGCAGGACTAACTCCTTGCAGACAACAAGACCGCTAATAAAATACTTAAATCCTGCTGATTCCGTGATGGTTAAATGGCTAGTATTAGAGGTATTACAAAGTGATCCGTGTCAAAAGTAATTTCTGAGAATCTTGGGTGAGGACAGAAAAACTCATTGCAAAATCACTAGCTATTAAGAAACTGGAAAAAGCGCTGCTAAATCATTGAAGACCTGAGCTCTTGGATCTCATGACAGTAATGTGAAAATTAATAGTCTAGCCATTTCTAATGCACTGAAAAATGTTTACAGGTTAAGAAATGCAGAAAAAAGCATTTCTTAAAGAAAAAGTAGCTCAGTTTGAAAAAAGTATATCTTTTTTTATTCATCTTGTCTATAATATAAAACTTATTCTGAGCAGAAATTTCATTCTATTTTACCACCGACACCCATTGTGCAGGCTTTTTTTGCACTGGAAGTGTGTGATGTCTTTTTTCACAACCAACTTTATAGTTGTATCAGGGTCTAAACTTCTATTTCTGATTTTTTTTTTTTTTTTCCTGATTGCTGTGAACTTATCTAGGATCAACTTTAATAAGATTTGACTTTACTGTGAAACAAAAGGTCCAAAGCCTTAAGGAAAAACATTTTTTTA
Organism: Tringa tobata; assembly: GCA_033628505.1. NCBI lineage: Eukaryota > Metazoa > Chordata > Aves > Charadriiformes > Scolopacidae > Tringa > Tringa tobata. Next base: position 1,728,447 of record JAHREE010000280.1, read on the forward strand.
ATAGTACATTGGAAATCATTCTAAAGATGATTGGATCCAAAAATACGGAGGAACTGGCATTTTATCTTCTAATTCTCTTAGAGAGTGCCAAAATATAAGTTGCTCCACTTGCAATTACATTTTCCAGAAGGTGATCACTTTTTGCTTCCAAGAAATTATATTCATTCAATATTAGATATAAAATGAATAACTGGAAAGAAAGGGATATTAGTACTCTGTATTTGCAGTGTAGATTTAATCCACAAATATCCGAAGTGCTTTGCTAGTTGTGCATAAAAGCAGAGATTAGTATATCTTAAAATCAAATTATATCTATGTTTTATTCACATTTTAACTCAAAAATTGTATGATACATAAACTAGGGCATTTTTCCAAATAGACTAAAAAGAAATATTTTATTCAAATGCTTTCTTAAAAATATATCTTTCATTTTGAAATGTCATTACTGTTGCCACATTCTGTGAACATTTCATGTTTGATTAGCATTTTACAGCTGATTCCTCACAAAATGTCTGATTGGTTCTACATAAAAGATCTGCGTCTGGTACCTGTGGGAGAAAGCACAGCAGTTGTACGGCAGCAGCTTTCCACAGTAGTTTTGGAAAGAAATGGGAAAGAAAAATTTGTATTATTCAGATCTCTATAATTTCAAAGAAGTAATAAATAATAGATAGGTTGGTGATCTTGTTACCTCTACCTGCATAGAAAGTGAAGTGGATTGTGTCCCCTTTCTTGTATTTTTTTTTCATTAATTGGGAAATAACACTCTCACTCATTCCATGCCAGAACAGTTTAACATTACTTCAGGCAGAAGAAGACTGACATTGCAATTTCCAAGATTTTCTGGAAATTATTAGCCTACTTTCAACATAATCCATGATACAAGAAACCACAAAGATAATAAAACTAAGGGTTTATTAGGTACCCGTTTTCAAGCACAGGAAACTGGGTTTGCTAATTTCTTAATTAACATTAACTTCATCCTCAGACTTCATGATGCAGGGTGTAATATGTTTGAATTAATACAATATGTGTATTTTTATGGATTTTATTTTTTAAAAGATGAGTAAGAAGTTATATACTTAAGCAAGCATTTTACTGAACTAATTTATGACAACTTTATAACACTAATTAAAGATGGAATGATACAATGATCCAATCAAGGTCATAATTAAGAGCGATTCAATAAATCAGTATGTGAAATTATTAAATCATCAAATGAATATAGCAAATAATCAACTGAAATTACAAGGCTGACACCAGAAATAATTATTTCTGATAGTCAAGAAGGGAAAATCTGAAATCACTTTTAGTCTAAGACATCAGTTGGGTTTTTCAGGCAATACAGAGCATTGACCTAGTTTCTGAAGGCTTTTTCCAGGAAAGTTATCTATCTTAGTTTCACTCAGTAAAGTAGACAGGTGAATCTTTTGGCAATTCCACTCAGCAAGTTTTTAATTGATGCTTTGTTTTAATTTTTAGGTTTTGTAAAACAGCATTGTAACATACATTCTAAATATACATGAAGTGATGGATATACAATTGAGATTTTCTATAAAGTTGTTTTATTGTAATCCAAGTGAAGAAATGATGAAAGAGCAGCAGGAAGAGGAGCTGGTATCAATATCTAGAAACATTTTTGTAGTAATGGTTCATCTGATGACTTACCTTAGAAACACACGTACTAGTGGAACAATATGGGTGAGATATTCCTACACCAAAACACCACAAATTCAAGACATCTATCTCTTGGGAACCTTGATTTAAATGGAGCAGAGAAGTGCATGAAGTTTATAACAAAAGAAATGTCTTCACACAACCAACAGAAGATGGGGAAGCAACACACACACAAAAACATTAAAGCCTTCATGACTTTGTGTAGATGATCTACCCAGAAATTAAGCAGGATATGTCACCAGCACCTGTGTTATTTCAATCAATATAATATGAGTGAGTTTTACTTCTGAATTGCCTTAATCTTTATTTTGCTGCTTTCCCTTTCCCTTTGCTTCAGAAGTCTTCATTTGTTGGAGCCCAGTTAAATGGATCCCAGTATCGATCTTACGCTTTCACAGCAAGCAATCTGTTAGGCTCTGCACAATAGTGCAAAGTATTGATATTAGCGACCTTGTACTTGAAATTTGCTGATATTATTACTCACAAATATTCTTCTTGAACAGAAAAACTTGGGTCCAGATGTATATCAGAAATCTAGCTAAACCAGAACAGGTGAGACCCACAGTGTGAGGAAAGGATGTGTTATTTTATGAAAACAGGGACGTAGTGTTGTTTTACTTTATTTTAAATCAATGAACTCTGATAAGTTAAAATTACTTGTTCAATATTGAACAAAGAATTAGTGAAAAATAGGGTAATGAGGAAGAAAAAAAAAACCCAACCCATGATCCCTTCTACATATACTCTCTTTTCAAAGCTACTTTCTACTTTTCAATACTAAGCTTTTTCATTAGTTTGAGTCAATAGTCAAAGTTAAAGATCAGTTTGCACAGAGATTTAAATTTTTTGTTCATCTAAATATGTTATTTTCCTTTTTAAACAAGCATTATATATTTTTAAATAAAGAGCAACCCCTTCCCTCACAAGAGTTTTAAAATTATTAATATTTTAGTAGAACTTAACACATAAACTTGAACATACACATATACATACACATACATATAAAGAAATAATTATCTTGAAAAGCAAACTAATCAACTGTATGAACTACCAAGACACTAACCAAGTGCAAATGTCTTCATCTTCAGCAGTGATTTCAAATACTTTAGAAGAAGATAGGGCACTGTGATTTTTCTCTTTATAGTAAAAAATTTTACATGTCCCTAAGTACTTATGGAAATATATGTCATCCTCTGAATTCACAGAAGTCATTCTTTACAATAGTAACTAAATATTTTGCCTGATGACTAAAAAAGCTAGGAAAACGTGACCACAATCTCAGTTAAATCTACTATACTTTTTCACACATTCTCTTACAGTAAGTTGGGTTAATAGTTTTGCATATCAGTAATATTTCATTACTTAGAATAAAAACTTTAAAACAAACCTGTAGTTTCACTTCCTGGCATTGAAAAAAAAAAGTTATGTTTTCTTCTGTAAATACATTTTATTTTCCGTTATCATGGATGTGGTTTCTGACATATTCATTCAGTCCAGGAATTCAGATGATTGATTTATGTAACATCAAGTTTCCTTCCAAAGTGTTCAAAACTGCAACACTGACTGCAGGACAAATGAATGCTATTTAGCAGAAATACATCAGTCATGGAAATGAGCAGGCTGTAAGTCCTGGTCAATACCTTACAGCCTATTAAACAGAAGAAAGGAAAGCAAGTTTGCTTAGGTTTATTATGACAGATTGTGAAAATGAATAATAGTAATGTATTCTTGTAGTCTTAGACTGCCAATATTAACATGAAAAATTATCAATCATTAATTCATCAGAGAATGCTGAGTTTCTGAGTCTCAATTATTATTGAATTTCTCTATTTAGAGGAATAGGAAATATAATGAAATAGGTTTAGTGATTGAGTTTAATGGAGCATCTTACTGGGTTGTTACACCAAAAAGCTTTCTTCATCACCAATAAACCTGAAGATTTAAAAGAGGTATTTCATACTAGATCAGAAATATAATGAAAGATACCAGAAGATCTCTGTGTAATGGACCTCCAGGAATCTGATTATGGGAATTTAATCATAATTCTTTTTTTTGTCCTGGAAGCAAATACATTTTGTGTGATTTATGAAAAAAAGTTTTTCAGCTTTGAACATCTTAAGTTTCTGAGCTAAAGAACTCCTGTCAATTAAGGAGAAGTATCATAAATCATATACAGTAAATGACACAATCAAAACCACTATTCATTTTTAATTCTTCCTCCAAATCCACTGGAAGCCGTCTTTTGGTTCCCTTTAACTAAAATAGGCTTTGAATCATTCCTTCTGTTGGTGATAGTTTACATTGAGAACCAGCAAAAGTTTGAAATTAATGATCTGAATGATATAATCTACAAGATGAATAAAGCTTCAGTGGTGTAAGTAGGGAGGCAGACTGCTCCGCTGAAGATGCCTATATTATTAAAGCTGGCCCATCTGTTCTATTGCTCACATCTTTCATTTTTCCCTTCTAGGGTCAACATGTGTCTGTGTGTGTCTCTGTGTGTGGGTGTGGCTGGCTGTGTGCATAATTTCTGTGTGTCTATGTGTTGCATTTCATTTTTCAATGAGAGCCAAAAAAATATCTCTGCCATCAAACTGTTTACGGTCAGATGATTCTTTTCTAACTTCATTAACTGCTGTCTACAGCAAGTTGAAATATAGCTGTCCTAGAAACAAATATATATATATATTACTGATGATAGTTGCAGAAAAGTATTTCCAACCTTGATATAGCAAAAGAAATATGCATATATGTATAATGCTGAGCACGGGAAGAGTCCTATTGGCTGTCATGTTTTTATACAGGGTGTATAAAAATGGGAGGAGGTCTGCCTAGCTTTCACACTCTGCTTGACTCCCTTTCCATACCAACAGCTCATGTGGTGCGTTGCAGTGTGGCATCACACTGGAACAACATCCAAAACACTTTCCCATCCATCTTGTAGAGAGAAATAGGTACACCAAATCAGGACAGCATCTATGCTTGAATAGAGATGTAATCCAGCTCCTCCAGCATAACATTCCAATGGAGGAATTTAGTGCCAAAAGTAAATATAATGCTGGCACATGTGAGAGGTGCCTGATTTACCTGCGAATGAGATAGGAGCTCACAGTGCTGCACTGTCCATCCCAGCTGTGCTCGCAGTGCTCCATGCATTCTCACAGCAGCTGATGCATTTAGATACTTAACTATCACTGCACTGATGCACTTTAATAACTAATGACTAGAAGAGCAAAGAGAAATCTGGCCAGTCATGTCCTGCCAACTATAACTTGCTAGATTCAAGGACTTCGGTGACTCGCTGTGGAGAAGGTACTAGAAAAGTAGGAAACTGTTAAGATTTTACAAAAAAAAAAATTAAATAATTATTTATTTTGGAAAAAAAAAGAGGAAAATAAAATAAATCCATAAAATTATTTAAATTAGCCCTGTGGTGAACAGAGTCTGAATGCAGAGTCTACATTCCCTATCTGATTCTCTTCTTTAATTGGATGTTTCAAAATAGATAAAAATTTTGATGCTTTTCTTCTGCCTCCCTCCATCTCCAAGAATTCCTGCCTGGAACCTAACTAAACTTTTTAACAGGATATAACTGAAAACATACAGATTAATTTATTCCACAGTAAATATGACAAAACGTGTTGGTTTTTTTTTGTAAAAAAAAGTTTTAATTTGTATCAGCTTTCATACTAGTCTCAGTATGATCTTTGAGGTTTTACTTCTGGTTACTAATGCTCTGCCTTTTTTGACAGCACCACTGCATTTGAAGATTTGATTAGAGCAGTTCTTTGTTTGAATCAGAAAAAAAGTCACAATTGTTCTCTGTTTCACCAAACCCTGTAAAAGAAAAGTGAAATGTATTTCTTAGACTGCAACAATGTAACATTCAAATGACAAGCAATGTCTTTAAAGTGTCTTCAAGGTTGAAAGCATATTAGAGTAATAGCCATTAGACTGCATGTATGTGCCGTTAGAGGAGTTCTGCAGTAGAGTATTGTATTTGATTACTCAACTAAAAACAGTCATCCATTAACCCCTGGAGAGTTAGAGCCCCCTCAGCATGCCTGAGGCCATGCCACTTAGTGTGTCCCCATTATTTTAAATGTTATAGAAAGAACACTAGGACATACAGAAACATCCTGAGGTCACTCTTTGTCATTTCAATAAAAGTTATGGGAGAAAATGTATCCCCTTTGCAATGTTATTGCAGTCAGCAGCACAATGAAGGAAGAATCTGGCATATATATTCAAGGGCATTCATGGGTTAAGCATCAATAATACTAGAAGCAGGGCTATGTAAAAAAAAACCAATACCATTATATTTGTCAGAAGAGAACTAACATTTCCACATCTCTGGAAATATGAGGGGATTTCACTATCCCCCCCCCTCCAAAAATATACAGAATTATAAATTATTCCACAGTGGTTTATTGATATTACTAGTCAAACTAATTAAGGTTTTCATTGTATTAGAACTCAGAATTCCTAATAGAAGTTGGGTGCTGTCCTTATGGCTAAGAAGGATAAATTTGGATTTCTCCTTTGTTTTGAAGAATTTAAAATAAAAAAACACATATGATATGTAGAGAGAGAAGAGACTCAACATAGAAGGTTTGCTTTAAAAGCTTTTAAATAGTCAGTAAAAAAAATAACTATTTCATAACTATCTTTCTAGGGTTTTTTCCTTTCTTGGCTCCTCACAGCAGAAAAATGTTTTAAAAAAAACATTAGTAGGCTGGTAGGAGTGTACTCCATCATCATCAATACCACCAGAATCATCATGCTATGGATCACACAGTACAGTTAGGAGTAGAGTCCTGTTGTGGAAGGTGTTTTAGCATCACAAAGGAGGTGACAACCTGGCATTCAAAATTCTTTCAGCATAAGAAACTGATCCTGCCATTTTTTAAAACACCCAAGTGACTTGTGCAAATATGTATGCAAAAGTGCTGCCTAAAATAAATTTTCAAAGAAAACTTCCGTGTTGTCAATATTGTCCTGCGCTTTCAGTTTACTTGCTTTATTTAATGATGCTCCGTTTTCCTGTGTCCACTTAACGTTTTCTTGAAGCAGATATAACTGTGGGCAAAATTCATGATTTGATCAAGGATCTCCATCCATTAACATGAGTTATAATTTTGGTTCCATATCATTACAATGGTGATGGAATTTAAGAGCTTAAATATATAATAAGATGTGATCTGTAGTAACAATCACATTCCATTAGTTTTACTCAAAAATTGCAAATACTCAGGATACAATTCCCAATTTTTATTTAAGAGAAATATTTTATCTACTGTCCACAACAAAGAAATATAACTTCTTGTACCATGTACTGTGTTTTTTTTTTTATTATTAAATTTGATTTTAATGAGCCGCAGTGATAAATCACCGGTTTGCCCAATGATTTTGTATTCTTCGCTGCATTTAGATTAACAAAGCCAAACAAAAAAGAAATTGTGGCAAAGCATGTCTCTAGGGGCATGTTTAAACTGAATCAAATACTGCAGTGACTCTAAAACAATTGTTAAAACCTATGGGTATAAATTTAATCATGGTTACACTACTTTATCTATATAACAGAGAGTGTACTGAAAGGCTTAATTAATTCTTGATTGTAAAACACTTAAAGAACCTTTGAAAAAATTGCCATGCAAGTCCAAAACATCATTGTTTACAGTGGTGACTCACAGAAGTCTTAGTATTTCACTTGGTAAAAGACCTAATCGTTTCTCTGCTGAATTTTTATGGGACTTCTCTCCTCCGCGCCCCCCCCAATTCACTTATTAGGTTCAAATTCTAATAAAGTGAGCTCTCTTGGGCAAATCAGGGCAGCTGGACATAAAAGCCTATGTGCATGCTGTCTTTCCACTCAACCATATAATGCAACACTTTGCTATCTCCATTAAAAGACTTACTTCGTACCATATCATGCATTTCATAATATTTCCATCTAAATGCAGATTTCTCTGTTCCATGTGTAGCATCTAGTCAGGTTTTCCATAAAAATACCAGCGGGAGAGAACATTGAAATTCATTTTGCATATTAAAGAAATCTCTCTGAGAATCCTTCTTTTATTTGTTTTATCAACTCAAGCAATAAGCAAGAAAATTAGAGTTTCAGCAATGATGGAGAAAACATTTATGATTTTATGAGACTTGTTTTTTTTTTTCCCCTGCTTAGACAATTTCCAGACTCTTAAGAGCAAGTAATTTTACAGTGTTCCACTGATGAATGGCATAAGACCATCTGTAACATTTAATCCAAGTACAGTATTAATACACATAGCCCAATGAGAACTTCACTTTGAATAACACACATACTGAATGCTTTTCTTCCCAATATTCACAATACATTTAATATCTGTCCCATAGGAATTTGTTTCCCTTGAAAGCATTATTGCAAATGTCAATATTTTGTGGTGTAGCTCTCTGGTGTGCACAGGAGAAAAAGGAAAAAAAAAAAAGATAAAAAGATAGAATAGATTAGATAGTAGAGATGTCATTGCAAACACCCTGTTCCTATTCTAAAACAAGAAGAAAATCAAAACTGTCATTGTCAAGCTGCATAAATAGAACTGGAGTAGATCTATATTGTAGTAAGTTGTTTATTAGAAATGCTTATATTCCACATTAATCAAAAAATGGAAAAGAATGTAATTCAACTTAAAAAAAAACACAACAGAGAATGCTTATTAGAGCCTACTATATGTGTGTATATAAATAACGTTATAATTCAAAAACATAGGGAAGATATTTGACTTTTACATATTGATTTTCTTTATTGTCTGATATCTCATTAAAATAAAATTTGTTTTTCAGAGAAAAACTTTTTTAAGGCTTTGTACAGAAAATACAGTATGATCATGACTAACAGTGGCCTACATCCATACTTGATTTATTTATTATTTTTATTAAATCCTTCCAAACCACTCAAAATTTTACCAAATTGGCAATGCATCATCATCTTGCTGCAGCTGTAGCTGAGCCACACATGGTGGCAGATATGTGTCATGGTTCCAGCATAACGTTTGCAAAAAGCCTGCAATTTTTCCTTCCAGCATTTCAGTGCAGCTGATGCGATGCCACAGAATGACAGAAGCAGCTGCACTTTGGATGCTGTTGGCCTCAACAAGGAAAGACCTTCAATTCGAGTTTAACTTTGAACCCAATGGGAAGTGGTTTTCTACCCTGAACCACCAAAGCAAGGAGAACACAGGCAGGAAATGCAGATTCAGCCCTACAGGTCTCATTTGGGGAAGGCTGCCTTCAGCTCCCTGCAGCTGGCTTCTTGGGAGGACACCAGCAGCCACCAGCAGCCCTCCACTTCCTCTAACCAGAGATCCAGACTCCAGAGGCTCACTCTCTGTACCTCACCCACCTCTGCCCCTTCCTTTTCTGCTTCCTTCCTGGTAAAGTTGGCAAGATCTTGTTCCTAGCAGGAAAGTTTTCTCTTGTCTAAGTTTTCATACTGTACAGCCTCAGAGCTTGTGCACGGCTAAGTAAAATTTCCAGCATAGATGTGGCTGGCTTGAATTCCCAGCTGTGAAAGTGTAGGGAGGTTTATTTCTGCTTTTATGGTGTTGGTCGTCACACCCAATGATGGTAAATTTATTAATAAAATTACATAAATAAAACTAAGCAGAAATAACACTTCTTTTTTCCAAGATCTCACAGCCTTTTGCCAAACTTAAGTGAATTTATCTCACAGTTCACTGGCTGCACGGTATTTATTTCTGTGTAGCTGTACTGACTTGTGTCATGTTTTATCTCTGGGAGAATACTATTTACATGCCTTAGTCTTAATCTTAGTTTGCTAAAATATTCAAATCTGCCATGAATGCAAAGTAATATGCAATTATGTGTAATAGAAGGAAAGAACAACTTTGGATCAGAGCACATTTAGGTTGCAAAGCTATCATCCTAAATATCAAAATAAATATTAAGTCCATTAGCATTCACAAATACTTTAAGGTTGTTTCAAAATTCATCAGAATAATGAATACAGTTAAGATTAAAATTATTCTGCTTTTATTCAAGCACAGAAGAGAAGAAAGAGCATTCTCTCTTTGTTTCACAAGAGACTTGTGCTTTTAAAACGTTCTCATGGCATAGCAATTGTTTGAAATTTAAATGGTCAGCATATGGAGTGCTGGTGCTGGTGGCAAGAACCCTCAGAGAGCAGAGACACGGACAAACTGGTGTGTGTTCAGCAAGAGGCTCCCAAACTGGTCCGGGTTGGAGCAGTTGCCATGCAAGGAGGGGCTGAGGGACGGGGCTCAGCACGGGGCACAAATGGTTCCAGGAGAGTTGGCAGCAGCCCCTGGTACCTGTGGGGAGGTCAGGTACCAGAAATGTTCTGGCTGAAGTATTACAGAGGCTTTTTTGGTTTATGAACCAAAGTTACCCCTAAGGAGTTCATTCTGTTATGTCATTTCCCCACCTCATTTGTCTATGAAAATAATGAAGAAATTTTCATCTGCGAAATGAAGAGGAGACTTGAAGAAAAGAAATTCATCACTTGATTGTAAAGGAGCTGCTGTTTACATTTGACTCAGTTGTCACAGTTGGCAGTTTCTCAGGACAACTGTCTGGCTGTGTGACTGTAAGAGGTACCAAGTAATAGCAAGGCTCATTGACTGTGCTGGAAGTTGAAGAACATGATATGCAACCTCTCCTATCCTCATTTCTATAGAAAGAGCATTCCACTTTTTGCTAGCAGCATGTTTAGAGCATATCACGTCTGCTGCTCTCATGGAAAGACCTGCTCACAGTGCAATGCATGGTGCAGCTGTAGCGCTCTCCTGAGAACATAGTTCCACGATAGACTGCAACCATTTTAGTGGAATATGAATACATTACATGAATATTTTTGAGGTGTGGAATGAGGTGACTCAGAAGGAGAATGGCCTGAGGGGTCTACAGATCTGTGGCATAATGTATCTTGGAGTGTAATGGCTTCATTTCAATGATTTTTGTTTTAATGGTCCAATATGTGCGATATAAATTAAATACAAAAGATCAAAATATTCTGTTCATTCTTTACTTTCTCTGTTTTCTCATACTAAAAATTAATGGTTTTCTTCACATAGGCCTTTGTTGTTGCTTAGGGTGCTTTTCTTCCCCCATCCCTATTGTTTTCTCCTTAGAGAGAGGAAAAAAAAAGGTTGCTCTTACACATTATGAAGCAGAGTTTGTTTACGTGTATTCGTATGCATACTATGGTCCATCATTTTCTGTCATGACCACCAATAGTTGCTTTTTCATTATTTTTTGCTTGTTTTAGTGTCAACGAGAGGCCAATTCTTTCCTTTAGAAAAGACTACAGAGCACTGTTACTCTTTTTTTTTTTTAAACAGTTTTGGCTTTCTTCACTAGTTTAAGAGTTATTTTAAATGTAGGTAGAGCAGTATAACATTATCTTCAATTGTCATATCAGTGCATATTCTACCTTTTTCTTTAAATTAACCTTTAGACTGTTCTGTAAACTGGCAATTACCAAGCTTCACATTCCCACAGGCTTCTTAAATGGTTTGGCATGAGAGTCTTATATGAGACTGCCACTGATATGTATACTATACCCTCTTATTCTACCACTTGTTTGTGTATTATTTACTTGCTATCGTGTAACATTTTTTAGCAAAGATATCTTGTCAGCTCTGTTATGCATTCCCATTTAATTAGGGGCATTTTGATCTACTAGCTATATTGGTGGTTTGGAATTAAAGTCAAGTGACATATGTAGTATCTAGAATGAAGACAGTGTCATCTAAAAAACCAAACCCATCTTAATAAGTGGAAATCCATATGATAAAATATTTAGAAAGACTATTCTATCATGAAACCTGAAAGGACTTTAATGAGTCAGAAGATGGAAAGCAGGACAAGAAAACACTGGGAGTGAAGGGATCGTTAATGAACAGAGTGCATAAGGAGAGACCACAGAAGGAAATCGGGAGAATCTGAGGTGGAAACAATGCTTGTGAAAACATGCAGAAGCTGAAGTTGGAATCATTGTTCCATTAGTACTGGTAGTCATCTGTAAAACTCATAGGTTAAATGTACAAAGGTAAACATATCCGTTTCTGGGCCTTGTGTAAGATAGGAACCTGATATTGTAATCTCATAGTTAATTAGCTAATGTCAGAAGCTCTGAATACTCTAAGCCAGGTACCAGCTCATGTTAGCAAATGTTAGCAAATTTGTAAGTTTTGTTCATTCACTTTTGTCATACAAAATCACTTCTGTTTCTGTCTTGTTCTCTCCCTTTTCCTTCTTCCTCCTCTCTAATACACCCATGTTGTGGTAAATGAGGATTTTAAATACTAAAAAATAAGAACTTGAAAAGTAGGAACGAGTTTATCAGGTTCTCTTCACTACTTCATTGTGAACCAGAATCTTGTGGAAAAACTTAGAGACATGCTGGCCATTTGGTCTTTTTGAAATCACTTTGGTATTACTTTGCTATACTGAATTGCATTCACTAAAATATATTTTCACATACAAGGCTGTGAATTCCCTGGAGTTATTTTAATTGTTGGTTTATTTTGATTACCATCAGCAAAATCTTTGCCTTGTGCGTGTTTACTGTTCTTCATTCAGGCACAACTAGCCTTCATCCACTAGCTGTTCTTGGCAAACATTTGACCCCATCTTGCTCTCTGGTGAAGATAAGCATAATGAGAGCTGTATAGTTTCTGCACTAAGTTCATGATGAGTCCACCATTTCTAGGATCTTTCTGTAGGTTCAAAGACATAAGTGGTAGTTGTGAAGTCATGGGACAAACATGACATTTCCTGTCACCTTATTAGAGCTATATACACCCAAGGAGATGCTAGATTGTTTTGACATATTCATTATGCAGCCTTGCCATTTGCTTCAGTAATCTCTCATGATCACTGTCTGCATCAAATTTTGCAGAGGTCAACAGAGATGAGGAGTGATGTCTGCCCTCCACTCCACACCATCAAGAAACAATCCGTCACTGCCATTATTATTTTGAGTCTGGGTTCTGGTTTGCATCCAGATTACATTGAGGCTTGGACAATTTCCTCATTGTTTCTTACCCCAATAGTCTGTCATTGCTATGAGAACATCACAGAAAATATCAGTAATGTTGTGCCCTTTGTCCTGGAGCTGCTGTCACCGGGACTCAAGGATCAATAGGAGTGACTAGGGATCATTTCTGATTTCTTTCTTTTCATCAGTTTCAGGTTGAGATGCATGGCAGAACACTGCCCTATACCTGTGAACAGAGGAGGGACTTCAGAGAGAATAAGAAATAGGAACCTGCACCAGAAAATGGTCAGTTGTGAAGCTCCACTCTGTGACAGCTTAGGGGTGAAGTGAAATAAAAAATCTGTCCACTGGGCAGCTGCCCAGTATGCAAAAGTACTGCTTTGATTTGTGAGCTTTGTTGTTAACTCTAGATATAACACCGTGCAAAATACAGCTTCAGCATTATGAGAAAAGCACTATGAGAAGAAACTCTCAGAATTGGATCTTCACCTCAGGGTATCATAGAAATGGTGGCCAGCAAAAGGCCTAAATTTTGGATGTGGCAATTAGCAGCATTTGGACCAACTCCATTTCTGGAGAAAACTTTCTGGAGATACTTGGAAATTTTACAGTTCAAAGTTCCTTCTGGAATTTTACTCAGAAGAAAAATTACACCATCAGTCCAAAAAAATGAACACTTCTTGAGAAAAAGACAAGAGAGAGGAAAAAAAAAATCCAGAGAAAAGTAACAGCTGAGAAAAGATGCCTAGTAGAGCATGTACAGGTAAAGTATAAGTAAAATTTAAATATTTGCAAAATGCAGCTGTTGATCATACATGTCAAGGAAAAGTCTGTTTAGGAAAATGCTCAATATCTGTTGAAGCTCATTTTGTTATCTTGAAAAGCCCAGGATGTGAAATCACAAGGTGCTTTTGCAGTCTTTGGCATATTCAGCTGCTTAATTTTTCTGTTGCTAGAGTATTAGCAGTAACTCAAGAGATGTCAGAGAGGAAAAAGGATCTAAAAATTATGACACTATCAGGTTTAGTCTATTTAGCAGACCAAGTGGGTGACAGACTGTGACAGGGAAAGTTTTTCATTCACTTCTGCATCCACTCCAGTGAGAGTGTGCAATCAAGCCAGGGGAGATGCAACACCTCTCTGTCCAGTTTCAGGCTCTGGGTGGAGTCTTGGTCTGGCCCGAAGCATAAGGTTGCCACCTCAGGCCCTCTGCTCCCACATAGCTGTGAATCACATTTCCTGACACCCGGCTGTCCCTCTGCACTTTAAAGGGAACTTGGGTGTCCGGATGTGTTTGTACATTTCCATCTACAAGCTGTGTGTCTTAAAATTCATGATTAAGTATGTGATGCATTGTCTTAGTAAGTCACTGGGTCTTAGAGGAAAAAACCCATGATATTTAGGGTGTCACTAGATTCAAGGAGAGACATACCTCCACCCAACTAGAGGCTAGTCTGTTATCATAAGCCCTAATATGAGATTTATTTAGCAATGAAAGAGTTTTGTTCTACCAGGTTTTACCTCACAGCTGGCATAGCTAGGTGTACATACATGGATTTTCATTATAACTCAGTTGATCTCAATTTATGATACAATCATGTTCAATAGCATAGCCATAAATTAATTTGAAAACTTAAAAGAAATTGATGCAAACCCATATTTAACTTCAAGCCACATGCTTTCAAGAATCCTCTGCATAGGCAATTAGAGCAAATAGCAGAAAACTAACTTTTAAGAGATCTTTTCAGCTGATTAAATTCTCCAATATTCAGTTTTCAGTTTCTGGGTTTCTGTTGTATTTTAAATTTGCAGGATTTTCTTTCCAGGCTAAAAAAAATATGAAAATTAAAATAAGGATTAAGCACACCGATGTGAAAATTGAAGCTTAAAAATGCCTCTAAACCTTTTTCTGTTTTTCCATTTTACCTGGAAAGCTTGTAATAATGCCTAATGTAAAGTAGGGAAATTTCCATCACAGATGTATGATCTGAAGACATTTAAATAACAATACTACCATTTAGACATTGTCTGAGTGAAAAGAATTTTCAGGCTTTTGAGGTTCACCTTTCACTAGTCAAAAGGTAGCTTCTGGCAGTTTGCATGCTGTGTTGCCAGATTAAATGATAATGTTCCTTCGTGTAAGTGCTACATAGGAGAGAAAAATTAGTGTCTTGGAAAGAGATTCCTACTCCTCCTAGGGTCCTTTTATGAGAGGTTAATGAACAGTAAAATGGGCTCAGAAAAAAAATCACCAAATCTTGGAGATGTAGGAACTGAATGTTTTAAAGACTTTCAGAAGCCCTAGCTCAGTGATCCTGGAGATCAGAAGATATGTCAGGAGAGAGCCACAGTTCATCTCTACTCATTTCTCATATGGCTTGGGCAACGGACAACCATTACAGTGTGCTAGACAGCAGCAGCCAAAGGCATTTGCCTGAATGTCTGTAAATTATTTGTTTTACACCTAGACCTCTGTTTCTTATAGCACTGGTCATGGTGAATAGCAAATTACAAAACTGTGTGCTGCTAGGACTGAGAAAACAGTCTCCTCCAGAATTTTTCAGCTTCAAAATGAGCCTTTCTTTCCTTTCTTTCTTTTTAAACTGAATCAATGGCTTTTGTCTTTTGCCTTCCATTCAGCACCAAGTACTTATCAAGAGGAGCAGATAGAGCCCAGATTTAGACACATGAACTGAACTGAGGTTGGACATGTCTCCTATATCACAGAATACAGCTGAATCCTGGTGGGTCCTAATCTCCCGCAAACTCATGCTCTGCTTGGAGAGCCTGAGCATTGTCAGCTGCCCTAGCCAAGGTGCAAATGACTATTCCAGGCACAAAATCCAGGCAGAAAGCACAGGGAAAAGGCTTGATTTCTCCCATCTTCCACTCCTGTATCATGGCACTGGCTCTTTTTCTATTGCAGCACAGGCACTAGAGACACATGTTCCAGGAGTGCAGGGGGACTGCAGGGAGTAGGGGAGAAAAGCAAGTGAAGGAAAATATGGGGCAAGGCAAAACAGCCCCAAAACTTCACCAAAAAGTCTGTGCCTGAACCATCTTCACTGAAAATCTAGAAATAATTGTTCATTGTGTAATGTGAGCTTTAACAGTTCTCCAGCCATCTCTCATCTCATGGCAGCACCTCTTGGAGATAAGATTCTCAGTGAAGAACACCAGTCACAAACGTGATACCTTCCACCCATGCAGACTAAACCTAAAATGTACATAATCCAATAAAGGACATTGAGCTTATTTGAACATCTACATACTTCAGGTTTTGTTTTTGCCACCTTTTTGTGAGATGAAGTTCAGAAATGAAAGTAAGGAAGCAAAGTGATTATGTTAGACATGGGTGATTCAAACCCTCTTCCATCTCCCTGTAATGTTTTTTTTTCACATTTAAATCTGAAGACAAAGACTATTTGCAGGAGGCATACCCAGATATGACTATCCCAGCTTTCTTAGAGGTGAAAGGTAAAAGATCTTTACTTATCTGAGGGGCATCAATAAATTCTGGATTACAAAGTTCTAAACTGTCTGCACTGGATCAATAATTTACCATCATTTTCATTTACTTAAAAAATACTGAGTAGCCAGCTTGACAACTTGCGCTTGCTCCAGCTAGTACAATGGGCTTTACCTCATAAACTATTTTAAGTGATTAACTACATAAAAACAGAGAGAGTATATAACAATTTCAAAGCAAGAAAACCAAAAGATAAAAACACCAAGATTTTTCATACATTTCTACATTAATGTTCAACGTTTCTCAATATAATGACTTCAGAGGAATTTAAATATAGATGTACACTTTCTAGTTTAAATTATAATGTGTAAATACTTGAAGCAGACCAGACTGGAAACAGACTAAAAAGTAGTATACAAAGCTCCATACTTTCATAGGTGGGTGCCTTATCGCATTTCAGCAATTTAATCTAGTTAGGCTATCATACTTTAAAACTCAGTATGTGTTGCACTCTTACTGAAGGAGAAAGAGTGTTGAGAAAGAAGATGAAAAACACTGTTACAATTTTATGTATCTACTTGGGTCTAGCTCAGTTAATGCTTGAAAGAAAGGAAAAACTATTGCTTTTGTGACTATTAAGATAGTACCAGGATTTGCTTTCCTTTCAAATAACAAACAGCCTTTTGCTAATGTGAAGCAAAGAATCTGCATGCTGCAGTGCTTAAATGAAAGTGCTATTAAGGCAAATTAAATTGCCTTCCCGAATGGGTTGATGGTGAAACTGCTTTCATACAGGACTGAAAGGTGTATTAGAAATCTCGCAGATGGAAAATACATAAGATTTTAATTTCCTCTTTTCAGAACAGCATATATTCCCTTCTACTATAAGCTTATTGCTAGTACTCAGAATTTGTTCTCAAAGATAGGTGAACAAATGTGCTTGTGGTACTTCTACCAAAAAGTCTGGAAGTTAGATGTTTTATTACACAGTCTCTGGTCACTTGAAATAATGTGATGATCTTCTACAAGACAATATATGATGCATGATAATCAGTTTGCAAAGTCTGAGTTTAGACCTAAGCACCCACCTTTATGCCTGATGTGAAAAACAGAAGGGTTTTGTAACTGCTGCTGTATTTATTGATATAATAAACCCTTTTGAGCTGGTGGTCCTTGAGCTAGTGAGCATGAATTCAAATATTCCATATTATTTCCATAATTTCATACATAATTGTGCACAGCTGGTGACAAAGTAGACTATTATGAATTGTTACAAAAATGGGCATAAGCAATATAGGATCCAGGCTTATTTAGATTCTCTATTGAGATAGAAGCATTTCCGTTAGCATTACTAGTCATTGACAATGACAACTTTGAATCAGAACCTGCTTTTCTTTTCTTGATATTCTCTATAACTGCTTAAGGTTGCCCAGAGAATTTGTGGATGCCCCTTCCCTGGAAGTGCTCAAGACCAGGCTGGATGGGGCTTTGAGTAATCTGGTCTAGCAGGAGGTGTCCCCACCCAGGGCAGGGGGGTTGGAACTAGATGATCTTTAAGATCCTTTCCAAACTATTCCATAATTCTATGAAGTAGATCTATTGGAAATAGTATTCCATGTTTTCACCACTGTCAGAGTGTTCTGCATTTGTTTGGTTAAATTTCAATGAAGCATGTTTCAATTCTAAGTTTAGCAAAAATACATCTCTAGTTGGTGCTCTCTGACTTTTCTGTAGACTGATATCTCCTTTTATTTTGGCTTTTCAGACTCTTACAAGGCTTTTCTATATTAGACTTTGGAAAGCCTACTCCTTTTATTTTCAATCAGATTTCCATATAATTAATCACCCAAAAGATATACTGCTATTCATCCATTTGAGATTGAGATGGATATTTTTAAACTCTATCATATACTGTTAGTATCACTTATACTTAGCAGTAGCATGCTTCTAAATGATTATCCCTTGTCCACTTAGTCTTTGGTTTACCTGCAGCTTGTGAGTTCCTGCAGGCAAAGACAATTTCTGTTCATTTGTTTTAAGGTCCCATGTGGCTATAACAGATGAAATGAACAGTGCAATTTCCACAATAGATCTCCTTCATGCTCAATGGCAGTCCAAAAGGTCTAGTGAATGCTGGAGATTGAACAATAAAATTCATTGTTAACACACACTTCTTGCAGCCTGGAACTCAAAACATGCAAGCATTTATAGAGTTCAGAGAAAATAGAAAATATCTGTGATTGATTTATGTTACGTATCACAATGCATGATATTTTTATACATGCAGAAGAAATGTGTTACACTATAAATGCATTTTTTTCTATAGAATTATCATTCTATTTTATATTACTATGGATAAACATTATCTGCACTTAGAAACTGTTTATATAACAGCTCTGAGATGGCTTTTCTGCTTGCCATACACTATTTTAATATTTACTTTTTTGCAGAACTGTCTGTTAGTGCTTATTTTATAACAGGTAAAATTATTTTCACATCTCAATTAAAGTGGTTGGTGGTTTTTTTGTTGATTTGGTTTGTGAGTTTGTTCGCGCTTATTTCCTTTGGGATTCTTCAGGCCCATTATGCGTTGTGATTGATTTCCTCTTTGAAACTGTTTTTTTTTTCATCTTTAAAACTGAAACAATTCTTTTACTTCAAGCAAAAATAATGTAAAGTTTTTTTCCCTAAGTAGATTTCATTAAATACACTGTTTTCACAGCAAACTACACCACTTAATAGTCTATTCTAGACTTAGCTTGTGCTTGTATGGTTTTGAAATGTGTCAAAGTTTAGTGGGCTGATAGTGCGCTGCGGGATTTTTTTCCTCTTGTTTTTTTCTATGTTTGCATTTTAGGCTTTGATTTAATGGAGACCTAACTCTCTTTGCTAAAACCTGGATATGGAGCACGACTCACCAATCATGAATAAAAATGGTAATATAATCTGTATTTTTTTATGAGCTGAACATGAACCCAGTTATCAATAAATTAAAAATTATCTCCGTACTTAAAGGTTTAACTAAATGTTCTACCTAAGAACAGTGCTGAACACCTTAAATTCCTTTCTAAAATACTGTTTATGACATTATTTTCCCAGGAATAACTTAAAAGCATAAACTAATCAGAATTGGTCATTATATTTATGTGCATATGTATTTAAAGGCATATTTTAACTGTTCTTATATACGTATATAAGTGAAGTTGTGCATTCTATAAGTACACACACAAAAGAACACATGCTCTGTATAGATAGAAATCATGTTTCTTACTTGTGCAGATATATGGGTATATCTGAGGTACAAAAAGTAAGAGACATGCTTGTTGTTGTCACAGACCTTTGTTTGCATTTATAGACACCTCCTATCAGCTGCTGAAGAAAGAATATTACCTGGGTCTTCGTTTGATGTGGTGCATCCACACTACTTTTATCTCTGTAGGACTGGTGGAGATATGATAGCAACACATCCAGGAATGCCTACAGTAGCTTCAAGTGAAGTACTGGGGATAAGAGCAGCAGCACATCCCCAGGACAATGACTGCATGTGTTATCCACTGGTTATACTGTCCAGATCAAAGGTACTAAACAGAGACTGGTAGTTATTGTGTATACTATGGAGCTCCCACAGTAGATCATTCTGCCTCCTAAGTCAATGTATCTGCACTGCTTCCTGCCACAAGTGGGATCCCTGTGGACCCCTACTCTACGTAGTTTAGAGACAGTGCACATGGGGCTAGTGTGGAATAGGTATTTCCTCTCAAGCTAATATGAAAGTGTACGTAAGGTAGTTTTATTTGGTTTTACTTTCTTGGACTTCAAAAGGGGCCACAGGCATCAAATTGGTCAAAAATCTGTCATGCCTTACTCTTAGATGATGTATTAACCTTAAGAAGATAATTGGCCTGAAAGGCAAAGGAGTCTCATAATCTTACCTAGAACCAGAAAAAAAAAAAAGTTACAAAGAATCTAGTGAGATACTAATTTCAGCGGTAGTCAGCCAAAGAAGTTTCCAGTATTTAATCTTTGGTTCCAGCTACTGCTTCCTGATTGTGACAGTAGACAAGGATGCGGGTCTGTGATCCAAACCATAGATGACACAAAACTTTGCTGAAGCCTCTGAAAGGTGGGTTCATCCACTGGTTTGCAGTTCACTGCACTGGTTACAGGAAGAGGTAAATAGCCTGATCCAAACAAGCTCTTAATTTTAGTTTTGAAACAGACAGTTTTTTCACTTTCCTACTGCAGAACCTGGAAGTAGTGCATTAAATAAGGCTCCACTCATTTGTAAAATCACAGCCTATACGGCTATTCTCTATTTGACACAAGCAACTTTAAATTATCTGATTATATTCTTCTTCTTAAAGCTGAATCTGAAAATCAGAAGGATTTACAAGTGCATTCTGGTGCTATTTCTTTGTCCCATCATTAAAAATGAGGTTGTAAATCAAACGGTGCATGGATTTCCCTTTTGGCACATTTATGCCCTACAGGTCATTACTGTGTGTGGGCAGAAAATGTTGTTGCACTTCAAAGCTATTATCAACCTTCTGTTAGTGGAGGTACAAGTTTAGCTCTGAACAGACCCATACTTGATCAAACATTTGTCATTTATAGCCTTTTTTCACCATAAAAATATAAATGAGAAAACAGTGAGAAAAATCTGTTCTTTTAAGTAAGTAATAAGTAAGGGTTCTTTTGGCATAGTCTTTAAAGAAAAATGCACAGTGCTCTTGGCACTAATACTAACATGATACTATTTTTATATAAGCCTTGGTTATTTTGCTCCAAAATCTTCTCAAAATGAAAGAGATATTTCTAACAACCTTATACCTGCAAATATACTTTTCAAATTAAGGGACACAAGCACATGGCAGTTACTGTCTGGGAACAGATCACTGAACCATACAGTTGCTTCAGAAAAAGACTAAAGAATATGATACATTTAACAAAGTAATATCATTCATTGAGAAAGACAATGAAGTGGGCAAATACCTGTTTTCCTCTGTAATGATTGCCTGTCTTATTCCCTGAAGCTCATCTTTACATGGGTAACTGCAAATGTTATTCTTGGCTATATAATTATCCAGCCCTTCTGAAAAATTAGTCTCCAGCATCTGTCTTTCCCATTTCCTTGCAGCCATGAGTATCACAGGCTGATGACCACAGTGCAAAGGAAGACATACGTGCTTATATGTTTTCCTAGTCCATTTTCTCTGGTGATTCTCTGGCCTTTAGTATATAAGTACATGAATATGTATATGAATAAGTAATAAAGTAAGAATATGAATAATAACACTGATTTATGAGGAAGAGAGCAGATGAGATCAACCCATTTCTGACCTAAAAAAATCATTGTATCTGAGGTGTCTGAGAGAATCATCAGGACTTTACAGGTGAAACGAAAAAAACCTGCAGTGTTGGAGGGAGAAAATCCTGAGAAATTCCTTCCTTTTGTAGCATCTTTGTTTTCCACCCACAGACCTGATCCATTACTCATTGAAAATAAATGGGCAAGAAACAAAAAATAATGCCCTCATTCTTTCCCCAGATTGCACTTCATGTTAAAGGAAAAGTCAAAACACTCAAAAAACACAGTTAAGAAAATGTCTACAATAGTACATGCTTTCATTCTTCACAAAAATGCTGAGGTCTGCTAAATCCTCATGTTGCATACAGTGCTTGAGATGCTGCCAGTAAAACTGCATTTAGCATTTGTGATAGTCTGGAGGCAGAAGCAGAAATTAAAACATGTCATCTAGGACAGTTAAATTTGCATGAACTAACCATTAGGGCAAAGAATGCATTCCTAGGGATTTATTTTTATGTGCTTTTCAGAAGGATGCCAGTGCACAGTCTTTTTTTCTTATTAAATTGCCAAAATCATTAGCAGGATATTTTGTAGTAGTTAAATTTAGAAATTAGGACTTTAAGACTTAGTTGGTCATTCTGTTGTGCTAGGAAAAAGACTCAGGAATTTTTATATTAGAGAACTATTTGGCTTCAGAAATGGGATTGAATCAGAAGCTTTTGAACAAGTATCTTGTATGACATTTATGGAAACCGCAAATGTGTAATCAAAAAAGTAACACAGCCACTTTGTTAGAAATGTAACATCTAAATAAGTATTAAGAATGCTTCTCTAGTAAATACTTTTAGAATACTTTTTAGTTATACTATTACTCTTCCATCTGATAATTTAGTCAGTGGGAAACAATATCTGAAAATACCTGTGAAAGAGGCAATCTTCCATATTCACTTCTGAAAGATTTCCAAAACCTTATTTAACCTTAGCTAAATATTAAGGTGTCCATTACCATTTTTTTCAAAAATCTTTCTGATTACAGAAACCAATCACAAAATACATATTGCCCTCAGTCTGAGATCTAGCTTTGAGTACTGAGCCTGCAAAGCATTTTATTTAAGTGCTTGTAGTTTTAATTTCCAGAGAGCTGCTCTCCTCAAACTGATTTCAGAAAACCAAAACATACAGGGTGACATTTTGTTTGTTTAAGCATAACACAGCAGAGTAATTGATATTGAAAACTGTTCCAGGATTCTCAAGGTCATTCACAAAAGGAGCTTTACTTATGCTTTCATTTTGTACAAAGAGACATTTGAAGAAGACATTTGTTATCATAGGAGAAAGAAAATTTGTCAAGGAGTTATTGGAGGTGCTTTTTGGTTTGGATTTATTACATCAAAATATTAGTAAATACAATAAAAGTAGTTTGTATTGCCTATCTGGAGTCCAAGGTACTTTCCATCTGGTCCATTTTCCGTCTGGTCTCATCTCTTTTAGCAGATCACTGTACAGCCAACCCTTCCGACAGCTGAGTGGGAGCAGAAGGGCTGTCATCTCCAACTTCAAGAGCCATTGAAAACAACAGTACCACAGTGGAAGTTATTTGAAGAAACTGTCAAATTGGTATGAATCTTTCTTTTAGAGATGGAAAAGGTAGCTAGACCTAGCTCTCTGGTTTAGATGTAAGCCTTCTAACTCAGATTTTCTCCTGGCTTCCCCTCCAGCTCAGAAAGACTTCTGAGTTGATGCTGTTAACCTTGAAAGTATCATTTGACTCAGGACTAAGTAAGGCTTACAAAATGCTATAGTTTAGTACATATTTAGTACAGATTAAATGGCCTGTTCACCTGGCTTAACTCTGGCAAAGCCTATAAGTTAGAGTATCTTCTCTGATATAGGCTTCAACCATTTAGCCTTTTAAGGATGTTTAAACACACATGGATTATTAATGGTAATTCTCTGCAGTTCTTTCTGTTCTGATTTTGCCTAAGTCACATGCATACCGGCATACCGACATGGGAAAAATATTGCCATTTCTCATGCTCTGCATATATAAGGAAGAGGCATCTTCACTAATAAGTAAAACGTAGATCAGGTTTCTTTGGCAGACTCCTGAGCACCACAGTGTGAACCTTTGCTGTGAGATATATAGTCAACAGCATCTTTTAGCAAAATTACTTCTCTACTGTATGGTGAATGTGTAAACAGAAATATAATTTTATTAATGTGGGAAAGATGATAAAATGAAAAATATTCTACATTTGATTTATGTTTAACATATGATGAAATACTAAATACAGTTTTCATCACTTTCCAGGAACATACTTAAAGAAGCTGTCAATGTTTTTATTACTGTGGATCAAATTAGGCTAACATCTTTTGACAGCAATTGGAAAACAATAACATTTAATTTGCATATAGCTTGAAACTTACCTGTGAAATATGAGGCATATTGAATTACATTCTGTTCTTTTTTATGTCTTCTCATTTTAATTGGGTTGAAATGAAAAAAAAATTATAGAAGAATGACACTCCAAACAATGTGGGTAGATGTGCACAACAAGGTATAGGCAGTCACGGCAATGTGTGCAAAATCTGATTTGTGAAAAGGCAAAAGATGAGAACAGATATGATGGATAGGTTTGGGCTTTACTTGCCTCTCACCTATGCTGCAGTCCTTCAAAAAGGTGTGGGTGGTTTGTAGGAAGGAGGGTTATTGTTTGTCTTCTGCTGTTGAATTCTTGGGCAAGGAGGGAATTGGGATGGCAATTCAGACTGGTGTTACCTGGAAACAGGAATTTCCTGGAAAATTAATGGGGCAGAAAGAAAACAATCAGGGAAACAAAGCAGAAAAGATAAAATAGACCAAAAGGCACCTGGAAGGCCAGGCCTGAGAGATGACAAAAAGAGCAAGGTTTTCCCTTGGGACACAGAAGAAATGTTGTGGGTCTTATTGCTGCCTGGAACTACTGGAATGAAAACAAGCCTGGCAACGAGACACAGCAGGCAGGGAGAAGTGGAAGACTGTTGGTTCATTATGTGTCTTTTATTCATTCTCAATTTCTTCTATTCTAAGTGACCTACTATCTAGCTAATCTAGATAAAACCTAGTGGAACCTTTGATATGCACTTTTCAGAGAAAGACGCAGCTGAAAGCTCTGGCAGATCTGTGGCCTCAGCAGTACATGAACAACGTTCATGACTTTCATGCTAGAATCACTTAAATATACAGAGCTGTGTACATCTCTGTACATAAACACATCCATAATCAAGGAATACTTAGCAATAAAATCGTATAGACTAAGATTTTACATGGTTTTGAATGTAAAATGTTGTTGGGGGTTTTTTTCCACTTTTTCCACATTCTTTACACATTTGAGTTGTTTTAGGGGTTTTCTCACTGTGGAATAATCCCTAAAATAAACTTAGATTAAAAATAGAGCATATACAAAACCCCAATATAGCATATAACAAAACCCCAAACAAACAAACAAAAAACCACCACCAACAAAAACTTTAAAGCATAATTCTTCCGACTCTTCCACATACTACACCAATATCTTTTGGTGAGATCTTTGGTCTCCTCAGGGAATCTCAGAAGGGTTTTAAATTTCTATAGACGTAAAGACCCTCTCATAGATTTCACTGAAAGGCTGTGGAAGCTGAAAAACAAATACTCATAGTGAATTTATAAAAGCTCAGCCATTCTGATATTTCTCAGACCTACCCTAAACTCAAAACTTAGAAACCTTACTGAAATATAAATCCTCATTTTTTTCATATTTTTTTTCTTGTTTCTTTCTTTGTGTTTTGGATTTCCTTTTCTTCTTTCAGAACTAAGGATAAAAAGGCCTTCTTTTATACTTTCTACTTGAATAAACTATTCAAACTATGTCTATAGAAGAACAATTTGTTAAGGGATATGTTTGTAGATTTTAAAATTTGGTCAGAAATTATGCAGTTAGAAATATGCAACCTGATTTTTTAATAATTTGAAATAAATTTAAAAAAACCTCTACAACTGAAAACAAAATCAAAGTGATTTTTTTCAATTCTGAAGATGCTTTCGAAAGCAATAAAGCTAACAACCAAATAATTCTGAGGCATATCAGGTCTTGAAGAAAGACCATTTGCTGACAGAAAATGAATGATGGCAATGCGTCTGTTGTGGTTTTTTGTGGTTTGTTTATTTTCACTGTATTGTTTGCAGGATAATCCACTGGAAAATCCATTGAGTAGTGCAGGCTTCCATGTAGCCGAGTTCAGCGGTTTCAGGCTTTTTTATTTTTGGATATCTAAATATTTCGATTGTGTTTATCCCTTGATAGAAACATGAGTTTACTAACATTGGACTTATTTTTCTGAGCTAGTTACCTTTCTTGGAAGCCTCATGGCACTCCAGAATATCACCTATGGAAGGCTGAAGTGGTAATTTGGAAAAATACCTATTCCATTCCTCAGGAATGTCTATCTTTATGCAGCAGTCATCTGTTGCTATACCATTTTCTTTGACTCATTCCCTACATTATTGATGAGGGAAGGTTAGGGCTTGAAACACACAGATACAGCTACTCTTTAAAATTCCCTTTTGCATCACCAAATGATACAATAAAAGATAATTCTTTACGTGGGGAAGCTGAGTTTGCAGCAGCAAAATGTGGTGAATGGCAAATCAAAAAACAGAGCTATGTAAGATATAAGGGTGGACCCAGCAGATAAATAATGGCATTAGTTAGGGGTGGCATCCTTAACCAGGGGAGAAAAGGCAGAGTAATTTGTCTCTGTCTGTTTTTCCTTTGTTACCGTTCTTATAGGGTCTGTAGCTGTCTTTTTTACTTCTTGTTAACTCCTTTGTGTTTTCAGCACATATAGGAAGATTTATATATGTTGAATACATTTTCTTTTTAGTCTTTCTTATACCCTAAAGCCAGTTCTACTGGTTGCATTCTTTCAGTGACCAATATAAGCCTTTTCTGATTTCTGTTTATGACACTGATGCCATCTTGTGCCTGTATTTTCAAGGCTTATATTGTCACAGCATAATATGAAGTACATAATAAATAAGTAGTGGAGTTGGAGGGTGTAGGGTGTGGAGACACATCCATACCAGAGTTTTCCAACAACATTTTGGCTTCTTCTTTTTCTGCTTTGAACTGATTCTTGCCTTCTTAACTAAAATGTGTCCATGCTTTACCGGGATGGATAAGAGCTCTACTTAAGAAGCTACATAATATGATAACTAGAGCAATCTTCTTGCTGTGCAAGTCATGGATCAAGTTTCTTCAGAATCTGAAGAGGCTAGGAAGCACTCTGTCATCTCCTATGAATAATTGAATGGCATTAAGTTGGGCATTGCTTCTTCTTTTGAGGAAAAAATAACCATGGCTATACTTGATACTACCCCAGTCCTCTTGGTTCTCCACATGGTCACTAGATTAAACCCTGGAAAGTCTTAGAGACAGAAATATCTGCACCAGTTCTGCACTGTGAATTCTCTAGTTCTGTAAAAGTGGATCCCTGAGCATGCTTTCTGTGACTGCTGTCCAAGTAGGTACCTAGAGAGCTTTTGATATAATACAAAAAACATAGCAGTCTGATTTGTTGTATTGCTTACACACATCTAAATTTTATCTATATTCTAACTCAGGCAATATTTATACACTTTCAGGTTTGCTACGGATCCCAACGCATATGACTGCATGACAGACTTGTCTATTTGGCAAGTCAGTGACTATAGCTGTGCTAGGGAATGTTCAGTAAACAATGAGACAAAAAGTAGTGTGTACTATTTTTCCCATCTTCCAAGAAAGCTCTCCTTATTTAGGTTTCAACACTACTTGATTCCAGACTACTTAGTGTTACCTTTGTGAAACTCTCTATGGTCAGGGCTGCTGTTCATCTACTACTACCACCACAAATATGACAACTGAGTATTTCCTGATAGTAATAGTCTCAGAGTTCAAAAACCAGTAACAACAAACACATTTAGGTAACATGCATTGCTGAAAATGCATAAAACTGACAACAAGCTACACTTCCAAAATTGGTAATACAAACCCTGTTATAAATACAATAGCTTTCAAAATAAATTAAAACACTCCTTCATTGATATACTGAAAAATCTTCCCCCAAAATGTCAAACTCGGGGAACAATAGATTTTTAAATTGCTTATAATATTCAATGTGAAAGTAGCATTTCTTTATGTCATAGGCAAAATACTGAATGCTAAGATCATGTCAGGTATGTTGGTTTTTTTAATAAATAATGATAGTTGCAAAATTAAATGCTGCACCAAACTTACAAAAAAAAATTTAAATAGGGAATTTAATAATGAAGATGAACATCAGATCATCTATTGACAGTGTGCATTAGGCTTGCTACTAGCAAAAGATAATGATTCACCTGCACATTACAAAACAATTCAAGTTCTGAAACTAAAATTTAATCTTTTAAACATTGGTTAATATTATCAGCCACAAATCCTCTGGGACATTTAATTGTCTGATTTAAATTAAATGATTTTGCCAGCTTTTGTTGCCACCCAATTAATTTTCAAAACCAATTAAGATAAAAATCACCCATAATAATATCATACTTCTTATTAAACCTATAATTTTGCCAATCTCATTTACCATTTTTGACCTAGCATTAATGACTCCTGATTAGAGGTGAGCATAGACTCTAGGGTTTGTGTCTATGAACTGTTGATGTTTGGAAAAGCATGTTCACTTGAATTGGATATTGGTTTTGCTAACTGCAGAGGTGAGTAATTTACAATTAATAATTCATTTGTGTGTGTAACCCATTTTTATATCTGCAAGTAGATGACAGTTTCCTAAAAATTCTAATTGAATGTGTGCAAGATAATTCCCCTTGCATTTTGAATTCTACAGGAGGGAATGGAGAGGTAAATATAAAGATGTTTTCTGTTGGTTTAATAAATATTTCTATCTCTTGATTGGAAGATTCACAAAAATATTTAATGTCAATATTTGATGTCCCAATGTTGCAAAGGTTTTGGTGAATACTGAATGGTCATAATGCTCTCACTCCCAGTCCCAGTGGAAACAGTGTAATTCATACTTATTTTCTGGAAGCCTGCTTTTTGTATGATCTTATTGCAAGACAGTAGAAGTGAAGGTGCATATATGGATAAAATGGAATAATTTAAAATGAGAACTAATACCACAGTTCATATTCTTTATCCAAGCCTAAGCTGCTGCTCCATATTCATACAGGCTCTACTGCTTAGTCTAAAAGTTCTCTTGTAAACAGTCTAACACCACTTTCCCCATGTGATTAGACTGTCACATTTGTGTATGATAGAACATGACATTAAACAACATGATGTGAATAACCCAGATGATCACTTATTGTCAACATAGTTCACGTAAATACAGTTGAAAAGCTCGGCATTTCAGAAAATGAAACCTTTTATTCTCAAGGGTGTGAAAGTCAGAATGCAGATAATTTATCATATGTCTTTCCATAACCTATTTTGCTTTCTGGTTGCAGAGAACTCGATGCTTTCTTTGCTCTCATTTATGTATCTCCTTTTACTACAGTCATTGGCTAATCAGAGTTATTTACTTATGCCTGAAGATACAATGCAACTCAGTATATTTATTTAAGAAAATAATTTCTATAAACAGCTATCAATCCTGAAAAATAATCAGCAGCAAATCTTCATGTCATTTTTCTCATATGTACCAGTAATATAAATAAGTCCAAGAACTAAATTTATAATTTAACAACCTGATTAGTTTTTCAAAAGTCAATCTAGAAACGGTGTAGAGAATCTTTATTATTCTTACTTCAAACATTTTATACGATAGATATATTTTTCCAAAAATTTTTGTTGTTGACTAAAGTATTGACATTCCACATTGACATTCTACATTTTGTTGTATAAAAACAAAAAAAAGTTAGCAGGAAAGCATGAATAGGTGTTAAACTTGAAGGATGTTGAAAAAGAAGACATATAGAAAGCAAATAAACCATTGCAAGAACCATTTGCCTGTTTATTTTAAGTTGTTTTCTCCACGTAGAATTTTTTTTTTTCTCCCTCTAAAATTGCCCTTGCTAAATCACAGGGTTTTCACCTTATTGCATCAGATGAAAAAAAGTTAGCAGCTTCCTAACTGGATCTATCTTGACTATGATCCATCTCTTCATTAAACTTAAAAATCTACAGCCAGGGAGAATTAAGCCTTAAGAAGAACTGTAGAGGGCTCATCATTCAAGTAAATGAATGTTCTGCATGAGTGTTGGAAGGAGTAAGAATGAAAAGAGTGAGCCATCTGTTTTGGAACTGACACAGGATTTAGAACTCTATATCGCAGGTATACATCATAAGTCAGACCTGGCACTTACATGTTTCTGTGAATACTACAAGGCCTTTCTGAAATTAAACTGAGGCAAAGGCTATACAGTCCAAGCTGCCCAGAGATTAAATTAGACTAGTTAGGGAATGTGGTGAAATATCTTTATTTATTTCCAGGAAAATTCAATTAATCTGTTACCCAAGTACAATATAATATAAATTAATCATCATAGTAAGTCGATCTCCTCTATCACACGAGCTGGTTATATGGAGAGAGAGAGGGAGTAATGGATAACATTATTCTAGTCTAGAGATTGGGGAAGGAAAGTTTAAATCTCAGGATTTTGGAAAGGGAACCCAAGGTTATCAGGGTTATCAACGTTCTTGCTAGTAAGATTGTATGGGCCTATCTTGAGAGAACTCCAGCCAAATATTTGAAATGTTAAAAACCCCAAAGCCTCAATTTACTTGCTAGAAATGCCCAGTCACCATTGCTTCTAGAAGTTCTGTTCCAGATAGAAATAAAATACTTATATATTTCAATAAGAGTAAGGAAAGGGAGGATTGTAAACCCTCTTAGTCCACAGTGTGCCTATGTTTCATATTTTAGAACGAAGAATTTGTGCACCAAAGCCTATTTATAGAAAGGGCTACAGTGAAAGATCATATCCAAAGTGAAAGCTTGGCCCAGGGGTTTGTGTTAAGAAGCTTGACGACCTGACCCACCTAGTATGAGTGGAAGTTACCATTTATTTCAAAAAATTCTAGACTTCACTTCAAATGACTAAATTTGAATGTTAATCATCTCTACCAGGAATTTAATGGGTGCCTTTGTGAGTTTGCAGAAACTTAATTTGCTTTCAGTACAAACTATATACACATTGGTCACCTTAACAAAACAAAAAAAAAAGCAAACCCTACATATTAAATATTTAGCTAGAAGCTCATATAAAACCTGTAGCAATAGTGTTTAAAAACTGTGTATTTCAAAAACTAGCCATATTTTTTTCTTGTAATAGAAATATATTTCTTGTTGGGCTTGTTAATTATTCTGTATAAAGTGGACTTGCTGATGGTAGTTCTTTACTGACCCTCTCCATTCCTAATGAAGTCAGTGAGTCTATGTGTCTAACAAGGAAAACATATGTGTAAGATTTGCAAAATCAGACTCTTTAATATTAAAGTAGTGAAATGAGATAACAAATCCTTATCTGCTAGTCTCCTGCAAAGGCTACTAAGTCTGCAGTGCGTAAGAGGGTTCAATCTTTTCCATTGAAATATTTGTCCCTTTTTCCCTGTGCGAAAGACTGAAGCTAATTTTAAAGGATACTCAACAGGGCAGACTGCATTCTCTTATTTCTAATAGTGAGATAAAGTAAAAGGAGTCAGTCTGCTGACTGTCAGCTGTCTCTAAATATTAAGTCATGGATTGATGTTAAGAAATGTAAGAAGCTTATAAGAAATTCAGGTTCTGTTTCTTTATATAAAGGTTATTTGAGATACAAAGTAATTGTCTAAACTACTAGACTAGAGAGGAGCAGCATAAGCCAATCAAATAGAAGTCAATCAAATAATTCGGTGAAATGAAAAGCAGAACTGGAATTTTATAACAAAACAAGTGACCAAAATCCTGAATCACTGTCAATATTTCTAAAATCAGATTGGTTTTAGACTGCTTCATTTGATTTAAATTCTGTGTGTGCCTCCACCAAGCAGGGGATGAAATCCCAGAGTCACAAGCTGCAGAGCCAACTATGTGTTTTTCTGCTTGTTCATTGTATACTCCTATAGGATGAGGATTCAGAGTGAAACAGCAATAAATGTAAGCAGACATCTTTTGCCTGGAAAACAATTCTAGTCTACGTATAAGTTTTAGTTATGAGATGAGATCTTAGACTTACACTTATTCTAAAAAAAAAACAACCAAACAAACAAAACACCAAAAGTCCCTTGCTATGAATTTATCTGCTAATTATTTGTGGGAATGTGTTTTTCAAAGTCTATATAGTTATATAGAAGAATATAAAGTCAGCATTACCAAGATTGTCTTAGCTTTATTGCTACTTTTAATTACTTTTTTCCACATCTTCTTTTCCTAGCCTACAAATTCAATACTTCTGAAAGCTTTTTTTCCATTCTTTTGGGCCTTTGTATAAAAAATTATGACCATGAGATCTTGCACTGGTGTAAAAGGTGTATCCACATTATAAATGCTCAAGGGAGAATATTTTAGTTGCTAAGAACAAGCTTATGGACTTCAGTTAAATGAAGCACTATAATTCTATGCTCTTCTCTAATATTTGAGTATCAAGGTTACAAATACAATCTCTGCAGTGGTCAAGTCTACATCTATAAAACTGATGGTACCATTTACTGACTGTAAGATACTTGTCTCCATCTTTGTTATTCATATATCAGTAAATATGAAAAAGAAGGACGAACAGCAAACCTTGTCTATATTCAAGAAAGAGTGATATAAATGGGGTTTTCAGAAGGTGCTTGAAAAACCTTTAGACATTTTGAGAAGCTTTTTCCTCAAGCTAGTGTTAGCTTTCCTGGAGCTTGTTTTAGCTAACCAGGTTTCACAGCCAAGACATCTGGGAAAGTTTAGCAAAAAGAAAATATAGGTATGTAAATTTGAATTAAAAAAGGAGCTCGTGCAAAATGTCTGGAAACAAATGTGGTGCTGTTGTTTTCATCATGACCTTCTGGGCTCCGCCTATCGCAGATGAGCCTTTGAGGAAAACTGATAAAGACCCCTTGGTGATAACAGTAAGCAGAGGTTTACCTGAGTGGTTTCAAATATTTTCACAGGGAATTCTGGCAGAGTTCTTGCTCCTTCTGCGCCCCTAGGTGGCCAAGACTGTCCCACAGCTACACTTTCTCATTAGTTATGTGACGCATTCACCCCCTTCTCTTTCAATGTGCCTTAATTACTGCCATTCTCAAACCACCCTTTCAAGAATATGCGATGCTTGTATTAAGACACATGGAGAACAGGCTTTTATCCCCATTCCATGCCCTGCTCTCTGCTGTTTTGGATAAAGGAGCCACAAGGTGTAAGCCTTCTATTCTGGAAAGGTTTCATTTACAAACTTGAAGTCAAAGTACACCAGTTTAAATTGAACATCAATGAGTTTAGGTATTATTAGCTATTATTTTCTCCAGAACTGCTAGAGTTGTTTTATAAATTGGAGGTAGAAGTCATAGCATTGTGAACTTTATACTATAAGTGTAATTACTTAAAGAAGCTACTAATAAGAGGCAAGTAATCCTTCTCAAGACCTTCCCCAAACCAAAAAAACCCAAACCCACCCCTGAACTCTGTTTCCTTGATACTAAAACTCATTATACAAATTACCCAGATGTTAAAGAAAAATATGGATTAACTTTAGTAATCATAGCAGTATTAAATGTAGGAATCAATAAAATCAATGTTGCAATTGCTAAACATCTTTCTATATGTAATAGACACACAATTATATAATTACCAAAATCATATATTAGTTTGTGTGACATCACTCTGTAAATTCCCTAGTAAAAGAAAGAAGAAGAAGAAGAAGAAGAAGAAGAGGAAGAGTAGACAAAGTTCATTCAAAATATTGCATGAACCAAAAACATTGCAAAAAAGTCAGATAGCAAAAGTGAAATAGAGTCAGAATTTTTCAGACTCTGACAATGTTCCTGTGAAAAGTTAAACTGATTTTGTTTAATATATAAAAGAAAACTATACGTTTTCTGAAGAAATTTCTGAATATGATTTGCTGGTTTATATCTACTTTCATTTTTTTATGCTTTATTAAAATTTACTATTCATCAGATTGCTGTTACTGCACCTAATTGTATTATCTATACATCATCTTTGCACAATAGCATAGGGTCATACATGTACGTATATTATTCATTTTTCATCTTGCATATGTTTGAAATTACTCTGTATTTCCATTAACAGCTCATGTGAATGGAGATAGTGAAGCAATTCCCACTTTTTTTTTCTTCTGAAAAAGCGTGATAATGACCCCATAGTGCTTCCAATCCCTACACATTTTGCAAACCGATAATTTCAAGACTTTAAAGTCCTGAATTTGAATTAACTTACAGCAACGTTTTTCCCCTTAACTATTATTATATCATGCATTTTTACATGAATTACAGAATATCACAATAAGAAAGAACACTATGTTACTGTTCACATGAGGAGCAGAAAAACAAACTAAAAAAAACCCTCAGGTATTCTTGTTAAAGTGGGGAAAGGGAGTTGATATAGACAGAACGGAGCTCCCTGAACTGGAATTTGACCAACCTAAAAGGATCAACAGTCTTCCTTGACCAGAAGGGTACCAAGGGAACTTTAACAAGGAGACACATCTGGCAAACATGCTGTGTGGAAGCTAAATAATACCATCCTTCATCAGCTCTTAAAATTCCACAGACCTGAAGAGTGTGGCTAGAAGACTTTCTAGGATTGATATTTCACTGTGCAGCAATAGAATGACTGGAGTTATGAGGCCAGAGATAAATCACATTGATGGTCTTATTAAATCAGCCATGCCTGGAAGGGAGGTGTAGTCTCTTCCTCAGAGGCAAAGAAAGCAAGCTGATGCAAGAAGCAAAAAACTCTTATGCTTTGGGGACATTTAAACCTGCCTTTGAACAATGATTTTTCTCATGAGGGGAACATGCCTTAATTATGAAAAAAAGAATTTTCAGAAGAGGTGATACAAATTAGATTTCCTTTAGTATTTGTGTTTATCTGAATGGACATGTTTCTCCAGTCAAGAAAGTCTCAATGTCAAATTTGCATGTATAAAAATGGACCAACAATTTTCCACTCTAAATGTCAGTTAGTTTCTATCACATCCCTGATTGAATAATGTTTTAGGCTTTAAAAAAGAAAGAAAAATAAAAGGAAAAAAAGGAGGGGGAAATGTTCTAAAGAATTTTGGGAGTGGGATTTAATCATCAATGGAAAAGGAGTTTAAGCCCCATGGGTATCTTAGGTTTAAATTCAGTAGTCTTCTTCTTTTTTTTCTTCTTTTTTTTTCTTTTTTTTTTTTTTTTTAATATGCTTTAGACTTCTGTGAAAGGTCGCCATATGGAGATAAAAGAGCAGATGAAATAAAAAGCAATAAGAAAAAACAATAGAACCATCATTGTTTTCTTGACCTTTTTCAAATGCATTCATCATAGAGAATATGGTAAATCTTGTTAGAGCTTTGAAGCTACTGTTTTCTGAGTGGAATGATCTCTAGCATCCACTTACCAACGGCCCCTTCTGGCAAGGTCAGCTAGTAAGAGGCCTCTCTCTGAACTGAAGCTCTAAGTAACCAGTGACTCAAGACAGGGGTTGTTTACTCTTTATTATTCTCTCTCTGGCAGAGATAACACAGGCTAGGCCAATTTCTGTGCTACTGTTACTAAGCTTAG
The DNA here is from genome assembly GCA_033628505.1 of Tringa tobata. Classification (NCBI taxonomy): domain Eukaryota; kingdom Metazoa; phylum Chordata; class Aves; order Charadriiformes; family Scolopacidae; genus Tringa; species Tringa tobata. The sequence continues at coordinate 1,763,666 of JAHREE010000280.1, forward strand.
TGTGAAGTTAAAACGATAACACACAGAAAAGAACAAATGTTACATTTCTCAACTGTGTGGCATGCGGTGGGAGGAAAGGGAAGGCAGCAAAAAAGCAGCTTGCTTTTTGAAGAAGGCATCCTTCCATTAACTTCATAAATGTAGCAAAAGAGTCTAGTTCCCATGTATTACAAGAGGATGTATCATTAAGTTAAAGATGTGTCCAAATGGTAATGATGCTTACTGCAATTTCTAAATGGAAATATTTGGCTCACGCTCCTTTAAGAGGGTGCAACAAGAAGCATATGTTCTTTTCCTGTTGTTTTCCCAGAGCTGGGTAATCCTTCCCAGTAATCATGCTTTGATTAAATATGAATTTTGTTCTCTGATCTCTTCCAACATTGATTTTGTTAGTGCTTCTATTTCATGTAGCTTGTCTTTTAAACCGAAAACATGTTTACTTGCTATTGTATATATAAGCTGTATTTTTTAGAGTGTCAAATCTGATGCTAGACATTAATTCAGAATAATTAACTGCTTACTACGTAGAGAAGAGCTTTTGAGGGCAATTTGAGAGAAAGAGGTGTTATTTGCATCATATGTGCAGAGCTGCAAAACCATGTTTGAGACATCTGATAAAAATTAACTTATTTGCAAATGAAATAGCACAACATCTTTTTTATTATTCCTCTGACAGACTCCAGATTCTTTTGAGCCTACTTGGGTGGAAGGTTCTCTATTTTACTGTGTTTGGAATGGCTTAAGTCCATGCTGTGATAAAGGCTATAGGAAAATCACTATAAAATGTGAAAATCTTGAATAGGTACATTTCAGTATGCAGCTCCTACCTTTGATCTGTGCTGAATGTTTTTAAGGTTGGAAGCAAAAACTAAAAATTTGCCAGGGGTTGCAGAGAAAGGAAGGTTGTTGATAAGAGTACATGTGCACTCTAGAGATATTTATCAAATTATTTTCTTAACTAAACTCACATAATTCTTCTTGTTTTATTTCCTCCATTGGCACTTTATGATGTCACTCAAGCACTTTTAACTTATGGCACATCGACAAGGACCCCTAGGAATATGCCTATTAATTCAAATTATGTTCACATTCTGCATGCTTATTGCAATTTGCAGTGAGGTAGAAATTCCAGACTTTTCACTCATAATCTCTTTCCTATTATTAGAGATCCTTCTTATTATAACTGTATTGCCTACTTTCTAACTGACCCTTCCAAAAGGATTAAGCTCTTCAGGATCTGGCGTCTTGCAGGAGGTGGTTGTCTGGCTTTCATTTATGATTACCATAGATGATGACACTTGCTAGAAGAGCTTGAGGAAATGAATGCCAGAGTCGTATCTGCTGCTACTCATATTTTTTGACACAGTGAGAAGGAGGTAGAAACACCCAAGGGACAGGACACTGAAGTTGGGGTCTAGTCTTCATTTAGCACATCATCTGCAGTGCAACGAGCAGGCTGGGTCACCTATTGGAGAGCTCTATCAGATCAACAAAGTTTCTGACTGTCTGTGTGCTTCCCACAGCAAAGGGGAGCTGAAGCTGGAGTGAACCAAGGTATATTCTCACTGCACAGGTAATTCATCATAGTAAAGTAATGGTGGCCGAACTTTTTGATTTGGGGTTTAAAAGTGTCTGATGGCTGGCAATCATTAGAAGAAACCTTTAGTATGTTATATCCAATCTGGCTCTCTCTGAATACAAATCAGTAGCAGCTCCAAAAAATCAATGAAGGTTCTTCGGTTATAACATTCTCCACGTTTATTTTACCCTTTTATGGAAAGAAAAGAATCATGAGGGACAAATGAGGGTTTATGAAGCAACTATGGATTAGAGTGTTCTGCCACATAAGTTAATTAAATAATTTACAGTTTTATTCTTTTGTTCTGCAAGGAGTCTGTGGAGTGAGTCCAGGTAAGGAAAATCCACCAGCATCTTTCATTACTTCCTGTATTTCTTGTTGTCGCATAAGAAGATGAAGGGTAGATTGTGCATTTGAACAAACCTTTCCAAATAGCACTTCCATACCAGTTACAGGAATCTTTTATAAATATGTCTGCACCTGTTCTTATGTAAGTCTATGATAAATCCCTTTGACTTCTGTTGTATAAGAGAAGACTTGTCACTTTATTGAATTTTCAAATTCTTTTTTGCTGCTTGTGGATGTCACAGAGACCTGTACTAGTACTAAATCACTATACTTGTCAAAAAATTATGTTGCTTAAAAAAATGTATGTGCTTTGGAACCGGACTAGCCACAAACTTGTGATTTGAAACAGCTTTATTCTCCTTGCTGCCACCAGGCACATATTTTTACTTTAAAATCAAACTATTTTGTCTGGTTGCCTTCAAATGTGAAACAATCCAGCTTTTCCATGTGGAGATTCATTAACTGAGTTTTCTGTGATTTCTTTATAAGGCATAGAAATGTAAATGTCAAATCACATTGTGTAAATGGTTCCAGTGTAAACAAACTGTAAGTAACCAGTCCAGGACAGAAAGATCACAATTTTTTGCATTTTGTTTGTTGTGTTTAGCCCCTTTTAGTCTTTGCAGTAGTTCATAATGGAAACATATGGAATCATATAACTGAAACAGAAGTCATTGGAGAATTATTTTCCACCCAGTTTTTCTGATCTCAGTCTTTCTCTTTTACAGTTTAATCTTTGTCACCTACACCAGGTTCCTGAACTCATATGTGGACTCTCATTGAAAAGACGGAGTCTTTGTTATGGTTACAGTACACTGTTCAGCAGCTGGTCACACTTCCTTTTTTGTTATTCCGTATGAGGGGTAAAGTCATCAGATCTTTTCCCACTTCCCTGCCTGAGCTGCAATGTTCAACAACCTGTTATAGCTTGCTGTAATAAGTTGCAAATGTCTCTTCAGGCTCACTGTAATGAGCTTTGCATAAATATATAGTAGGGTAGCTAAAACACAGACTGGCATTTAGCTGGTTCGTTACCTTATGTCACAACCTAACTTGCGACTTTTCCCAGTTCTTTACCTGTCTCTCCCATACTTCTTTGAAAAAACCAATTTTTTTCTCTCTACTTTTGCCAACCACCAGTGCCAACACGCAGAGTCTCCCTCAGAAAATTACTGGCCTGCGCTTTGCTCTCTGGTGAAGTTGCATTGGTACCACTCCTTTACTTTGGAACTTAAAGCTCTTATGATTAAATTGCACTCAGTTATAGAGTTAAGAAGACCCTCAGAATTCAATAGTAGAATGTTACTAACTGTCAAAAAGACACAACACTTAGGATATTGTGTAAATGGCCTATGCCAGTGAAAGCCATTGGTCAAGACTGAGGCAATCAGAGTAGCAGAATTGAAATGTTTTTGACACTGATACAAATAACGATATAATAAAAAGAAGCAGGTTTATTATAAAAGTCATTTCATTCCTGTGTGTCAGGAGGTAAGAGAAAGGCTCAGTGATAAAGAAACATATTGCTCTTATGTTGGAGTATTACATGCTTGCTCTGAAGTATAATGCTTTAAGTGGCATGTTCAGAGGTCAGATACTTGACTGTAGAGGTTAATAGTCTTAGTGTGACTCTCATCAAATAACAAAGGCAAAGGTTTGCATTTGCAGAGCAATGACCCTGCCATTAAGTACACAGATCTGTCGGGTTTTCCTTTGAATTGGCAAGGGAAAGCCACATGCAGTCCTTGCAGAGTTGGGAGGCAAACATCTGTTGCCACGACAGCCTGAGTAGTTATCCAAGGGAGTCAGATTCTGGACATATGAAGTATTATATCAGGCAGATCCAGCAGCAAAAGCCTTGTAAGGGATTTAGTAACCACTAAGTAAGCTTCAAACTCTTGTAAGACTCCTTCCAATGGTAGAGAGAAGGTACACAGAAGAAATCAAACTTTTACACAAATGTTTCTCAGATCACTGTAGTAGAGAATATAGGTATTGTTTTTCAGGTTTAAAGTTCCTGAAGGAGTCATTTTCCTTAGGAGATTAAATCTGTAAATTCAAAGAGGCAGAGTTAATGGCCAGTTATTCAAGAACCAGATTAAAATGATTAATAACAGTAAAGGGCTTGGTAACGAGTGCAGAAAGCAACAGCACAACAATACATATGTTCTTCTTCATGTGTGTTTCAATATTGGCCAGCTTGATGAATTTTATTTGATTGAGTTACCACAATAACACAGAGAGGAAGGGTAAGTAATTTGTTAGACACAGCCACACGGGTGCTGGCCTTATTTTTCATCAGTACATCTTTTGGTACTTAAGGGACTTATTCTGCACACATAACAGAAAAACCTAATTGTCTGACATTTTGATATAGTCTCAGCACTAGCATCTTCCAGAGCCTGTATTTTGAGACATGATATCAAATCACACAATTTGCTATATCCCATGGGCTGGAAGATACAATATTTGGAAGCACCCAGGGGTAACAGACATTTGCCAGCTGCCTCATTGCCACTGGCAAAATCCTAACAAAATCATTCTTTAATTGAAAAAGCAGTGAGAATGAACAGCATGGAGCTGTTACATGCAAAGATACAACTTATCCCCAGCTGAATTCCCTCCTGGGGCTTTGCAGCAGCAACAGCCCTCTATTCCATTAAACACGGAGCCAGGTCACCACGCAAGTACCCCGGCTCAGTCTGCCAAACACCATTATACCTCAGACACAGGGAGAAGAGGGAGACGGCGTGCCAGTGGCAGTGGATTATTCAACCTGATTTTACTAAAAGGATCACATCACTGCAGTTTCCAGAATGAGGATTTCTTCAAAGTGTTAAGCACATAATTACTTTTCAGAAGCTGATTCGAACAATAATCTTTGTGTAAACATGACATTGATTTGTATTTTGCTAATGACTGTGAGTTAATTTCCGCTGTTATTGCAAAATAAAAGAAAAAGTGATACCCTTAATTGTACAACATTGCTAGAATATTTGGACTGGTAAATTTCAGGACAACATTAAATGATAAAAAAAGTTATGCTCTTAACTACAAATTTATCTGAGTCCCTGAACTTTGAATCTGTGCCATATCCAGTAGTAGTCTCCCAGTTATGTAATATAATAATTTGTGAAAATACAAACAAATTACAAGAATGCCTAGGGTTTTTTTCTTATTTTCTTCACTGCTTTGTTCCTGAGAAACTGAAAATTAGTTATTTATAGTTGTGACACAGTGGCAAGTCTTAGAGATTTCAAATGACAGAAATGCAAGAGAAATGGTGTCATTTCACAACTTAAGTTATGACCTTTTCCACTAGTGGCCAGAAAATGGCTAATAAACACTAAGACTCTCATTTATGGTGGAAAATGAAAAAGCAAGCAGAATCAAACAAGCATGAGAATCAACAGACCAGCTACAATATGATCATCCAGTTACCAAAATTCACCCAAGCTGTGGAAAACATATATCAGCTTAGCACAGCGGAGAACCTTTGATTTTTGGAAGTCAGCAATAAGTAGGAGGCAGTGAACATCACTGCATCCAACCTTAAATTCATTATCTTAAATTCTATAAATCCAAACAAGCCACAACCTGTCAGTCAGCTCTAATTGGCGTCTATTTTAATCAATAACCATAAATGTTTATTATTTTGGCAACTTAAGGTGGATATTAAAAAAGTTAACTGTTTTGTGAAACATTCTTTTTTTTTTTTTGTTAGCTGTTACAAACATAGTAAACATAATGAAGTTCAGATAACTCTCCCCAAATTAAAATCTAAGGTAAAAATATAGAAAAGGTAAAAGAGAAGGAAACATGAAAAGGAAGGAGAGTTGCTCAGAAATTAGCAATTATATATATACAGAGTCATTGGAACGTAGAATAATGTGTCTGAAAGGGACCTCTGGAGATCTCTGGTACAAGCTGCTGCTCCAAATAGAGCCAATTTAGTGAGGTTTTTCAGGCCCTTGTCCAGTTCAGTTTTTAATACTTCCAAGGGTGGAGATTCTAGAGTCTTTCTCAGTACCTGTTCCAATGTTTGACTACCTACATGTGATGAGTGCTGGGGTTTGTTTCCTTACATTACTATTTCCCATGTTGCAACTTATTACTTTTGCTTCTTGTTCTATTGCTCCAACTTATTTATCTGACAACTCTGGCTCCTACTTACTTATCTCATAGGCACATGAGGTAGCTGGAGAGCAGTAAGACCTTTCTTTAGAACACACATTTTCAGGCTGAGCAATCTTGACTCTCAGCCTGCCATTGCATGTCTAGTGCTCCAGCCCCCTAACCATTTTTTTGTGTCTCCACTGGACCTACTTCAGTGTAGCAATATCTTTCTTCTATTGTGTGTACAAATATATGTATATTTGTATATATATGTGTGTATTTGTGTATGTGTGTATTTGGAAATGAGTTGAATGAGTTTGAAAATACTTCTTCAGGTAATTAAGTTTTAATTCTGCTTTCTGATACATATAACCTACACGTAAAATTCTGTTGGTGAACAACTGCACATTGTTAAAATATGAGCAGATGATTAGAAGCAATCAATTTAACATGGCTTAATGAGTTACCATGTATCAAAGGAGCCACAAAACTCCCTCCCTTGTCCATGGAAAATGCAAAATAAATCATCATGAGGCTTTGGTTGCCCATCTCTATAAAGAAACACAGCTATTGTTGGATAGAGGAAACAATTGTTTGCTCAGAAGGGTCAAATATTTATGAAATAGATTTTATTTTATATTTTGAGCTCATACTTTTATTAGCCTGCTATTCAACAGTTGGGAATTTGACATGCATAACAAAACTCTGTAACTGGGCAGCATATTAAAAAGTTCATGGCCAATATTTTAAAACACATATCTTTCTGCTTTCTTGGGAATCAAGACTGGTTTGCACAAGGTTCCATCCAAGGAGATATTTAGCTTCTTTCTATTCACATGTCTTTCTCATGCACAATATCAGAAAACTTTTTTTTAAAATTATTTTCAAAACTAAATTCGTTTGTCACAGATCAGAGGCATTGAAAAGCTTAGATACTTGTTTAAGTAATAGCCTTTCCTTATGGGTCCCTTCCAACTTGAGATATTCTATGATTCTATGATTCAGAGTTGGTCAGTTAAATTCCACTGACTGCAGTGAATATGGGTGTAAATCAAAGTTTAATGCTGTTTGAAATGCCATCAAGTCTGCAGAAAGCTGTTCCCCATAGTTCCTGCTCATATCTGCCACCTGCATCTACATTACCTGAGAATGTCTCAAATGGCAATGCTCAGCTTTGTGGAAGAACTCAGTCTCATCCAAGACCTCCCTTCTTCTATAGAAACCTATATGTATATGCATGCATGTATATTTCTTAATCTAGAGTTGAACTTCTCTCTTGGGACTCTAAACTTTTTTTTTACCTTACAGATATTTTAATTTATTTTTTTTTAATCTCTGCTTTCATTCATCTTTCAACTTCATAATGTGCATTAAATGCCACAGTGGGGAGAAAGCAGCTATTTACAGTAGACAACACATTATCTAGGTGAAATGACTTGCTACATGAAGACATTAATTAGCATGAAAAATTAGTGAAGAAGTACAATTTAAATCATACTAATACTTTTGTTTAATTACCCAGATACTCTTCCCTGTAGATACTGCACTTAAAAAAACAAATTAATTTGCTAATTAAAAATCACATATTTTAAGTGAAGTCAAATTCTTAAAAGTTTAATGACTTCATTTTTCTCACATTTTACTTTGTGAGAATCAAACAGAGGCAAAGTTTAGAAATGAGCCAGCTTATGTGTGACATTTCCAACAGAGCCACTGAATATTCTTCTGATACTACTTTTTATATTTTGCTAATTGCTTCAGAAAGGCTTTTCATTCAAGGTAAACAATCAATGCGATCCTCTTTTAATCTGAAGATAACAGCAGTTTCCTTCCTCCTGAAAATGAGTTTAAACTGTGAAGATGTAAAGGACGCGGGACGGTAGGTTTTAACTTTTTTGAGTACTCTCACTTCTTTAGGTAATAGGGTGCCTATCAATTCTGTGCTCCATTCTTTAGGAAGAAATGGGAAAAAGTGGGGTAAAGCAGTTCTGTGATTGCAGCTGAAATTTAAAAAGAACCTGAAATATGACAACTATAGAAGCCTATTGTAATTCTTATGCAACAATGATCAAACACAAATGGAGTTAGTTCTAACCAGCCTTTGCTGGTTTGTAAGAACACATGTAGAGACAAGAAATCTGACGATGTTTACACCAGAGTAAACCAAGGTGGAACTGAATTATTTGGGTTGTATTCCCACTACCAAATGAATATGTGTCATGTGGAGCTTGCCTATCAAAAAGACATACAGGATGGTCATATAAGCATTTATTATTATTTGACAATAATTGCTGGATCATCTGAACTTTGCAACCAGAGATTCTAGGCTTGCATGATAGTAGCACTGAAAAATGTGGATTTCACATTTTAATATTGGTCTCAGCTCTACCACACAGATTTCAGCTTTGCAAGCTACAGCTAGCAGAAGTAAATAACTCTATTATAATGCTAGCTTGGTTTTCCATTAGAAGCAGGGACCTGTAAGTTTTCTGCAAGCTTTCTTGTATTCTACTGTAAACAGTCTACTCCATAGTCCATAACTTTTTTTCAAGAAAGTGCGGATTGCAGTACTGCATATATCCACAGTGTGCACACAACTCAGGCAACCTATGTAATCTCGGTTTTCTCATTCCAAATTGAACATAGTAGAACTATAAAACATCCAAGAAAGCTGATAAGAATGACCGGGAATATACAGTGGCTTCTGAATAAGAAGAGATTTAAGCCTAGAAGGGTTTTTCAGCCAGGAGAAAAGACTACTGGGGAACGTTTTATAGATTTTTTTTAGTCATAAATGTCATGGAGATGGAAATGAGGCATGAATTTTTACTGTATTTCCTAACTAAAGAAGTCAAAAGCATTAGATAGAATCTATCAGGACAAACAAAAAGAACAAACTGTATAAAGGAACTGCAGAACTCATTTTCACAGGGTAGCAAAGAATACTTATATCCAGAAAGAAGCTATGCACATTCATGGAAAAAAATCTATTAATGGCTATGAAACAAACATTTAGAGGCAATTTCTAATTCAGAATATCCTTGAAGGATGCAAACTTGGGGGTAGGAGCTACTGTTTGGCAGCTATGCACTTCGTCTATTTTTGTCTGTTTTATTAAATAGTTCTGATAGTAAAGTGATTTTGTCACAAAAATCTCCTGTCACTAGTCAAGGAACTGTTCTATAACTCTACTGCCAGAACAAAGAGGTCTCTTTCTGTTACTGTGGCATGGAAATAGAAGTATCATAAGGAACTCAGGTAATGCTCATTGGTTGAAAAGCTTTTCAGAGCCTGTTACCAATACAATATTTCACCAACAGTTTATCAGTGGAACCATAATTTATTCCCTATAAAACTCTCTACCATTATGCACAAATAGAAATGTGTTCATTATACGCAGCACATTTTTTGTAGATTTTTTTTTTATTTTATATAATAAATAGATAAGTAGTATAAAATATTTTCTCTTCAATAGATAAACATACTGTGCAAACAGAAGCATATATAAAGCTATGGAAATTAAACAGTATCATAGCTTGTGGTATAAAATCTGCAATAAACCTTTCTTTTTTTTTTTTTTTTTGGCACCTGAGTTTTTGATCCTTTATCAACAAGTTTTGTGTACAAAAGAGAGGCTTTGCAAAACTGAAAATCCTCTCTTCTCTGAATGTAATGAGCATCTCTAACCCGCTCAGTGACTCTAGGCCTGCCTATATAGGTACTAACAGTAATTTCACACCCTTCTAACTCACTTTTAGTTGAAGTTGCCAAATACAGAGGTAAAAAGGATAAAATTAAGACCTTGAGCTAAATCCCCCAAGAGGCTATAGGTGCCACAACATTTTGCACAGTGATGACTGACTGATGTGGCAAGGTTTGGGTGGCAGGAGGGCTGCAGGGGTGGCCTCTGTGAGAAGAGGTTGCGTGGTTCCTGGCCTCCTGGGCCCCACAACCAGTTCCAGTTGGCTCCAAAAAGGACCCAAAGGTGAGGCCATCAGTGGTGCTGCTGGCATCTCTGAGATAACATATTTAAGAAAGGGTAAAAAATGCTGTGCAGCAGCTGTGAGAGAGAGGAGTGAGACAAATGTGAAACAACCCTGCAGGAACCAAGGTCAGTGAAGCAGGAGAGGGAAGAGGTGCCCCAGGTGCTGGAGCAGAGTTTCCCCTGCAGCACATGGAGGACCTTGGTGGAGAAGATATTCACACTGCAGCCCTTGGAGGATCCCATGCCAGAGCAGGTGGACATGCCCTGAAAGAAGCTGCATCCCATAGAGAGACAACGTAAGAGCAGGATCTTAGCAGTACGTGCAGCCCACAGAGCAACTGAAGCTTTCATTTGCTTTTTGCTCCTTGTTGTATTCTTTGTTTTACCCTTTGTAATAATACCCAAGCTATCTCTAAAACTAGGAAAATGTCAGCAGAGCACCTTTGTCTCATTTTGCAGGCTCAGGAGCATTTGCCAGCATGTTAATGTATTTTATATGACTTAACTGGCCTTTCAGGAATAAAAGATCCTTCTTTCAAACTCTTATATTCTCCTTTCACCACCTTGGTGATGATGTTTTACACAGTATAATCTTTCATTTCTTTTCCTTTATATCACACTCTGCTGGAGCTATATAGTTAATGTATGTCAGGATTTTTAACTTAATTCAGTAGGAGCTGAACATACTCTTCGTATTATTCTGCACAGAAACAGACGATAAAGAAAACCTCAGTAAAAATAATAATGGTAAAGTTTTGAAACATGATCACCAAAAAATTAAAATTGAAAAGTCACTTGTCAGGCATTATTTTAAAAGTTAATTTTATGCATTGTTATCATGCTATTCTTTTTCCATCATTCTGACAGTGAGAAAAATATCATGTTATTTCTAACATCAAACAAAAATTGAATGCACAGGTAGTGTCATTGACAACAAATCTTTTTCCACATTCAAGAGAGTTTTTCTAAGACATACAAAACTGATGAAAATGTGTATTGATACCTTTATGTGGTGTTGTGTGTGTGTATTAAAAGGTATATGATATAAAAATTTATAATATTTGTACCTAATAGGTAAAAAGGGAGATGGAATTTTCTGTGTTACACTCATAAAGAAATATAATCAAGGTTAGATATTTTCTATGGACCAATTCTTATAAGACAGTCACTACTTGTTATTAAGTTGAATGTGAATTACCATGATTTTTCTATAGCTGCATTTTTTTAACATTCTTTTACAATGCTTAATATTAGGATCAGTAGTAGTGATAGTAGGACTTGTACTTTATTTTTTTCTGTGAAAGCCATACAAAGAGCATTGTTTGCTATTCATAAACATCACTGAGTCCTTCTAATAGCTTTTTCTACTTATGTCTTTGTAATATGCTTTTTTCTTTCTTTGTTTGAACTGTAGTAGCTAAGTACCTTGTATTTAGTCCTTAGAAACAAATTCAGATATATGGCTAATTGGTATCTATTATGTACTCTTACCTAAGTTAAGCAGGTTATTATGAAATTACCTGTATTCCCACTGCACTATAATATCATTTACAGGCTTGCTGATTTCTCAAGACATAGCGAGCTCATCCAGAAATGATGGAGGAGGCTTATGGTATGATTTCCCATTAGTAATCAAAATTATTGATGTTTACTGTGTTATAGCATGACACAGGTAATAAATATATTCAGTCCAAGATACCTTTTCAGCATGAAAGTGTTACCTCATGAAAGAGTCAATCCAATATTTGTTTCAAATGCAAATGTTAAGATGATAATCCACATTTTGCTCCATAAACTATGTTAAACACTTATTTTCCACAGAATGTAATTTTTAAAACATGCTTATTTGAAGGCATAAAAGCTCTGCTGTGTTAGAGTAATCCAACAGATGAAAAAAGAGTTTGCTAATCACAGCTACACCTTGTTATAAGAGTAATGTAAAGCAATGATTTGCAGAATAAGAATACCTCAGGATATCTCTGAATATGAGATGGAGACTATGTAGAAGGAATTAAAATCCTTCATATCCTGTCATATACTTACTGCTTTTCACCTGAGGCACAAAAACACGGTGTTAAAATGACATGCCTTATGTAGAACAGGTCTGATTGAAACATTGCAAATATTTAAAATGGTAGCACTACAAATTGTTTGGATTTGTAAACACAGAATGGCGTCATTTCTAATTGAAATTGGAGGACACTGAGAGACTGTAGTAGTAGTAGTCTATAATGAAAATCATGCATAGGGTACTTTTAAAATGTAGTGATTCACAGCCAGGACCTTGTTTTTCCCTTTTGTTTAAAAAAACCACATAAAACAAAAATAAAATTAAATTAAAAT
>JAHREE010000280.1:1780298-1989702 GCA_033628505.1 Tringa tobata
TTGCTACAAAGCACGTTACAAAATTTCCCCTCCTCTAATCCTGCCACCCTTCATCTCATGTACTTTTTTCCCATTCTTCCCTTAGTTTTCCGTAAAGATTATGACAGTAGCTCTATTTTTTTGCAATCCAATTCTTGTCTAGGTGCATTAAAGCTTAATATATTCTAGCTATAGAAAATCAAGCAAAAACCTATTCTACATAAAGCGTGAAGCTGAAGAGAAGAGTTTTATTCTGGTAGGGGTTCAGGCATGTATTGTTGACTTTTGCAACCTTAATTCTTATGGTGTGGTAGAACATACTTCACCAGTTCACACACAAGAGACAAGAGAAAGCACAGTCTTGGAAACGGCAAATTATTTTCCGATTTCTAAGCACTAGTGAAGCTAGATTTGCCTTCAGATTTGCAGACACCATGTATGTCTTGTAAAATCAGTGACTTGTGCATACACAAGTAACACATAGGTTTTTGGGTCAGAGTTTGGTTTCATGTAATGTCTTTATATATTGAGTAGCGAAAAGGCAATTTACAGAGCAAGAAATTAAACATTAGCAATACAGTAAGTCCTAGGCATATGAGCATAATTTGAAATATTCTACAATTTTGCTTTAATGCGTTGTAACTGTTACAGTTGGATTTGAACTCCAAATTCACTCCCACAGTCACTTTCTATTATTTCTACAAATAAAAAGGTTCTATGGATTCAAATTATGAAAGAGAGACTTTTCTTATAAGAGATTTCTTAACAGAATGTTGCACTTCCTTTCCCGTTCTAGATGTTTTAAAGTTGTTTCATCTTGTCTCCAATAGCATCTCAGTCAAGTGACAGGCTGAGACAAAACTGAACTGGGAAGAAATGCAGGGTTACTTTGCAGCTCCTTTCTGCTTTTAGACACTCTTCACGCACAGGCAAGGTGCAGGGTTGTCAGTGTACTTCTGGTTCTGGTGCTGATATAACCTGGAAATTCTCCTAGTTCTATCACTGCAGAAACAGCCTTTGTCTAACAGTAATTTTAATTGACAGGTCAAAGCGGAATACAAAAATGTCAAAGAACATGGGTGAAAATTCAAAGCTATTTCTGCAATGGAATTTTTGTACGTTTGCTGTGGTTTGCCTGTACTTATGATTGTCAGAATTTTCTTTAACCTTTTTCATTTACAGACAGGACCTAGTAAGCTGGGAGAAAGGAATAAAGTGGACAGTGTCTGACAAAAATACCTCCATGTAGCATGTACACCAAGATGAACACTATCTGCACACCAGCCCACACAAAAACCTTGTTTGCTGTCTTTTCTGTCTTTTGTAATTAATGAGGCAGCCTATTAAAAAGTGGAAGAACAATTTGTGGGATGCTCAAAATTTTCGAGACTCTGGCCTACTGTTTTTCATTGCAGGGTCTGTATAGTAGGCATACTGATATTTTTAGAAACAGGTGAAGAATGTTCTGTAAAAATGTTTGAGGGGCTTTTTTTTTCACATTGCATGTTTTCGCATTGTGCCATTTGTTACTTGTAGAAGTTAAAGAGTTATTCCTGTATTATTTCTGTTCATACCCTTCCAAGTGGTATTTTTGTTCACTGTGCTTCTGCTCAACTGATTTATGCACATAAATATTGCCAGGATTGATCTCGTCTTTGTTTATTGTATACAGAAGGTTGTTAGGAATGTTCATAAGAAAAAACACACTTGAAATAAAGGTGATTCTATATTTTATAGGTCCCTTGAATCAGATGCAGCAACCTTAGAAGAATGAATAACCCAGTGCATAAATGAAATCTCACTCACTTCACTCATGCCCGTGAAGAAGGAGAAAGGGTAGTTAAAAGTTGACAACTATGATATGAGATTCAGATGCAGATTTGCAAGCGTAACATCTGCCATTTCTACCTTAGATTTGTAATGGGATTTTGTTATACCCAGGCATGTTTTGAAAAGATCAAACAGCAGCTGTGGGCAGAAAGATGCTCTTCCATGTACATCTGAGTAGAAGTTTATGGTATTTTTTTTCTGATCCCAACCATATTGCCATCTTGTGTGTTGTTACTACTTTGGCTTTTCTATCTCCCCTCCGCAGGGCCTGAACACTGGTTCTACAGAGAAGCTCAAGCTAAGAGGAAATACAGCTAATGCATCTGTTAAGACGTGAATGTTGTTGAAGACACGGGACACCAGTAAGGTACACAAATATGTGCAGGGATACTGAGGAAACTGCTCCCCTGAATTTTTGAAGAAGTTAAACTAAGAAACTCTTTTGTGGACACTATTCTCTTGGCTGAGTAGATTCCAAGCTACTTCTTTTTCAGCATAGTTATTGTAACACACTGCAGAATACAGTGCAATCTAAATGCACAGTATTTCTAGATTTTTAGTTTATATTAAATTTCCTATGCAAAGTTGCTTCAGAGAAGCCATAATTCCTGATAAAATGAATCAGAGGTGCTGCCTTTAATATCATGGATGATGTAGGCACAGAGGGAACTATGAAAGTTGTAAAACTGAAAAGCTTTATAGGTTTATACTTTATAGGTTTGAACAAATAAGGGAGGACATGATAGAAGGAGAAAACTTGACAAGTGATTCAAAGAAGGTAATTTATCCTTTGTCTAAATCCTAAATCCAGTGACCAAGCATCAATACTGAATGCTCACACACCTCAAAATGATAAAAATGGGTATGCTTTTACAGAAACATAATTAACCTCTCACACCCCTGGGTAATATCTGTATCAGAAACTGAGAAAGGAAGAAGCAGAGATTACAGATGTATGTGGACAGCATATATATTTGTTATCAGGTTATGGAGAATGTTCTAAAAACTGAAGGGATGCTCAGATTGTAGGGAGGTAAGCCACCCATTACTGGCTTTGGACAGAACAATAAAATTATTCTCTATACTTTTTGGGTGAGGTCCCACACTCACTGGGCTGAATTGCAAAAATAAGGATTCGTTGACTTCAGCAGCTGAATTTTCAATTGGTACATTCAGTAAAACGGAATGGATTTAGATTTCACAAATCTCTCTTTCTACTCTTGTCTCTTGAGGCAGTAAAGTCAGTACTGCCTACATTCAGAAAGCCATTGATTAGATCAAATCAGTGTAAATGGGGAGAAGAAGAAAATAAAGGAGCGCAAGTATAATCTGGGGACCTGGGAAGTTGATGCTATTTTTAAATCTTATTAAAAAACTCTAAGGCGTATGTAAATTTGAGATAACACACCTCCCTGGTCACAAGGCCTCGAAGGCATTTACTTCAGTAATTCATATCTAATTCCATAATTATTAAGCTGGATAGTGTATTTTCAATATTTAATGCCACAAATGCTTAGATGTTTTCAAAGTAATCTTTAATTTTGGCCATCAAAAGTAAAGCCTTGATTAAAAACTCTTTACATGTTTCCTATTCTGTTTGGTGATAACTAGATCAGGTTTTCTTTTTTGCTTTTAGTATTTCGGTACTTTTGGCCACCTGTCAGCCGATCAAAATTAAAAACAGAGGCTGATTAAATGACTCTCTATGGTGCTGTTCAGGAAGCTTCATTAGTGCTTCAGTTTATGGCCACTCAGTGAGCTGCACTGCTGTAACTTCTGACAGTTTATGGAAGCCGATTTGGAGGCACAGGATGTGGGGTACACAATTTTGCACAGTTGCAAAGTTTTGATTGCATGAATTATACATGACGTCCATTACTGTTGATGCTCACTGGTGGCAACAGCACTCCAAAGGTATAAATCAGCTTTTTCTTTGAAACAAGTAAAACCCAAACCAACCAAGTACTAAAAGCCACATAAAGGAGGAAAATATAGAACAAGAATTTAAAAAAAAAAAAATATCAAAAACCGCCAAAATAAACCCAAACACACCTTTCTTTATTTGTCTATCTAATCACTTTATAGTATGAAAAATAGCTGAGAGCTTTCCAGCTAATTTTGCTGGTTTTCAGGTATGTTGAGAACTAAGGTGGCAGCAAGGGGAAAGGTGACAGAGAGAGAAAGGAGCCTTCAAGGCTATGGCTGTAGATTATTGCACACACAAAGGATTTCTCCAGGATGAACACAGCAAGCATCTCTGAAAGCTCTCAATGTCACTTTGCCAAAGATGTCTCCTCTCTTCACTAGTTGTCTGTCTGCTCTGTCACACACTTTATTAAAGCTTTGGGGCTTTGCTTTCTATTTTTTTCCCCTTTTTCTCTCTCTCTCTCTGTCTGCCTTTTCAGATGACAGGAAAAAAATTTCAAAGGCAAAAAGATGAGAGATAAGGCAAAACTTGCTCTGATTTTCAATACTCCTACTTTACTCAGGTGACTAACTAACTCCTTGTTATTTTTTCATTTTGTACTGAAAGGAAAATCTTTCTTTTGGTCAAGATTCAGTGTTAATTGTTATGAAAATACTGCTAGGTGTAGTACTACATAGGAGCCTTTAACCGTTCCTCTCACATACCACCTGAACATAATTTATCTATGGCAGAGTGTTCCGTAATGGCACCAAACCATGTATGCACCACCACTTACACAGATACTACTCCCATGGACATCAAGGGGAAAATTGTACCCACGCAAACTGTGGAATGGTGGAACCTGTGAGTATCGATGGAGAAAATAAGCAAAACTGAACAGGCAGTGTGAGCTCCGCCAGCTTCACACAGAGGGAATGTGTGTTTCCTCTTCCTCTAGCACTGGCTTGAATAAGTAAAGCTCCACATGTCATAATCTGGGTCATATTTATACTTGTTTCCACTGAAAATTAAAGCAATCTCCACTTTCAAGGATTCTTATTACTCATTCTACATGCCTATCATGCCCTTTCTGTCTGAGGCTAGATGTAGAGCACTGCTCATAACTATTCATTGCAATGTCCTAGCAAGACACTCACAGCCTTAATGTGTCAAAAAAAAAAAAAAAAAAGTACATGGGGGAATATTTGTCGCTTGAAGTACTTGTGTGAGGAAAAAAACATTGGCAAATTAGTGTAAGGCAAATTGCCTAACCCCTCAAACCTTTTTTCTGGGTTCTTAAAAAAACAGGGTATTGGTTTTCTCAGTATGTCCAAAATTTCTTTCAGAGTGCCATGTTAGACCAAGTTCGAGAGCTTTGCATCTAAAAGTTCCTGTGTAGTCTACTTTTGTACGTAGCTTGTATTAAGAAACTTCTGAATTAATTGAGCTGTGGACCTTGCATGGGGAAGCAGATTCATCTCTGTTGCAATTGCTTTCGCCTTTCCACAGGCGAATTCAGACACGATTCTAAGAAGTCATTCAGACGTGAGTCTGAGAAGTCATGTGCCAAATGTACAGCAAGGACATTGTGCTTCCACAGTCACCAATAGCTGACCTCCGTGCTGTCACGTTACCCAGCAATACTAACCTGATTTAGATCAGACACAGAGATGCAATCACATTTCTGTAAAATTAGCCAGAATACATGATGCGGACCACCTCTCAGAATATTCTGGGGCTCTGATTTTGCACATACTTTACACTACCAGCACTTGTCAGAAAACATTTGATTCAGCACAAAGTTAGAGTAGTGTGGAAAGACAAATATTGACACAGCAAAAAAATTTCAAGAGCAGATTAGCCAACCAATATTTTTTTAACAAAGCTGAGAAAGAAATGCGACCTTGTCTCACTCTGTCAGGATGTGACCCTGCACTAAGAGATCTAACACTAATATTTAAGATTTATATATTACTGAACCATGCTCTGAGAAGACTTGTAAGCTTCAATTTATACAGACTAAAATTTGTAAAAGTTGTGCCTGGAAAAAACTTTCCCTTTAAGAAAAACATTTCTGTATTTTCTCATCACAGACAATGGAAATCTTTCATTCTTATCCCTTACTTTTTCCCCATTTATTCAGTAGTAAAGACATCAGCATGCTTTTATCTGTTTTTATATCAGAGCTGTGTAGGAAATTATATGTGACCGTAAAGAAACTGTTAGAGTCTAATGCAACAGAAATTCCTCCTTAACTACAAGGTATAATTGTGAGCAGGTAGCCACGACAAATACCAGAGCAAATGTTCTGTTTCTTCAGTGAGAATGCATGTTTGGGGACTAACAGCACAATTTATGCAGTGACAGCCCCCAGCCCCCTCCTTCTGCAATTCTCATTCCTTATACAGTAGATCGGACTATCATAAACAAATCTATTTCAGTATGATTGCATTTTACCCACAGTCATATTCCTTGTGGAAATCTGGCTGTTCACCTGTTGGGGACATTGATGATACTGATTTTCCCTCTCTTTCCTTCTCTTCCCTTTCTCCCCTCTACTCTTTTATCCTGTATATGGTCAAATACCATTTTAAACCCTTCAGGGGAAACAATCTGTACCAAAACTGCTTTCTTCTGCAAAGATACTTGCAAGGAAGCAGAGTATCTGATATCCCTCATATACTGAGCTAATGACCTGTATTTTTCTCACAACTATAAAAATGTCTCCACTGCAAGATCTGTTGGAGCCAACAAATTAGAAAAGTTCTTCTTCAGAGGCGAAAGACAACAGCCATCTGTCCAGGTTATACCCTCTGTTCTGAAGGCTCAGGGCAGTAAAATTCAGAGGTTACTTGCTGCAAGGTTGGTTTTAAATATATTTGGCATTTGAAAATGAAATCTGCAGCTCCTCTTCCACTCTGGTAGTAGGAATATACCCCCCACAGAAGCCCAGGCTCATAAGAAGCTTTGACACTAATTACCTGGAGACCTGAGACATAAAGCTGCTTCTGCTTCTTAATACAGGCAGCTTACATCTTGTTGTTTTCACTAGGTTGTTTGTTTGGCACAAAGTAAAAAGAAATCTCGTTTATCTGAGATGCATTTGCGGATAGATTTCTTTGATACAAAGGGATCCCTCAATGGCAGGAAACTATTGTTTAACTCTATACTACTTGTTTCTGGTTTTCTGCCTCCAGGTCAGGAATGTATCGAGGGGAAGTAAGACTAGCAAGGACACTGCCATGCCACACTATGTTCCAGTAACTCCAAGCCAAAAGAACAGCAGTTTCAATCTTTTAAATCTGCTCTAACATTTAGTAGGCCTCAAGTCAACTTTCAGCAATCTGAAAATACCTGAGCATTATCACTGTGCACTGACCAGCCTGACAGTGCCAGAGTTATGGCTCAATATTGCTCATTGTCTTTTATCTAGCAGTGTCTTTTTAGAGCAAGTACAAATATAAAAGAAGAGTCAGGAGATAAAAGACTTCTTTCAGTAGGAAACTTGCCATTAAAAAAATGGTTTCATCTACTTAGCTTCCATTTACCATTTTTATATTTTGCAAAATCACAAATATTTCTTTAATGCCCTGGAATTTCTTTTAATGCCCATTGTTGAGTGATGGCAAAAACAAATCCTCCATCTAAACAGTAACATAATTAATGCACCTACATAATTATTCTAGCAACAACTACAGGTCATGCAGATAACTGTAAATTCGTTCCCCATTAGTGAGGTGTTATTAGGAGCTTGGCTCTGGCAGGATTTGTTGAGATCTTCTGTTTTAGCTGCACGTGCTGAGCTCTGAGCTACTGCAGTTCCGCGAGAAGAGCAAAGCTGGTCTCAGTGTGCCTGGGTGAGCTGCAGCCACCACAGTGAATATAAGGCATCCTTACACTTACACAGGTACAGAACATGCTGACTTGGACCATGGTGTGGTGTCAAGCAGATTGAGTTATGGACTTCTGGGGGGTTTTATTGCAATGTGTGGCAACACTCGTTAACAATGAGATCATTGACCTGAGATTCCGGGCAGCTAAAATTTTCAGTAAAAATAGTCGTAGATATTGAGGATGATGTAAGGATAAGACAAGGAGGCCAGCAAAGCAGGATGAATCAAAGAATCAAACCAATATCTTCAGTCTATAAATCTCACTGGGCAGAAAAACTGTAATTATTGCAAGTGTGATTTTAACTCCAGGAAAGAAGTAGAAGGATGCCTGAACACTACCTGTACAAGATCAGAGCAAAGTATTACATGCAGAATTGGATGCAAAAGACTCAACTTTATATTGTTTTGCAATAATGTTAGTGCTAGTTTAGTAAAGAAGTAGGTGAAAAAATGGAACCATTAACTTTGGTATGAGGAAATCTTTGACACTGGGGTTTATTTGCCCAGAGTAGCTGAAGCAAGAATCCAAGGATCATTATAGAAACCTAAACTGCTGATAAGATGACACATTAGTGAAACCACAGTGTGAACCCATAATGTTCTTTTAAACATTGCTCACATCTTGTGCTTAAATGTCATCTTCTCTGTTAATCTAAAATTTATCAAGAATATTCAGGTCTTATAATGGTCATTTCTTGTGAGAATTATTGAACTTAACCTTACAGGAGTTTCTTCCCTGGAAAGTGTGATCACAGATACATAATAGCATCAACCAATTATACATGAAAGGCACATATGAAACCGTTGGGTGTGTCAATATTGACTTTTCTCCAGGCTGTAATGGATGAGTCATTCTATCTGATCTAATGATTTTTATCATAATTCTAACCACCACATTAGTAAGAGGTGACCAAATTAAAATGCTAGACAGATGTAACCTTTCCTGATAAAATATATGTATTATTAACTTCATTACAATCAGTTCTCTTCAGAGTTTCTTGGAAGCTGCTAATGATGTTGAAAGAAATAATGGATTACAAGTCAGAACATTTTCTCACTGTATTTACCAAAGTGATGGAAAAAAATGCCATAGGATAAATTCCAACCACTAACAATTAAGAATTCGTTTACAAAAAAATTGATTTTTTTCTCCCTCAGCTATTTCTACATTTCTACAGGCAAAATCTCTATCTTTTCAGCTGTATATTTTTTAATTCCTTGAATGCCTATTATTGGTTATTATCTATTGGGTTTTTGGAGTTAGTCTTTTCTGTATTTTTTCAGAATGACTTCTCTTCGTCAGTGTTATTTCTCCCTCACCACATACTCATCACTGTCTCTTGAAATAGCATATAATAGCCCTCTTTCTAGCCATAACCCAGAAATTGATCATTTTCAGCCAGATTGTTTTGGCTACATTGAGCTCTATTAACTCTGATAGGGCTCTACAGAGACCTAGCAATCAAGCCATACTATATCAGTTCCTGAATTGAGGTTTCTTTTAGTTTCTAACTAATCATTATTCCAGTTTCCTTTTTTTGAAAACTGTAAGTGAGAAGTTCTCTTTCTTCTCTCTTTTCTTTTTCCTCAGGTAGCACAATTCTTGTTGGAAGGTTAAACTCTGGCCCCTTTGTATGTATACATGCACATTATTTCATCCCAATAGCCTTCTTTCTCCTTCTGTTAACTCACTTCAAAATTTTGTCTAATAAGCTACCAAAATGTATTGCTTTTTGGCATAATTCATATTTCCAAAGCAGACAAATTTATCAATGTTAAAATTACTGTAACAGAAAAAAATCGAAATTATATAACAATGAAGCATTCATGATATAATACAGTCTTGCTGAAGAGCATTAATAAATAACTCTAAATTTTAAAGGATCATTTTACTCCCACAAACAGAAAATTTCCATCATCTAGGGTAGGTTTCAAAACCAGTCACCTCTGTTCCTAGATTCCTATTAAGGGCACCGGACGTCTAACATGTAAAGTCTGAAGGACTCTACAGGGCAATTCGGTTTACCTGAGTTCTACTCCCTTGCCCGTGTTTAGCTGCTTAGTGTCATCTGAAATTTTCTTGTATATGCAAGATATTCATACAAAGCTCAGAGATATGATACAGGAGCCATAGTAGAACATTTCCCTTCTAGAGTGGCAGCTGAAGGGTAGGTGGGACATCCGAAGAATTTCAATTACAGTTATATAAATATATATATATATATATGTCATTTCTACCACAAAAAATTCAACCAGGTTTGGATATGCTCTTGGCAGTGGAAAGCAAGTGTCTGTAACAGCAAATTCTTAGAACATTTCCTGCCATTAATTTGATTCATTCCAGCCATCATTAATCTTCAAAAACTCATGGCATGGTCTAGCCATTAAAAAGGTACAGGGACCATTACAACAGGCAATTCATAGGTTAAGACTCAGGACATTTAACTGGCATAAACATATGCCAGTCTCTGCCTGGTGGCCTCAGAGCCCAGAATTTGCCTAGGCAGACTTAATGTATTAGTATGCATGGAGCGTTAGGAGATGCTTATCAGAATTAATGAGGTTCAAATATATTGGCAAATCCTATAGTGATTATAATCCAGTCTTAGATGTCTATTCCGTGTATAGTTACTTCCAGTTTCCAGACTTCAGTTTTTGTGTCTTACACCTGAAGAGATTAAGTCCACCTTTATGCCTAAATTTGCATAATATTCTAACAATGTATGTGGTTCCAGCTGAACCAGGCTTTTTCTTTGACTTCTTATGAAAAATGTAATATGCAGATACCCTCCTTTTCACAGATAGCCATGGTTGGCTGCTTGATCAGGTAACTACATACATAAGTCCTACACACTTAAAAATGACTTCTTAAATTAGCCATGTTATGTTGATTTATTCTTGGAAACTTCAATGACAGGCTGCTTTACCATGCAAATGGTAAAATGAAGATGCTGCTATCCAAATGGCTATGATTTTTTTACTTCCTATACATTTACCTCCCAGCTGCTAAATGACGGTATTCAACATTCATTACTGACCTGCTATCTTTCATTGGTGAAGTATTGTATATCCTTGAACACTAATCAGAGAAATCTGGTTTATCTTCTGAATGTATTCCCCAGTCTTTCCTTCTATTCCCCATTTCCACTAGTCAACAAATACAAACAAGATACAGCTCCACAATAACAAGCTTTTCTTTCCAGTAAACATGAAAGATTACAATATTATTTAGATCAGTTCTTCAAAACCTTTGAAACTTAGCAAGCAGAGCTTAGTTACACCCATAACGTTATAGTCTGTGTACAAGACTTCCAGATTATAAAAGCTGCACATTATTAATCACCCTGAAATTCAGCAATGAGGAGGTAGTGAACCATTCTTATCATCAGTCGTGAACAGTGTTTATGTGCTGTTTAATTATAAGACATAATAACATTACTATGTAAATCAAAAGTCCATAATACTAATGAAAAATCCCAGAACTTATGAATAATAATTAGAAACTTAATTCATAATAGAATGTACCTATTAATATTATTCGTATTCATATCTGTAATAATTTAAAAGCTTTAAAGCTTACATATATTGTAGCTGTAGTGGATGACAAACATTTAGCTAACAAATATAGCCACTCTAAAAGCTATATGGTCTCCAGGGAATTTTGCCATTTTATTTCTTTTCTTTATTATTTGTACTAAAAAGGGGTCTGAAATAAAATATTTACAAATTAATTTCTAAGGTTAGTGTTTTGGGGTTATTTGTGAAGATCAAATGCTTCAAGACCAAAAGCAATTTTATTTTTTAGAATAGACTTTAACATTTAATAGGAAAAAAAAGCAGCATGAGGGCTAATACACAGAAAAAAGACACATGGTTGTCAGATTTTAGTCCTATATAACACCTACTTAAAATAAATCCCTATATATTAACACACAGTCATCTTGAACTTAAGACAGGAAAATCTTACTTTCAATTAAGCCTAAACACATTTATAGATCCATTCTTATTAGTTCTGTTCTTCTAAGTATGATCTGCAATTATAAGATAAACCTATCCATGGAGATTCATTAAACCTTAGAATTTTCGAACTTCAATGATCTTCATTTAAGCGGCCTCCTACAGCCACTGACATAATTTTCTGTCCTATTTCTTGAGTTTACTTAGCACACAAAACTCGATGGGAATATTTCAATACACTGATTGGTGGCTTAACTCTGATTCTCTTCCCTAGCCTTTCTCAAATTCTGTAAGAAGCATACATGAATTGTTTGTTCAGTCTTTTACAATTACATTTGAAAGAGGTGGGGGGAAAGAGGAGTTTACAACTCTTCCACTTACTATTCTTCTTTTGTAGAATGGCTGATTTTTGCAAGTGATTTTTTTTTTTCAGATAACTGTGTATATGTATGTCCAATGACATTTCCAGATTAACAGAGAGGTATCCAAGTGAAGGTGGAGGTGTACCTTTAAAGGTGCCATGGCTCAAGCCTTTGTGCAAATACACAGTCTGGGTGGCACTCATAATCTTTCCTGCTCTCTTAGATCTAGCGTCTGTAGTGACTGGTACTTCTGCATGCTGATCACCACCACACAGTACATCCATTCATAGAATAATGTAAGATAGAAAGTCACTCAGAAAGTCACCTAATCCAAATTTCTTCTTAAAACCAAGTCAACTCAGACTTGCCTTTCTTAAGTATATGCCAACTCTTTCCTGCTGTCTCCTTGTATTCAGAAATAGGTCCCCACAATCTCCATCAGCTTGTGGAACACAAACTGCAACATTTGCTCTCAACACCAGTTTGAAGTGTGGCTCCTCCTTATGAAAACAGTTCAGATTCTTTCTGAGGTGAAATGGCAATACCCCACTTCACAAAATGGGACTTTTACTACGAGATCCTTGAGAGTTTCACTCTGGTGCTAGTCACACATTTAAAGACAGTCAAAGAACATAAAGAGTTGGTGGGGTTATGAAAACATTTCTTAAAAAGTAAATTAAAACTCATTTATCAGGTCCAAAACCAGTAAGCGTTTCTCTCTGGGACAATGAGTGTGGATGATTTTGCCCAATAACAATGAACCTATAAAATCTGTTAACACTTGCATCATGCATCTTTTAATATTTTCCGTATGCGTTTTCAAGTATAGCTAGGGGTAGGAGGTGATGAGTGCTGGACTGTGCCATTGCCCTAAACAGTCCCATTATAGTTAAAGACCGAGTGTCTCACGATGTAGTGGGATGAGTAGTCCAAATATTGGATGACTGTGGGAAAGAGAGGTAATATTTAAAAAAATAAAAGTGTTTCTCCTTCACAGAGTGACCTTGTTTTAATGTTCTCCACGCCATTCACCCTCCATAGCTGATCAGCCAATTCCATTTATCATTATAATTAGGCAGCATCTTGCCAGTTCAATCAGGCTCAATTACTTTAGGCCTCATTAGTGACTGACATACTATAACAAGTGCATCTTTGAATGAGCAAGGTCAGATAAAGAAAGTATGGTATGCAGCCAGCAAACACATTTATAGACCATGACAATACAATGCTTTGGATGTTGAATAACTTTGCATTCCCCCTTTTTAAGAAGGCATGAAGATAATGAAGCTAAAAGTAACCTTGCTTAGCTTGCATTATTGCAGCTCCTACAAGTTCCTACCAACTCCGAAGCTGAGCAGCAGTGATAAGAGGAAAAGCTTCAAATGGCTCTGGAAAAAGTTTGGGACTGTTAGCTAATTCCAGTTTAAGTTCAGGTTCTGGAGAACAGCAACTGGTCCAATGCATCAGAGCAGCATAAGAACTTCAAAACTGTGCCGTGGAGGAAACTGCATGTTGAAACTGCAGTATTACAAATCCTTCTGTATTAGTGACAGTAGCAAATGGTTCTTCTTGTACAATATTGTGGAATGTAAAGGGAACTGTTTGGCTTTTACAGTAATGAGCATTCTAGACTTTAAAACATCAATTAAAGTTAGAAGACGGTAAGTTGAAGATATTATTGCTCTCTATAAGTATCTTGAGAATTAACCTCCAGAGATGAAGTGTATTTTAAGTTAAATATATATATTATTTATATATGTATGTGCATATATATAGGGCGTGACATTAAAGGGAAAAAGACAGATTTGTGAACTAGAAATTAGAGTCTCTTTCACACAGGAAAGTGGTGGTCTACAAGTATCTTCCAATATGAATAGCGGAGAAACACATCCACATTATTTTAGTATGGTGTTTGAAAAGTTCATAAAATTTTTCTGTCATATTGGTCTCATGAAGCAGTAAACACAAATTATGAGTCTATTGGTGTGCTCCAGCTATATATTTTTTAAGATAGGACCAAAAATCTTACTCTTTAATGGAGGCAATGGAATCACATCTGTAACTGTTCCATAAGTAGGCACTGGCACAACCGAAAACGTACTTTTACATGGTAAGAGGTTTCTCTTTACCTAACCTACTTTACCAGAAGTCTATTGGTTGCCCGCTTGGTCATGTTCAATCCTTAGCAGATAGTGGTAATCCTAATTTTATTTTATTTTTTTTTCTCTAGACCATGTAAATAGAGCTTGCTTTAGTGTTGTTTTATCCACAGTCATGACCCTTGGAGATAAAATTCACCTTTCCTTTTGCTGAGAAGATAGAACTCAGAAGCCAGACACAAATTATTGTCATTATTGTTCTTGTATTTTTTTATTCTAAATTATTTTATTAGAATATTGTGAAGTATCTTACATTATGTGACCACAAAAGTACTGATAAAGAATGTTCACCAGTTTTCTGGGACATCTTTTTATAGTTTTTTAAATTATGGTAAAAATTGTTTCAAATATCATCTTTAATTTTAGGTTATATTTTTTGGATTTTGCATTAATGTATCAAGTTCTTCTTCAGTCATAATATTTAAAAGTATGTGAAAAATACTCCAAATTCATATAGAATATTCTATAATATATATGCATTAGAGCAATAAAATAATATCTGCAGCAAAGTGATCAGTATGCATCCAAAAGTACAAGATCTGATTATCTTAACAGATATGTTCTGAGTCATTATTATCTGTTTCCCTTTTATTCCTCAACACAATATTTGAGTACATTATACCCAGAGGCATTTAATTTCATAAGCTGGCAGTGTGCTATGTGAAGTGTTTCTTTCATTTATTCTTATCTAATCTTTTATTTATTTATTTATTTTCCTAGGCGACTATTAACCTTAACAGCGAAGTACTAGAAATAACAACTTCCCACTCTTCCTGTCCTCCCCACTTGAAGATGAATCAGCTGAACTGTTTTATACATTCTTGAAAACTTCACTGGGTGAAAGTAAATCAAAGGGGAGAATTTTGTAACTGAGTCAGAAAGTGGCTCAGACTGTGGTGACTATCATCTTTTGAAGCAGTGAATTTGTGTCATGTTCTTGTCAACATCTCATTGAAAAGCACTCAGGAATTTGGCCACTGACAAATCATATCAATAATTATTATTTTCTCTACTTTTTTTTTCTTAAATATTCTTGAGGGTCTTACAAGAAAACAGGGAAGCATCGTCTGTGGCTAGCAATAAGATTGCTAGAAGTGAGGATCAGGTCCTTATAAACTCTTCCTGCAATTTTTTATATTAGTCTATGAACATGTGAATGGAAAAGTAAGATTGGGATAACCCTGGAGCAAATCACAGCAGTAGCTGAATACAAATGAGCTTGGTGTACATTTCAAATTGTGTAAAAATTATTAGCTTATATATAGAAAGGTCAATATTGAAAAGTGACAAATATGGTCCCCACTCATCCCTTGCACATTACCACTTTAGGAGTGGAGCTGACTTGCTTTTTCAAATGTGGATACCTGTCGGGATTCACACATTTCTGAAACTTTGGCAGTGTGATTTACAAGGATTAACATGTTCATGTCTCCAAATCCTTACTCAGATCATTAAATTGTCCTTATCAAAGGGGGCATGAAGAATTTATGTTTAGAAAGTTCCTGCATGCCCTTTATTATCTCTAATTGCTCAGGTAAAATTGTTCAGAGGTCAAATTCACAGGCTCTGAGCTGTTGCCATCAATGATTCTATTAATCTGGTGCAAATGAGATAGGCTCCTAGAAATAGAGCAGTTGAAATATCCTGTATTTTTTGAAATGACAGGTCATAGGTGGATATGGGTGAACTGCTTTATGAAAAGAGTTCATCGTTCTTTGGAGTAAGGGGTGCTTTGTTCTTGCAGTGACAGTCTTGGTTTACAAAGCAATTTATAGCTCAGAAAAATTGTGGGAGGTATGAACTTTATATTTACCTGCCATTATTTGCATTGTGCTTTTCTTCCCTATTGGAGCCCACTCACAGTTATATTCTACATCAGTTCTTATCATACATGCATGGGTCTCTTTATTTCATAATTGTCCATCGATGCTATTGATTTCCTTCCCCTACATGGTGCATGCTATACATAGAGTATCAGATAAAATTTGAGAATGTAAGTGAAGTGAATTTAACAGTTTTAGCTCAATCCCCAGCCAACAGCAGATAAAAACATATGCAACACTGCTCAGTTGACACAGTTTCTTTCATCTGTACTGAGGAAATGCACTGGAACACATCCAACACTGACACTAAATTGATTTGCACCCTTGAGATGCTGGCTACTCCTGTCAGAATTGAGTTTGTTGACAGATGGCAGGCAGTGTGGAGAAACTTTCTGTGGAATTGCTTATATGTTTCCCAGAAATGGGTAAAAAATCAAATAGGGGTATGGTGTTGGAAGAAAGGCTGAATAGTTGGGTTTAGTATAGCCTCAGGATTCTTTACTTCCTGACAATTTCGCAAAACTTTTTTGAGATATTTATTTTCTTTCTCTTTTACAATGTGATTGTATATCTTTTTTTACATGGAGAAATTAAAAAATATGTATTTGGTAGGCAAAGAGTATTTTGTATTCTTCAACCATGAAAATCCTCAAAAAATGGAAATATTAGTGCAAGAATTCCCTGGTAATGTGTAAATGTTCTCTGGTATTTGATGTAGTAACCAAACAATAGACATTGAACTTTTTAACTTCTGATCTTAAAATTAAGTCTTAGATTTAGTTCAAAATCTTTTGTCTCAATGTAACTAGCTGTGATATATTTTAACTAGTTTCTATTCATAGCCTGAAGACTAATGTCCCAAATTTCTTTATCTTTGACATAGACACTGTGTTTCATGTTCACACACTGATTCCATAACCCAAGACTTTGTCTTAAAAGCGTCAAGGACAAAAAGATTCTTAAGCAGTGTTTGCTGCATAATTTTTGCTGTTAAAAAGTAAGAAAAGATATCAGACCATTTCATTTCCCTATAGTGCTACTGACTGTGATATCAAATTAAATAAATCAAATTACATTCTGAAGCCCCCTATTAAATTTATTTTAGATTTCAACTAGAAAAAATGGCACACTAAAAACAAGGTGTTAAATGGCAAGTGAATGTGACAATTGTGAAGAGGGGCTATGAAATATTCTGGTAAGACGTGGAGGAATAACATGAATTGTCAACTGGCTGTATTTTGCTTATATTGATGGTTAATGTGGATACTGGAAATATCCAAATAAATTTTGTGGTTGTAAAAGGGTTGGACCAAGCTTGGATGCTTGAATAATAATCAGCTACTTGGGAGAAAGACAGTTTATTGGTAAGAGACAAGTAAGGCACAAAGAAAGAGAAAAGAAGAGAAAGACCAAAGAAAGAGGGAAGAAATAATGAGATATGACAGCCGTGAGAGAGGCTTGTCCATCCCCTTAGGTGTAATAATGATGACAACATTTTATATATTCAAATAACAGTCTTGTTAAGCATTAAGGTCCAGGGGCAGATGGGATGAAGGGTCAAGGCATAAGCCTTTGAATTAGAGATCATATAGTGTATATATATATATTCTGATAGAACACTGTCAGCCCCATTATTTATTTTTGTTAATGCTGATGGAAATCATACAGGGAAATAGGTTGGCGAGACCAACTACTCTGCCTCCTGGGCAGCTTTCCTGACAGCTCTCTGCCTGATGAGTCGACTGCCAATCTTTCCAGGACATCTGATTTCCCAGCTGTTCACCTGGTGAGCTGCTGGCCTCCCAGGCTCTCCAACTGGCTGCTCCACAAGTTCTCCAGCTGGGATGGGGGTTACCTGGTGTCACAGAAATCAAGCTCTCTCACTGGAGTCTGTGCTGGCTGGGGTCTGGGAGCATATTTATTTTGTAAACTCTGAAATGTTCCCAGTATTTCAGCAGCCTGGTCAATATCAATATTTCACTGCTCTCAAAACAAAATCTGTCAAAGTTTGCAGCATCACAATGAGAATTCTAGTTCTGTTGTTGCTGTCATACTAGTTTTCCTTTACAAAAGTGTTATTTTTTGCCCAAATCAGGATGAGTAAAAAAGAAAAACACTCTGGATTTATTGTCAGAAAGTGATACCATTTCCTTATCGTGTCGGTGGTAGAAAAACATCTTGATTTCAGAGAATGGAAAAAAACTGAAGCATATTGAGAATTGCTTCAGTAAAAGACTGACTGTTCAATTTTTATATTGTATGGTTTTAATTTCAGGGACACTTTCTGAAATACCAGAGGGGTTTGTTGTTCCTAAGTAAAAAATTGAAATCGTAGTCTCATTATGTGAAATTAGCATGTAGTAGCCCTAAAGATCACATATCTATAAGAAAGAGGTGTAAAACTGCCCTTGCAGAGCACCTTTAAAGCCTTTTCTTGGGGATATAACAAGGAAAGCTGATGTTTTTTCAGAGGTGGCTCTTATTGTTTCGGGTCATTTGATGTTTTAGATCAGTGTCTGACTCTGTCTGGGAGTTGTACCGGGCATCTCTCCTGCTGCCAAAACAATTCAGAACAGACTCAGAGGGGGTGAGATCACTAAATGCCAAATTACCTCATATTTTCTGCAGAACTTTAAGGTTTGCATAGACACCCTCCTCAGAGTGATAGTTCATATTGATTTCTGACTGAAAAGGGCATCCGCAAATGAGAAAAAGCAGTACTGTTCCTTTTAAGTGCTACTGTTCCAACATGAACACTTACAAATTAATGTGCTATCTCACACTTCTCTTTTCTCTTCTCACTTTTCCAGTAGAAAATGAGGGGTAAGAATTTTCCATTTTTTTCCCCATAATTTTCCATTTAAACATGTACATTGAGGCCAGTTCTGTTCAATATCCTTATCAATGATCTGGATGAGGGGATCAAGTGCACCCTCAGTAAATTTGCAGACAACACTAAGTTGGGCCGAAGTGTTGATCTGCTTTACAGGTAGAAAGGCTTTGCAGAGGGATCTGGACAGGCTGCATGGATGGGCCGAGGCAGATGGTGTGAGGTTCAACAAGGCCAAGTTCCGGGTCCTGCTCTTGGGTCACGACAACCCCATGCAGCGCTACAGGCTTAGGGAAGAGTGGCTGGAGAGCTGCCTGGCAGAAAAGGACCTGGGCCTGCTCGTTGACAGCCAGCTGAATATGAGCCAGCAGTGTGCCCAGGTGGCCAAGGCCAACAGCATCCTGGCCTGTATCAGGAACAGTGTGGCTATCAGGACTAGGGAAGTGATTGTCCTGCTGTACTCTTTATGGACCATAATTTACTGCTGCATATGGGATGTTTTGCCAGTACTTTTATCACTTAAGTGGTCACTAGCTAACACAACAGATGTTATAGAGCAGCATCTTAAGTCACTCACTAAATCCACCATGGCTTTATACAGTAATTATAATTACTTGACACTGGTGAGGCCACACCTCAAATACTGTGTTCAGTTTTGATCTCCTCACTGCAAGAAAGATATTGAGGTGCGGGAGCATGTCCAGAGAAGAGCAACAAAGCTGGTGAGGGGTCTAGAGCACAATTCTTATGAGTAGCAGCTGATGGAACTGGAATTGTTTAACATGAAGGAAAGGAGGCTGAGGGGAGACCTTATTGCTCTCTACAACTACATGAAAGGAGGTTGTAGCAAGCTGGGGGTCAGTCTCTTCTCCAGAGTATCAACTGATAGGATAAGAGGAAGTGGCCTCAAGTTGCACCAGTAGAAGTTTAAGTTGGATATTAGGAAAAAATTCTTCACTGAAAGGATTATCAAACATTGGAACAAGTTGCCCAGGGAAATGGTTGGGTCACTATCCCTAGATGTATTTAAAGACATGTAGATGAAGCGCTTGGGAACACGGTTTAGTGGTGGACTTGGTAGTGTTGGGTTTACAGTTGGGTTTACAGCTCAAGAATGACACGGAACTGCTGTACAGCAAAGGACTACAAAGATGATCAGGGTACTAGAACATCACTCTTATGAGGAAAGGCTGACGGACTTGGGTCTTTTTAGCCTGGAGAAGAGAAGGCTGAGGGGGGAATCTGATTAATGCCTATAAATACTTAAAGGGTGGGTGTCAAGAGGATGGGACCAGTCTTTTTTCAGTGGTGCCCAGTGACAGGACAAGAGGTAACGGGCACAAACTTGAACATAGAAAGTTCCGTCTAAACATGAGGAGGAACTTCTTCACTTTGAGGGTGGCAGAGCCCTGGAACAGGCTGCCCAGGGAGATGGTGGGGTCTCTGTCTCTGGAGACATTCCAAACCCTCCTGAACACAGTCCTGTTCAACCTGGTCTAGGTGGACCTGCTTTGGCAGGGGGATTGGACTAGATGATCTCCACAGGTCCCTTCCAACCCCATATCATTCTGTGATTCTGTGGTTTTTGCATTGATGCACTGTGTGCAAATACTGGAAAAGCATGAAATCCTTAGCATTAAAGGATTAAAGGAGTCAAAAGCTGGGATATGTATTTACAGTCAGCCAGTACCTTTCAACAGGCTTTCCCTCCAGCCTTATTAAGCACTGATCACAAAAAAGGTGGTTCATCAACTTAGGTTTTGTAGCTCACTAAAAAGAGTGATCCAAGCTTTAGCAGCTTTGGGATAGGAAAGCCCAGCTTGAAGCAAAGTTTCAGTCACATCAGTGCTATGTTTATTAATAGATTAATAAGGAAGCTATCAGTTTGTACGGTGTTTGTTTCAGAATGTTAGGAGAGGCACTTGCTCGCATGAAAGGAGAAAGTCTGTCCTTCTAGATAAGCACAGTGTTTTCATCCATCACTACAATGCAGCTCCCATCAAAAAGGATTGGAGTGCCTTGTGAGAGCACAAACAGATATTACGCAGCAGCACAGAACAGGGGAGTGAATATCTGTGATGACAGCTTTCTGTATAATGCAGTTGCCTTAAGGTAGTGTGTGTGTCTATATATAGTATATAAAATGATTGAATTGATAGTTTCAAAAACACTGTATCTAAGTCTTGGTTGTGGCACTTCCTGAACTTAAAAGTAGTTTGATATCTACAAGGACAGAAAGGGTTTGTAATAGGGCAACATAGACACTGAGGTGCAGAATTATGAGTTAAGGAGGTAAGGGGTTGAAGTATCTGACTCTGAACAGGTTCTTTGGAAAGAGTTCTTTGAAAGGACAGAAAATGATCCCCAACTTTTTTTCTGATTATCTTTTGTCATTTCCTTCATGAATATACATGCATGCTTCTTTTTAATAACGTCTCCATAAGTAGTTGGGAAACAATTTATTATTTTTATTACAACTTCTGAGCATTCCAGTCCTGAATTGAAAAAGTAACAGGCAAGAAACAATTTACTGTGTAACAATTTACATTTAAATTCTCTTACAACAAATGTCCTTTGTGTGTGCATGAGGTAACTGATAACATTCTATTGTACAAGAACACACAGCAAGTATCTGTCTCACGATATCCAAGCTGGATTGTAGGCGAATGGTTATGAATATTCATTGATTCCTCTGCCAGCTTGAAATACCATTTTGCAAGGGACGGAGCAGCTGCAGTACCTAACTGGGCTGCAGGAAGCTTATAGAGCAAGCACTTTGCTGAACTGGGAAACATGAATATCGGTATTAAATGCAGGGCAATATACTGTGCAATATTACATCCCTTTGATTGCACAGTTGAGGAAAAAGAACTTTCATTAAAGCCAATAATTGTTTTGGGTACTAAGAATGCTGAAAGACCTTCAGATATTTCAGTTTATTGGTTAGAGAGTGTGGAGACATGCAATGATTACTTTAACTATTATTTTCTTAATATGTTTTTAAAATTATGTTAATTAAAATCTCTTTTTATAGCAAATATTTTGGCCAACAAGAGTGCTTCCATTTTTATTAGCTTGCCTATGGTTTTTGTTGCGACTGAATTTGTGCGTGTTTATTTTTTTTCCTGTATAACAGTCCGTTATTTTTAATCACAGAACATGGAGGGGAAGGGGAAACTGGAATTGATTGTATTAGGGGAAGAAGAAAATCTGAAGGAAGAGCCAAGAAATAAATGAAAATGGAATGAGGTTACAGAAGAGGTGGCTATGGTGGGAGGTGCTGGGGGAGACAAAAGTGAGCTTGCATAGATCGATTACGTGTAATGGACTGTGGATGGTTGTGAGGAAAGTAAGAACATGAAGGGATGCCAGATGAAAGTCAGAAAGGAAGCATGGAACAGGCAAGAGCAGAAAACTGAAATAAAATAAGAAAAAGGCCTGGGAGAAAGCTAATATAAGCCTGAGAAAGTTGAGGAACCTCATTGCATTGGTTTGGGTATGGGCAATGTTGCTCAGAGCAGCTGAGGTCAAAAATGAATTGGGAAGCAAGAACAACCTTAAAAATTACACAGGTAAAAAACAAAGGTTTTTTACAAAGAATTAAAGCAATACATACTATAGTTTTTTACTTTGCTCATGTGATAGCCATCGAACTTTGTGAGAATTAACTAACTAGAGAAAATCTGTATTAATACAGAGAACTGTCAATCTATATGGTATTTTTCTGAAGACAAATTCACCATCTTTAAAACTGCTTCTATGACTTTTTGAAGATATAGAATACCGTATGAGCAGTGGTAGGTTTACAACAGGAGATTCATCACAGCTCTGAAATATCTCTGTGCAGTCTCTCGGCTGAAGCTGCTTCAGGCCTAGCCTTGTTTTCTGTGAAGGCAACAAATCTGTAAGCAGTCTCAGGCACAGCAGCAGATTATTTTCTACAGACAGCACTCTCCAGCTACACCCAAGCGTAGTGCTAGTATGACAGTGGGCAGCTCTTCACACCTCTATGTGGCTTCAGAAGAGCTTTCCGTTATGAGCTTCTTCTTCTTCTCAGGTCATTCAGGGCAAAATCAAGACAGCTTCATCTGGGATCACAGTAGGTCCCTTGCTTCCTGCAAGACCACACCTTAGGACCTCAAACACAGATTATAGTAACATTGAAGACAAGGGATATATATGTGTTTCATGAGATGTCGTATGGCTTTCTGAGTGGATGAGTGGCTTTTGGATTGGAGAGATTCTCAGCGACTTGAAAGGTGGTTCAGGCATGTGTCATGCAATGTAGTCTGTCTAAGTTAGCCATTATAGTGTAACCCAGTGGCATATTCTTATGACAGTTGCTTGGTTTTTTACATGTATCAGTGTTTTGGTCTCTAAAAAGCCTGCAGCACTGGGATGAGGTACTAAAGGACTCTCTGCCAGAAAGCAACACCTGTGAAAGTATATAACCTCAAAATACATATAAGATGATTTTTCTGTATTTTTACATAAAACGATCAAATACTTGGCTCTTAAATACCATCTAAGAAGGACTTGGCACTCAGCTCAGACAAGCTACAATCATTTACCTATAAGTCAGACATTAATGACATATGCTAAGATTGTAATGTTCACTTTCCATTTCCAATTACCATTCACTCTTGCCATTTGTACCTTTCTCCTTTTCCCCAAGTCTCAATCATAATTCTTTCTATGATGGATTCTGTGTGGTTCATCGGCCTCCATTCCCATGCCCTTCAATCCCTCCCTCTGCTGTTATAATAAGGAGATTCAGTAGAACTGAGAATGACCTGTTGTTGCAAAGGTAGATTATGAACTAATGTTCAGATAACAATTCTGAACTAATTGTTCAATCTACAGGTCATTCCAGAAGTAATATCCTGATGTTCTCATTTTTCTTCAAATTAATAGTGTTCCCAATGGTCCTTTCAACTTTCTGTGAATTTAGCTGAAGATAAACTTTATCTATAATTTCCATGGCACCTTACAAGCCTATATTTTGTAGTAATGCAATTCTTCTAAACATCATCATACATTCTAAAAAGATTTTTCCTTTACATAAAATTCTGGAAAAGATAGCATCTGAAAAGTTTACATTTATTTGGAAATGTTTTTCACACTACAGTTGTCACAAGGTCCCTATTATATATTCTCACTGCCTTTCTAGACTATTGGGCTTTTCTAATTCTGTACAAGTACTTTCCAGACTCTACTGAATATTAAACAGAATCGTACTCAAAAAGCACAATTTTAGTTCCATCAAGGTGGGCTCCTTGGGATTTTTTCCTTGATAGTTTGATTCTTATTCATTATTTG
This sequence comes from Tringa tobata, assembly GCA_033628505.1. Classification (NCBI taxonomy): domain Eukaryota; kingdom Metazoa; phylum Chordata; class Aves; order Charadriiformes; family Scolopacidae; genus Tringa; species Tringa tobata. The sequence goes on from JAHREE010000280.1 coordinate 1,804,357, forward strand.
TTGATGAAAAAAAATGTTTTATGTGTGACAGCTGGAGCTGTCTTTATGAAAGTTTTTTTGGTTAGAGAATGGAAAGAAAAAGGAGTCTATGGAAATTTCATGGAGGACTACAACCCTAAGTCCTGGAGTTTTGGGTATAAATAATAAAATATTTTGTTGTATAGGAAATATTCCATTCTAAGACTATATACCTAGTCATTTCCATTAGGTCACTTTTATCTTTCTTTTCTTTTTTTATTAATTAGTCACTCTGTATTAAACAAAATTATTTTGAGAGTCTTTTGATGATGTACTGCAAGGAATGAATATCTCCACAGTGAGTATTAAAATATACAATATGCATGTGAGACTGTAGCAAGGATTTTTTGTCCTATTTTTACATGACAGCAAGCTACAGATTTTAAAGTGAAAATCAGAAGTGAAGCAGGATTGCATGTAGGCTTTGGGCCAAAACTGAACTGTGAAAATTTAAACTCTTGTGTAGGCTGCAAGATTACTTTTTTTCTCTTGATGGTGTGATTTTTGGACTTGATGCTTTCCCCTCACGGGGTCATGTTACCATAATCTGTATTTCAAGAGACAATATATTTATTAAGATAGTGTTTGCTCTAACATTCTTATCATTGTAGAGGATATCTTGTGTTAATATAATACCACATAGCAATATTGATCTGCTAGAGTTCAGCTTTATCTTGCCTTTCCACAGGATTTTGTTCTGCATTTTTTCACCATTTTCTTCCCTTCTGCTCCGGAAGATACTTTTCAGGTCAACTGTCAGTCACATACAGGTCATCACCAGAAAACAGAAATAAAAATTCAAATAAAATGGCTGTGCTAGAGACTTTAAAAGCTAGCAAAGTTTCATAAAATAGAGCTGGAAGTAATTACATCTTAAATTGTGAGGTCTTTATGGTGATTATTTCTGTACTTAACATCTAGAATTCCATTGAAGTTAATTATTAATGAAGAACAGTGATTGAGGGATGTGAGTGTAAGCACAAGTTTACATTCCTTATTTATCCTTTCTGCGATGATGATGAACTCTGCGTTTGTTAGTCCGATGTATAATACTATTCACTTTATTGCATATGTAGATAAAACCCTTTAGGTCCAAAACTATACCATCAACCCAAAAGTTATAATCTCTTTTGAAGATACTGCTTAATCAAACAAAATGAGCACAAAACTATTATTTAAGTGTAGTACATATTTAAAATAAGTTCAATAATCACTAAAGCATTTAAATAGAAAAAAAAATATCAGTTGCATTCAGTAGAATATTCTATAAACTAGTTGTATCATTTAGTGTGTGTAAAATAGAAGCCAAAACCGTTAACAGAAAATCCTCCTAGTAAAGATATCATTTGCAGAATCCATTAAGGTTTCACGTGGGTTTCCATCATGCAATGCCTATGGCCACGTAGATTTATGTTTTCTCTGACAGCAAGAGTACATAATTTGGCTTTGAGATGATCTTTTGACCATTTCTCACATCTCCTGATCTGAGGATTGACCTCCCCCCCCCACATCTTTTATGTCAGGCAGAAAACCTCTTTTTGCAGAAAAGCTTTTTTTTATAATAATTAAAAAAAATGGTTGCAGGGGGGGGGTGGGGGGTGCGTTTGATTGTTTCTTTTTAAAAAGCAAGGAGTATTGTTTGCCTTTAAAGATTTTCTTTAAGCAAGTTATTAGTTTGGGTTCTTAGACTTGGCCTCATTAGGCACCACACTGTGTCTTGTCTTTATTTTATTGCTGATAAGCTTAATTGAAACACAGTGGGGCAGTACTGTGTGCAAAGTAAAGACAACATTGTTCCTGCATCTCTATGGCATGAACAAAGGGGCACGGTTTCAAGGCAAATAGCAGAAACCTGCATTCATTCTTGCACACCAGAATGTGAGTATTCACAGAAGGTGTAGCCATTTTTCAATATATGATTGAAAACAAACCCCACAGGCAAAGACTGTATTCCTAGCTAGCTGAGTACAGAGATCTTAGAGTGATAGGTGCTACAGAGGGTGTTATGACTGACAAACAGAACAAGCCAGGACTCTTACAGAGAAAATAATTGCAAAATGTTCATGAATAGTTATTTCCTATTACAGTGCCCAACTGCAGTGTAGGCACTTAAGGCTATTCATTGTTTATTGAACACCTTCAGAATACAGAAACCTTCACTGAACGACAGGGTTTTTCTGATTGCCGCTGAGGGCTTACCCTTTTCCTTCCTGCAATCAATCTCCTTAGCTGTTTTTTCAAAAGCAAAAGACTCACTTGGAATTGGAGCCACTCCCAAAAGCTTCAGAAGCTATAAGTGTAGAAGAGTGCTTAATCCCATGTGCATAATACTTTTAATTTATTTTCATAGTTCATGTCCCTTCTGTTGTTTGCCAGCTCCCCGCTTCACAAGCTGACTGACCATGGCCACATTTGCAAAGATATTGAGGCATCAAAGATACTACATTTCCATAATTTTCATTAGAATCTGCAACTGAGAGTCCTCAAGAATACAAAATGAATGAGTCCTGTATTAGTTTACAGTGGGATTCCAAAATTGCAGTATAAATGTAACAGCTATCCATGCTGTTTCAGCATCCTGCCAAACGATCAGCATTGTGCATTGCCAGAGTGCGTGATGCCTCCTCCTCGGATGGCAGTGGGAGGGCACAAAAAGCAACTGAGATTTTTACAAGGGGGTGGTGAATCAAGGAATATGCTGGTTGGAAGGAATCTCAGGGAAAGGGAGAGTTAAAAGAGTAAAGTAAAGTACTAGACTTATCATGATAAGGATACTCAAGGGACCTCATAGGACAGTTCTGTACAACACAGGCTTCTCGAATGAAGCTGACTGCAAAACATTCTCTCCAAAAATCTGAAGAAAATGTTGTTATTAAATTCCACAAGTGAAGGGAGAACTTTAAAAATTTAATCTCATCCCCCACTCTTAGGTACTGTGCAAGGAAATACCCATGTTTCCAAATGCATGTATTTGTTTGGAAGCTAGCAACAAAAACCTATGGGATAGGTTTCAGCTTTCCATAGAACTTTTGCTTTTTTTTAGAGGTCCTGTGCTTTTTACTTCTCCTTGGGATGTTTAGATTGATCAACTGACTAATAAAGACAGGTAGCAGAGCAATGCTTAAGTGATAATAGAAGATTTATGAAGATATTAAGAATGAGAATAAAAGACAAGGAGAGATATACAATACATTTCAATATAGTCTTCAGCAAACAAATAAACAAAAAAGTAAACCTGTTGCTGCAACAGGAACCAGTTATATCAGAGTTCCACCTGTTTCATGACAGAGTACCCAGTACCTGCCTGTAAAGTCTGCTTGTAAAGCCACAAAAAAAAGACAAGAAGCAGTTAAAGAAACAAAAAATAAAATTGATGCAGTATGTTAAGATGATGAATACCACTAGGTAACTTTACAGTGAAAAGCAATTCAATAAAGACATCCTGTTGAGAACATCTACTTTGAAAAGATCTGTTGTGTTTTAAAAGTGAAAAAACTTCTTCAGATGTTTTAGAACTTCAGTTTTAAAACTTCCAACTTCTGATGGATGGGAATGTCAGTTTCCTCCATTTACAATCCCCTAAGTATGTTAATCAGTTTAGCTTTAATTACACTGATGAAGTTAGCTCAGCAGACCCATGCCTACTCACTCCAGCACCCACTCTTGTATGCAAATACCCCACGCTGTCAATGAAGGTAGAAACAGGAGGGAAGAGAATGATGTCTGCCTCCACCTTAATTATCTATAGATGTGGCAAGAGGAGAAGAGATGAGTGCACAAGCTAATTATCTGGAAATACGACTGCTCTTCCATTCCCATGACAGTTGGGACAGATTTTTGTCAAAGACAGAATTTTCCACAGTCATGCTTAGTCAGATGTGACTTATCAGTTATGGCATGGCTATAGTCCTTCTAGCCCTGTCAGCAAGGTCCTCATGGTGCAACACAGAAGACTTTCTACTGCAGTACTGCAAAGTCACCAGTTGGTAGAGATTGGCTTAGCTCAGAGGCATAGTGCTGCTCAGACACAGAAGTAGTTCACATGAAGCAATACACGAGCAATTAATTCTTCCTGGAACTGGGAGTGTGGGGGTATATAGAAGCAAATTCAGGTCAACTCCAAAAACAGTTTCACTTGCTTTGTAAGGATTTTTATATTACCTAAGATATCCCAATACTTATTAGCCTAGAGAAAAAAGAATTTACTTTAATAACTATGTTGTGTTTTCTACAGATGTGTTTGAATGACACCACTGACCCCATCAAGATAATGCTCTAGCACTCCCACAAAACAGTGTTTGACTGGCCTACACAACATAACTTCATTTTGCACTAATCACCTCTAGTATTTCATGCTGAGAGTCTGGTAGGAAGCAGCTGGAAGCCTTGCATCTCAAAAAATCAGGGAAAAAGATGAGCATATTCCAATATGAAACAAAACAAGATTATTGAGCTCTTCTTTACCTATGATTACTGATTCACTGAAGTTTTTGTACTGTCATTCATGATGGATGCAGTTAATTTTTGTTGTTTTGTATTTATAGTGCATGTTGTCATTTCTATCATTAATCATAAACATAATTGTCATAAAAACAGAAAAGTCTTTTCCCAGACATTTCATTCTAAAATATAATTATCCAGACTTCCTGCTGTTAATGGCATAGAATTCTAATTACTTCAAAATGAAGCCATTATTCATAAACTTCAGGCTTGTAACACACATGTTTACAGTAGATGGAAATTATTATAGAATTTATCACTGTGGAGCTCTTATTTGCCATAGGCTTATTTAACTACTCTGTTCCTTAGTACTGCTTTTGTCCTATCCCATTAAGGAATGATAAAGTACTCATCTCCCTGTTTACTCAGAAAGATATGAGCAGAACTCCTCCTTCGCTGACAATCGGCGTCCAAATTTTCTACCTGTAAATAAACTACAGCTGTGCTTTCCTGTTTTCCTGTGCTTCCCTTGAAGTTGGAATTTAAGTAGCAGCCATGGGCTGCTAAAAAAAGTGCTAAAAAGTGTTGCATACATGGTTTGTTTTCATAGAACAATCTTTGAATTTGGACAGCAAATATAACTGTCAGCAACCAAGAACGATACTTTTATTGTTACAGGCAACCACATCCATAATTCTTGAACTCTTGTTATTCTTTTCTGAGATTGAGTCCACAGTCTGTCACATTATGCTGTGATAGAACTCAATTCAGAAAAAAAGAAATTACCATTGATTAAAGAAACATAATGTGAAAGAAAAAAAAAAAGTAACACAATTTCCAAGAACAAATATGAAAATACTGTAAGAATGAGGAGCTGCTGATCAAGATTTTCTTCCTGGAAAATCCTACTGACGTATCCTAGACTCACTTGTTTTCCTTGGAAGGTCTTTGCACAGCAAAAATAACACTACAAGATTTAAAATATAGATATTCCATTTGCACATATTGTTCCATTATTATGCATTCATTTACAGAACAAAACAGTAAAAGAGAGAGGAAGTGTCAACAAGAGGGTATCAATGAATGCCTAACACAAGATGATGTAGAAGAAAATTCAATTTTGGAAAAAATCATATCTCAAAGAACCTAACAAGGTAGAAGAACAAGGAAGTTTACATTTCTTTACTCTGTGTTTTAGAACACAAGCGTCTCATCAAAAATATTTTCTGAGAAAATAGATTATTGTAATGAATTGCATTCATAAATTAATTTTTAAGTTTAACTTTAAAGTTGTTAAATATTTTTAAGACATTTAAGTCTCAACTTATACAAAAGCATCTTAATTCTCCCTTAACATTAAGCTTATACTGTGTATATAAAAATTACAGGTACTCTGTTTTACCATTCATCTTATGAAGAAAACAAACAGATAAATTATTTAGTAACTGAAGTTCTTCCTAAGTGTAGAAGGATGGGAGACAGGTGGAAATATCTTAAGTAGTAAGAACAGAAAAGCAGATTTTCAGATAATTCTTTGATTAAAGAAAGGGGGGAAAACCCCACCAAGATAACGAAAAATAACCCCGGTACTCTGGCTGGAAAATAACAACTCAATGTCTTTTGGTCTTTTCTAAGATTTTATTGTAAAAATGTAAAAGACATATAAAATTTCTATTAGAAGATCTGTCATTAATTATTCTTTTCACTCTTTGCATTACTTAAATATTCTCAAACAGGAAGATTCTTATTGGAGTACCATGGCTCTATATTACAATTTCTTTCCTTTCATGACACTGGTAACCATAGGTTCCTGTGAAATCTTATGATTAATGGACTAAAATTATTCTGTGTTTAGAGATCTCCATGAGTAAAAAAAGGCTCCTTAAATGGTCTATTTTCTGGCTGGATCCACTGGATCTAGGTCCTCTTAACATCGAGTGTAGTAGAATAGCGACTTCATATATGATGACTACTGGTCTTTTACAATTCACAACTTTTCTTTCACTCATAATAGTAGTATTGCTGGTATCACAGTGAATTGTACATCTTTGTGGCTCTAAATGAATAGCATATGTACAGCTTCTAAGTTGCCAGTCAAAAAATATGCTCACCTGTGTCCATAGGTATTCTGTATGCAGTTCCTGTATGTATTCTGTATGCAGTTCCTGCTGTTCATGCTCTGCTAGTGCTTTCACTCTCCTTCAGAGACGCAACGTGTACTCTTTTCCCCAAAAACTCTTACTTTTCGCTTCCTTTCACACATGCTGTGTTTATATGTGGTTTACAACAGTATACTTGAGACTTATATAACAGTCTCATAATTATCTTTGCCTACTTGATTTAATTACAGTATTACAATATTGAGTGCTTTGAAAATAATTTCCTGTAGTATATAATACATGTCTCCATAGAGATATATCCAGTCTAAACTATTCATCTAGTCAGCAAAAACAGGTATGTGCTTCCAGGGCACGGATGAGCCAATTGTAACAAAGCTAGCTACCTCAGCAGCAGAAGTAGGTAGTCATCTCAGAAGCCAAATCTAATTCTAAAAATTTGAAAAGAAAAGGTTGATTTTTTGTTAACAGTAGCATGCTTCCAAAATGACTAATAGTACGTCTTGGAACATAACCTTATTCACTGTGTTTAATCTTTTCCTTTGCCGAGTGCTAGTCATACCTGACATACCAGGAAGGATAGGCTTGTAACAATGGTGACTTTACCTCATTTTTTGTTCTTTCTTTACATTCTTAACTTGGTCCTCATTGAGAAAGATTACCATTTCAACTGAATAGTAACATAAATGACTATAAGATTCTGACTACTCTCACATTGCCATAAATGAGGAACAATGGTTAAATAACAAGTAAAATGCAGTGAAGGTAGGTATGGAATATTCACTTTGTGCCTTATTTTTAGTGCCTCCCCTATATATTCTGCAGAACTTGACAGGCTGTTAATCAATAAATTGTGGGGAATTTATTGTTGCATGACATCTGTGTTTGTTTTTCAGTTTTTGCATCCAACCACTGCTACACATACTGACTGGCATTCACACAATGTTGCAACTATAATAATTAGATCAGCCCCCACATTCCCTGAAATTCATATCCAGTGTGATTTCAGAGGAAATTGATGTAAATCTATTACATTAATGTCCATCTCCATTTGATTCCCATTCCTGATAGCTTGATAAAATATCGATTAAGATTAAAGCAGGGGAAAAAAACGTTAGCATACTATACAGTAGTTGAACCTTGCCACCATATGGAAGCCCACCCTATTATATCAAAGAAGCACCCCTTCTTTCCCAAAACTACTGTTATAGTAAAACTTTAATATTTTAAAGTACCGGTTTAAAGGAAACTATAGAATTTGGAGAGCAAAACCTGGGTTTGTATGATCTTTATCTAATGCGCTTCCTGACATATTGTCGTAGTACATTATACCTTCTTTTTAAGCTTTCTATTGTAAAATAGGAGACTTGTATAAACACAGCAACATTGAGAGAGATATCATGTCGCTGAGATGTTTGCTCTAAGTGGTTTTATATTAAAGGTTTTGTAGCTGAGCACAATGCATCAGCTTTAAGAGTGCATCAGTTTTTTTATAAATGGAACAGCTGAAAAAATACAAAATGGAACAGGGAAAAAGTCACTTTTACAGTTTATCTTTGGAATAAGTCTGTAGCTCAGCCTACAGCTTGAGCTATGTTTGAACTTCTAGGTTATGTTATTTATGTATGAATTGGGCCTGGATGAGATGGGGTTAAGTTTCCCCACAGAGGCCCTCATAGTGCTGTGCCTTTTATTTGTAGCTAGAACAGTGTTGATAACACATTTGGCAGCCATCCAAGGTCAACCCACCACTATGTAAAAAGCTACTTGGAAAGGTATTTAATTTTTTATTTCCTCAGCTACATTTTTCAATAATTCCTTTGTTCACAGCTCAGATTTTAAAGCTAGGTTCGTAGCATACAGGGGTATCTATGTTTTCCCCTAAAGGCTCATATATTCAGAGCTCAGAAATGTATCACAGGTTTCATAGAAAATATGATATAATCACAAGTTGCTCATAAATGTATTTGAGCTAAGTTTCTTATTTGAGTACCTAAACATGTTTGTAAGAAACACAGTTTTGAGATCTTTATTTCTTTTAGAAGAATACTGCAAAATGATAGCTGAAACCAGGTCGCTCAGATCGCATGGCAGGCACCACAGAATTCCATCTTTACATTCATTTTTCAAGCTAATATGTTCTGAAGATATTTCTGCCATAAAACAAGCTGCTAAATATGAAAACCCCTTTCAAACTGGTTTAGGTTTCCATAGTTTTTTAGGCAGCCCAGGTCTGAGGGCCTACCTGACTCTAGATTTCTTTTTTAGTATACATAACTTCCACTCAGAAAATTTTATGATAGTGTGCATCATTTTATTTAATATTTTAAGCAGCTGATACTCACCCTTTACACATACTATTGACTTTATTAGTAATTCTTATCTTATTCTTTTTCAGTAAACAAAGAGACGGATAGACAGTTCCCAAAATTAGTGGGTCATTCGTTTGGGGTTTTATTTCTTCAATATATTTAGAAGGTACTTAAGAAGCATCTTAAAAGAAAGCTTTGTCAGTCTCATGATCAAACTACTTGAACCACTGAGGGTGTTTTAAATTTTACTCATCCTAATATATGCCAGATTTCTTAACCACAAAATAATACAGGAAAAAAAGTGCTTTTTAATGCATTTTCTGTTCCTGAGCATGGATGTTTTATCCAATCTTCTGCAGTGCTTCCATCCTCATAGTTCACTGAAAACAACTTTTACTTTGTGTATTTTGCTGCCTCTGTATAAATCCTTTCCTCTTGAAAAGAATGTGTTCTCTGTATGTGTTAGGCCAAGATCATTCTCACTTCTCCACTGGAGCTTTGCCATTTCATCCCAGTTGGGGATCACCCCTCAGATTTATAACCTGAATTGAGTATGACACAGTATGTGTATCCACAAACTTTTTAATCTCTTCTACACTGGGAAAAACCCAAGACATACCAACCGCTTGGAGTACAGGAGACCCAAATTACTGCCTCTGCTTCACTTTTGTCAGGAAAAAAATAATTTTACACTTTAGTAAAAATCTGACATATCAGCAGTATGCTACCTGTACATCAACACATCCATACAGAAACATACATGAACAAACATAGGGAAAGTAATTTCTGAAATATTCATATTCTTCCTGAGAATAGAAAGGCTTCAGGGAACATTAATGCTGCTAACATGAATACGGAGCTTAGATATTAAAATTCATGAGGACCTGTCAACTGAACTGATTCAAACTCTATTTGCCAGAAATACATGATGACATTGCAAGCTGGCAAAGATGAAAGCAGCTCAAGAAAGCTCTTCTTGGTGCTATTTCATTCCCCTGAATGTCAAACAAGCTGTCTTTCACCAATCTGGAGCTACATAGAGAGAGTAATACCGCACTATTTGGTGAAGGTGTTCTCCTGAGCGCAGGGGATGTGCCTCTTTCTCTGCTTCCCAGACACCAGACGGCCTAGGATTTGGAATGACAGTAGGCTGCCAACCAAATTCTGTGTTTATTCAAACATACGTTGTCTTCTCTTCCAGATGACTTGTAGTGAAATTTAACAGGCGTCATCCATATGTTCACATTCATATTCCACACAATACTTGCACGGAATATCAGCACGTTCCTTTCAGAAAGCTCTAAATAGCTTCCCTAACAAGGGACATACTATCAATGCAATATAGAAATTACCTGACACAAAGTCCTACCAACAGGACTTTGTCAGTCAATGTAACCATTCAATTTAAGGATCCGTTCAAACATGGCTGTCATGGTGAGTAATTTAAATTGTGGACCATTTAGAGTTTATACTTTACCGGGGAAGTTTATTCAAATATAGTTTAAAGTCTACAGCTTTGTTACTAACAAATTCCTTACAAAAATCAATGAATCACTGTTCCCTGCTGCAGGAAATCCTGTGCATAACATGATATATTAAGTGTAAACATCTGGTATATCTGAATTCACAGATGGTAAAGATGCTGGACTAAAAATCCTGGACTATTTTTAATATAAGTTTTATTAAGTTAAAGTATTACCTCTCTCATCTAGAGATTTTGCTGTTTCACTTTTACGTAGTCAACCACACTGAAAGTGCTATGTTAAAAGGCCTCAAGTTATTTCCAAAATTTCTGGGTGATGTTTTTCATTGAATCCTAAATAGAAGCTTGAGTGAACCATTCTTTGAACAAGTAATTTTGAGGCACAAGTAAGAATCATATTTTTTCCCTCTTTCTGTCTCTTCTAAGCATTCAGTTACACTGAGAGCTTCAGATAGCTCGTCTGATACCAGAAAGAAATTCTTTATTGTGAGGGTGTTGAGACACTGGAACAGGTTGCCCCGGGAAGTTGTGAGTGCCTCATCCCTGGAAGTGTTCAAGGCCAGGCTGGATGGGGCTCTGAGCAACCTGCTGTAGTGGGAGATGTCCCTGTCCATGGCAGATGGGTTGGAACTTGATGATCTTTAAGGTCCCTTCCAATTCTAACCATTCTATGATTCTATGATTCTATGATAGACTCAGCAGCTGGGGTTAGTAGTTTTTCTTTTCCCTTGTGGTTTGTGATCACAGGTAAATTTTACAGTCAGTAGAACAGAGTTCTAGAGAACCTCGCCATGTTGAGGAAGTCACTGAAACATTTCATAAAACTTGATGTCCTCTCAATGCAGGACAGAATTCTGAATATAAAAGGGATATTTTTTAAGTGCCAGAATAGCAAAAAACCAAGGAATGAATACCTGATAAAATGAACGGGTGGGATTGAAGGCATGGATTGCCGTCTGTGTTGTCTCCTGGAACAAAGGTTAGTCGTATTAGATAATTTCCAGTGTTTTCAACTCCTTTTTGACATGAATTCACATCTCAGAAAAATAGTTAACTGTCACTGACATTGTCCACCTTAGATGTTTAAAGTTCAAAATTGCTTTTCAAACAAATTATAAATAAATATAAGACCTATAAAAAGGAATGGTGGAAAATAAGCCTTACCAGACAAAGTCCCTTATCCCCCAAAATGTCAATTATCATTCACATTTGTGGAATAAGAGAGGAGGCAGATGTTCTCAGTCTATTCTCATACTTACAAGTTTAAACTTTAACATCTATAACTTGTGAAAAGTATACATCCCACCTCACACCAAAAATAACATAAGAAAGTCCTTTTCTTGCAGCAAATTTTCATATGGCATCATATGGAAAAATAATATGCCAATGCTGATAACACTCCATTAAGATTCAATATTTGCCAGTCATGCTCTCTTAAATAGTATTGTTTAGTTTTATTTTATATGTAATAAATAACCATTGAATGGATGTTTGGTAAGCATATTAACCATATAAATAATTGTATCATGTACTTTTTTTATTGCACGCCTATAATTCACGTTGTTATTGCTTGCTATTAAAATGTCAACCTTTTTTCTTTTTTCATGAAAAATCTCTCAGTCAAAGTAGACCTATAATTTTCTATGGAAATCTGATGTTAAAAAACATTTGTTTGTCACATGCTGGTTTTTAAAAAAAAATATATAATAGCAGAGATTTGGAAAAAGAGAGACACTTTTTTAAAGCAAAACAAAAGAAAAGGCATCATCCAAAATTGTTTGAATTTTGGTAGAAATATTCTTCCTGATAATGTAAAACTTAATGTTGAGGATTTAGAACATGAAAGTTGACAGCTTTGCTTATCAGTACCTTCAAATGACCCATAATTTTTGTATGATAACATTCAGGGAACAATTGTCTCAAACTACTATCATAGACACATTCTTAAACTAAATTAAACTAAACTGTTTTACTTTCATGAAAGGCTAATTCAGTACTGAGAGGATTTATGCATGTAATTATGACTAATGTTGCTGGGGGGTCATCCCTTTAAATCTCCTGCAAAGGAGTGGAAGAAATTCATTATTAGTTTTAATCAGTCTTCAGTATAACAAAATGTATGTTCAATTTAAATACATTCCCCAACAAATTATCATTTCTTGGCATTATCTGTGCTGAGCACACATCCAGTAATCATGCTGTTTCCATACAGACATGTAATGTTACAAAATGTATTTGCGGGCTAGATTATCCTTATTGGTCTATACTCAAGCAAAAATTAATCCAAAAAATTTGAACAGAATCCTAGCAATACCTTAGTTTTTCTATAAGTAAACAGAATGAGTGCTTCCCAGACAAAAACATGGCAGTCAGAAGAAGCATTATTTATTTGCGAAACACCTGAAAACAATCCAACGACACTTAGATAATGTCTCCATCAAGAATTTCCACCTTTACCTGATTGGGAAATGATATGATCAAGAAGAGGCGTAGAATAAAGGAATACATGAACGATTTTGGTATATCAAAGATATGAGTATTTGAAAATTCTTTACTGTCTTCCAGCTGTCTTGCAGTGCGATAGCAATCACAATCATAATAATGTTAGTGTTCTAAGTAGATCTTAATATGCTTTTGGCAAACCCAGAAAATAGCAAGATGTTAGGAAAGTAAAAAAGACAGCTCATTTCAGACACTATAAAACAGATACTAGGTGCATGCAGTGAGCAGATAGAAGGTAATACCATCAGCAATTCACATTAAGGGGAAAGAGATTCTATGGTATTGTGAGGACAGCAAAAGAAAATTGTGTAAAGTCAGAATGATTATCTGTATGTCAAGTTTGAACACCTCCAAGTTTGAAAGAGCACCAGTTATGAGGCTGAGAGATGTGCAGTGGTGTTTGTATCAATTTACTCTTCTGAGTCTTTTTTATAACACACCTCTTCATTAGCAATTAGAATCATAAATTATCACAGAAATTGCAAATAATGGCTCACATATTCTGAAGTAAAGAAATAGATAATAAAATTTCCTGCATGAAATCTTAAGAAAACTCTAAGTCAGGACAGGAAAGTGAATGTGAAGAGATACTGAGAGGTAATATGTCTACCCGTAGCTGACATGTTGTTTTCCAGAGCTTTATAGTATAACTGTAACAAAAATAAATACATAAAATTAGACCGGCTATAAACTCAGTTAACAAAATATATCATTTTAAACAGCAATCAAATTTTAAAAATGAACTTTATGTGGGGTCCTAAACAAAAGGGCCAGAGTTTAGTTTTGTAACATCCTCTATAAGGTAGATGTTGCAATCATTAAAACCCTGATAGGATCACCATTTTTCAAAAGTAGGCTAGCTAGTTTTGCAGCCTAAAAAGTTGCAAAAACTAGTAAGAAATTGCAAGTGAGAAAATCTGTATGGAAAATGTCTTTGCTGAATGTCATTGTGTGTTAAATATTCTAATAACAGACACTAAGAATGTCTTGACCTTGCATTATTAAAGTTAAGAATTATTTCACCACTGGATTCCTAAGAATTAGCTCTGTGTTCAGAGAGAAGTGAAATATAGCAGAACTGGCAATTAAATGCAGAGAAACTAATTAAAAATAATCAAATGGGATAAAATTAGAAAGAAATCAGATCATATTAGAATAAAGTGAGATGCCACACACAAATATCCACTCTGTCATTCTGTTCTGTAGATAGAGTAAACATCCAGCTATTGCCTTATAATGTATAGTAGGACATAAGCATGCACAACAAAATAAAATAGTAAAAGGGAAGTTAACCATCTGCTTGCTATTAAGCAGGAAAGAACTGGCTTTCAAACAACATGGAATTATGGATCAGCCTCTGGTTCCTTATTCCTCTTCCTCCTAAAAAATTCCTGCATATAAAAACATCACAAAGTGTAAGCTACTTTATTACACACACAGCAAGCAGAAAGTGCATATGTTATGATAGAAATTGTGAGCAAAATAAAGAGGAGGAATGTAAATGCAGAATAAATTACTATTTTATTAATATTCCTAGAGGGAGTTTCTGTCTCAGACTAGATACCATGTCAGCATAAGTCATGGTTCAAAGGGATCCAGCCAGCGCTAAGACAGTCTATCCAGTACTTGTGATCAGAACAGTGATATACAGAAAAATAATGAGAGAAATGTAAGACTCATGTTTTTTTTCAGAGGTTTCAGAACAAAATCACCATCAGCAGATATGTCAGAATATTTTCTGTCACCAAAGAAAATCCCAAGCTTGGAAAAGTAGGTAGTGAATCTTCCTGACACAACCAGTCTCCTACAGACTGAGCTAGAATCGAGATACTTCTGAAGCCTGGGAATTCAAAAACTTTTGATTATAAAAAACCCACTTCTTTCTTTTTCCTGTGATGAGGAGATTAACACTGGCACAGTGTAGGGCACTGGCAAAAGTATGGTATTATATATAATAAACATTTTCTTAGGAACAGGATAGTTTAAGCTTAAAAGAATACAGTTTCCTCTTCTGATGAATATCCTTCTTACCTTTGAGCGTATGAAGTTTTATCATACAAGTGGGAATAGGATGACAGGTTAGGAGAAGAGAGGAACCAAACCCCACAACTATACTTTTCCCACAGCTGCTTTCTATTAATTTGTCAAGATAACATAGGAGCAGGAATGAATTATTCTGAATTCTTTCTCTCTTTCATAGCACAAGTGTATTCTGCTTGAGCATACATGCAGAGTTTGTGCTTAACCAACCAAAACTGTCAAGGAGGACAATGGAAAGACTCCAAAGCTGTTTCTCTAAAAGCTTCTCTGGTGCCATCTCTGCAGAGCTTATTAGCATATACATAAAGCCATGGGCAAAACAGGCAATTGTCTAGAGCAACTAACTGTCAGAACAAAGATGCAATGGGCCCACTTCCCCAGAGTCAAGAAAAGGCACGTTTGCTGCTCTTCTGGCCGCTGTTTCAATAGTAACTGTCTTATGAGGTTGAGGAAGAAGAAACAGCAAACACAGAGAGGGGAAGAGGGTTGCAGACCATGCTAAAGTGGCAGGGACATCTGCAGAATACTGTAATACACTGTATGGATTTATCAGCTTAGTCAGTTACTGGTAGCTTGAGGAAATCTTTCCCATGCTTCAGTCTGTGCTGTAGACACCTATACACTCAACTGCACCACCACCCCCGAGAGAAGTTCTGCTGAGCTTGCTAAAAGGACTATGTAAGTAACCACTAAATGAAAACCTAACACCTCTGTAAAACACAATGGAGACTAGGCTCTGTACCCGTGATCATTTTGCAATTGACAGAGTTTTAGTAAAGCCAATTTCCGACTATTTTTAGATAACAAGATATCCATTACTGCATTTCTTTATTGCTAAATAAGTCATACAGTTACCATTTTTTTGTTAGTAAGAATCCACAGTAGTAAAATATACAGGCTCCTCTCTCATACATGCTAGTTTCTGGGTGTACAATTTCTATATTTCCAGTGATGGTGGATAGAAAGAGCTTGAATTTTAGATCTCAGTGGGATGTTCAATAGAACTAGCAATTAGGAAAAAGGGAACAGATCTCCTGTGAAATAACTGAGAGACTGTGAACATGGATCCCTATAGTGTTCTTTTTACTGCCACTTTTCCAACTTGAACTGCAGTTTAATGAGACCAGGTTTAATTTTTAGTCATGAAATCTGAATCAGCTAACTGATAAAGGAGTCTATGTCATATATTTCCTGTGTCCCATTTGGGAAGCCGATCAATCAACTATTATTGTACTGCACACACTGCAAAGACATTTAGATCATTCTTTACTCTCTTAAACTTACTGCAACAACATCCAGGAATGCCTCATGTACTAATCAGCTTTTTTGCTGATCTGTGTCTCAATCATCTGTTTTTTTGTCTTAAGCTTCTCTGAAAATCACACTTTCTTCATAATTCTCCAAAATGAAAATTAACTAATGTGAGCAGAAAAGGAGCTATCTATATCATATCTGTAGCTATGCTTAAAAACTACGATCGCAAGCAACGTATGCTAACTAAATAGATGGTTATATCCCAGTCTTTATCTCTGCTCAATGGAAAATGATGGTCTTTCCCATGACACACCTCTTGTTAAAATTTCCAACTGGTAACTCATTGGAATTATTCCTGTCTCAAAGCCTGTACAGCTTTTCTTATGAAGAAACCTTTACTTTGCAATAATAAATATTTCTGTCATATGTATTGCACTAATAAGATATTCACATTTATGATTAGACAGGGTTAATAAGGCCTGTTGTGTTATTAAATATATAACAAACAAGCCCATCTTTCACTTTAAAATAAATATTTTTTTTTAAAATTCTTTGAATTTCCATATTAAGAACATGGCTGGGCACCATAACAGAGTCAATTCTAGCCTTTTTTAATAGCTTTATGTAACTACAGTAAAAATACACTCATTAATGAACTGCAGTACAATTGTGTACTGTGATTGGTGTCTGCCAGAAGTTCTCCATAAAGTCAGTCTTGCAGCTTTTGACTCTGACATTTTAAGGTTTTCTGCTTAGAAGGTAATGACACTGTCATGCTGAAACCCTGATATGAGAATAGAGAAGGAAATACATCTTCTTCATGTTTCTTCCTTGCATTTAAATTCATAGATATAATTGCAGAGAAATTCAGGTTAAGATGAACAAAAAAGACAGTTTCTCGGACCTTCACAAAGTTCCAAAAGAGTGCAAGACATTTTTGTCTCAAGCCCTTTGTCTCGGGACTCTGAACAGTGTCTGAACAATTTTGTTTATTAATTCTATCAAATTTGTCAATACGCCTGGAGCTGTTCTCCAACACAGAGATGAGCTGGCACAGAACGGTTCTACATCCATAATAACAAGCTTTCTAACCCTGCAACAGATGGTGGCCACACACAAACTGTGTATCGATAATGGTCGCTGGCCTGCACCGATTCTCTATTACTGTCCAGGATGGGCTTGTGAAAGCGCTAGCTGTGAAGCCAAAAATGAGCCAAAGATCACCCTAACAATTTAGCTGTATGGAAGATCATTCCCAGTGGCCAAGAACATTCCCTGGCACTGTTTCTTTCGCTAGTGCAGACACTGCCTGTGTCAAACCTCAGGTTTGCCTGCAGACCATGCTGTTAAATGGGTGAGAGGAAGACTTTTCTTTTTTTGCTTCCCATTTGCTACACGCACATAGAGATCAAATATACTTCAGAGGCATCTGCATGCCAAAAGATTTGTTACTCTGTGACTCCTTGATCTGTTCTGTTTTCCTTACATTTGGGCCTTGGCAAATATAGATCATGAGCCTCCTTGCAAAGACAACAATTTATTGTTTCTGTTTTTCCCTTAAACACAACAAATCACATCTCACATGACTTCCTAGCATTCCTCACATTCTTCCAATGATAACAGCATTTTCTCCTCAATGTTAGCTCTTCTCCGTGTTTTCAACTATCACAGGCCAAGACTTTGTTTAGATATACTTCTCTTTCCCTACAAAGGAAATAACAGCTATGAGTTTTAGGAGAGAGAGACATACAGAGACACACATATTCTTCCTGGGATATCAATAGTCACACCTGGCCATGCATGTTTCTGTCCACACTGTAAATTATTTGGGAATGCACAGAACTAAGTCTACCCTGAACATTAATAATTAATTAAAAACTAAAGGAATAAGTTTGTTTCTGGATATGACATGAACACCCTATAAAGACAAGATAAGGAACCAGGTGTGACAGAAAAATGTCCATTAATAATAGCACATTTGTATTTCACATTTCATGGTAATGTCACAGTAAGTTTACTTTCATACCAACTGTTTCCCTCATTCTCCACAGAATAGGCATGTACAGCAAAATGACAACACATTCAGAGTGATTCTAAATCTGAATATTAAAATATAGTGCTGGAATTATCTCACCTGCCTGTAATACCTGTATAGCTAGCAGAGATCCATTAACCATCTCTCATCTCCTTTCTTCACCAGATGGATGTTTACTTCATTTTCCTGAGCATATGAAATGTGTTGAGAATTAAAAGCAAACAAAGCCCGGACAGATTGCTCTCCATCCAAACCCCACAGAGGGAAACAATCCTTAAAAAGAAACATGGGCCCACTTGCTGAAGAAAGTATTTATGTGGTTCTCCATTCCATTACACTCTAAAGGCTTTCAGATTATTTTGTATTAGCCTTGGTTCAACAACAATGTTCTTCACTCTGAAGGAGCTTATCCACAGTTTTCCAAACCTCTTATGTGTAAAATACAGAGTGAAAAATAAGTAATCTACAGTAGCCACAGTGTCTGTATTAAGTCTTGGCACTGTATCATTGTGCTAGAGTCTTCATTAAATCTAATTCATTGACACTGCGTGAAGAAGCAATCTTTTCTCCAGAAGTAAGGTTGTAGAAAGCCTTTTACAAAATTGTTCTGCTGTAGAAACACAGAGACACCAAAAAAAAATTATATGGGAGAATGACACTGAAGCTAGAGTCAGAGCAAGATGCTTGTGTGATACCCAAATTGATGAATAAATCTCTGTGGGTTAACAGTCTTATTAGTTTTTAACTATTCCAATGTCAATAATGAATGAATCTAAAAATTATTATTGACCCGTTGTGAACCAGCAAGTCAGCTGGAATGTAACACAAAATAAAAGCTAAGAGAAAATAAATAAGTGAGAAATTAGAAATATCTCTGATGTTTACTATATTTGCCCCCTGCCTCCAAAGTGAAATAATGAATTCACCCTCTGCAAAGCGCAATTACCAGAAGTATAATGAACAAAGTTTTATAGACATTAAGTAGGTGCACAGTGGAATTTAAGTTGGAGTGTCAATATTTTATGTATTATCTGTAGATCCTCTTCCCAGGTATAGAGTGCACTGGGAACGAATGCCACACAACAGTAATTTTCCAGGCTGGGAGCTGTAATTAATCCTTAGAAGGGATTAAGAGAATTAAAAGTTCTTTATCCCCTGTCCAAACTTCACATAGTACAGAGGCACCAGCACTTTATTGCAGCTGGATCAGGATTTGGAAACCATAAAGTTCCTTTTTATGGTAACACAAAGCAAAATATTCTCTTTTAGTGGTTATTTTTAAACCAAACAACAACAAAGTTAAACTAGTGCTCCCCCTTATAGTGTCCCGATTACTCATTACATTGCCAGAATTCCGTTGATTTGATGTAATTTTCCAATCCATGTATCTTCCAATGTTGCTTTTGTGCTGCTTTTGTTCTTAATTCCCTTTCTGGATAGTGTTATGCCACTGTTACTGAAAGATCTGAGTTGGTTTTTGTTTTAATTTGTAATTTAAATTGTTTGGCCGTTTAAAAAAATTAAAGATAGTTAGCCTTATTTTACTTTTATAATCTAATTTTTTTTTTCTTCTTATGAGCCCTGGTGTGATTGTACCTTTATATACCGTCTTGGATTCGGCCAGAACCTTTAGCCACTGGTACGAAACAGCTCCCCCAAAACTCTGACATTTTAAGATAGATTGTGCCTTTTAAAATATTTCACATGCACTTGCTTAGTAGAAGTTCTGTCCTTCACCTTTTTTGGTGGTCACCAGGAGATAATGTTCACAAAATTTGCTCAGCAAGATCTAATTGCTAAAGGTTCTGGAAATCATGACCCAGATGATTCAAGAAGGGCCTACAAAATAAGGGGATCCCTTTTACTGTAACACTTCTGCCTAGGCCCCTGTGTAGAGTCAATACTGATTGATCTTATTGTACTGCCATGAAAATACATTCTTTAATGTCTAAGAAAGATCGAGATATCTTATACTCCGATGAAAACACAATTAATCCATTCAGGGGTAAATTAGTAATTCTGTATTGAATGGATTNATGAAAACACAATTAATCCATTCAGGGGTAAATTAGTAATTCTGTATTGAATGGATTTCAATCAATATAAATAACTTTATCCTACATAAATAAAAACACGTTGATTTCACTTGTTAATTGATTCAGGGTCTTATTTAAAAAGCAGCATCAGTGTATAACTCTTTTGTAACACGTATGCACAGGAGCAAATTACCATTTCAAGAGAAAAGTGTAAATTTACCATGTTCTAACTTTTCAGAGCTTAACTTTGCAGACTTAACAAACATTCCAATTATTTATATCTAGACAGAGATACACAACAGTGACTTCTCCAGATGTCAGACAAAAGAGGCTGCATAAAGATGAATGGAGCTATTAGTATTTTATTCAGTAGACAGAGTACGAGTGGAAAAAAGAAGAAATTCATTGGACTCCTGCAAAAACAAACAAAAAAGTGTGAGCAAGATCTGGAAAGAAGAAATCACGCAGAGTGGAAAAGTCCATTATGTTAGAGTGCTGACCAAATATAGACAAACAAGCAAGCAAGCAAGTCATATACTATCTCTGTATGCTGCAAATAAACTTATATCAAAGGTTTTTCTGGACTGTACAGCAAGGTATCATTTAATCCACCAGTCATTCAGAATTCCTTTCTACTGTTGCTGATACAGGGAGGGAAGAAACTTCCCAGAGACTACACACCTCTGAAACAGAAGAAGCAGATCCATCCATGACACCTGTACAGTCCAGCTCTGCAGCTTGGCCTCTCTCAGATCATGTCAGTGCAATGGCCAAAAACATCCTTTTTGTTGTAGTGATTTAATGGGTTTTGACAACAGGGGTTGTGCCTGGGTTGTGCCAGGAAAACAGAAAAATACTCCAGCTGCATACCTAAACACTAGGTTTACATTCTCAAACCTTCAATGGAGTTTTTAAACTTTAATCTGTGGTCGAGTAATATTCCTGCCTTTTGACATTCAGAGTTAGTTTACCAGTTAAAAAAAAGCCAAAACCATAAAACACACACACAAAAAAAACCCCAACCCAAAACCAAGCAAACAAAAAGAATCCCCCTTTTCCTTTATCTTTTTCCTCCCAGATACCAAAGACAACCTGAAATTTGTTAGCTGAAGTCAGTCTCACAGAGTTGGCACAGCACCACCAGTACTCGGGAGACTGCCAGATGCGGATTCCATGGGCAATTGCACTTGTGGTTGCTAATTGTCCTTAGAGCTGGTTACACATCTATAACATCTTTAAAGGATTTGCAAGGTGAATTTAACAACCTTGGGTGAGCACCGCTGGCCTTGCAATACAAAATTAGTGGAGATTATGAAGCACATCCCTTTTCTCAATCAAATCTAAAAATATGACAAAAAGAATAGCTTTGTGGGATCAAAACTTCCAAAGTTTTTTAATTCACTTTCATTTCAATTACTTGTTGATGACAGGCTCGCACAAAGAATAACAGACAGGGCACCCAGAAATCACAGCTTCTACTCTGCCTGAGTTTCCAGCAGATAATTTCACTAAACTGCAGTGATTCTTTTTCCTTAAGGGTAAGTAACTGAGAGGTGTCTTGCTCTGATATCACTGATAACCCATAGAGTAATTTCTTTTTTGTAGTGCTACCAACTTGTTCCATGGTGAAAGAATCCCATATATCAGTAGCGATAAAATACAAGAAATAAGTAAGAGCTTTTCTGTAAAAAAGTTTATGAAATGAAAAAGAAATGTCGTCAAACATTTAAAGCTTTCTCCTTCTCCAACATTCATTTGGTTTTCTCAAACAAGGTGGGAAAATTTCCTTGAACAATGAGGTGGCCTGAACAACAATCATGTGGAAACTGTCAGAATAATTGACAGGTTTTCTGGTGCCAGAGGTGTTGATATAGTGTTTGATGCTGACAGCTGAGTACTGGTGTCACATCAGTAGAAAATGAGAAATCACAAGAACAGAGTAAAAATTTTCTTTGCATGTATTCACTGACATATTCATCGTACATAAAATTTATCTTGTATTTGGAGACATCTGAAAAAACAGACACGGTACTTATTTATAGAGAAACAAGCAAGAAAAGTCTTATATCTGTGTTATAAATAAGATAAAGTATTTTCCTATTGTGTCAAGTTTTCTTGCCTCAAAATCCAGGCTGAATTGGAAAAAAATGCTGGAGTATAAAATACTTTTATATAAACACTTTTATATAACATAAAATACATTTTATGGCAGAAAAAAAAATATTAAATTTTGATTTTTCAGTTCAAATACAATGATTTTAGCTGTCAAAATGGAATTTTGACATTTCAAATAACATTTTAAATGCAATATTTATTCACACCATTGATTAAATAAAAATAATCTGTTCTATTTCCCCAGCTGAAGCATTAAACGCATTTTTAAAACGCTGTTGCTCACAGAAACATACAAATAGTTCTGACAAAACTGAGCTTTTCTGATCCAAACACTGTCAGTTAACTCAGATGGATTTAGACTTGAACTTTTCAGCATTGGACCCCACTAGTTTATCTGTTGTCTTAGTAACTCCTAAGGAGAATGTAGTTTTACTTTTGGTCCTTTCTTAGCAAAGGAGTATCTGCATAATTTTTAAAACAAAACAAACAATTAGAAGAGCAAAAAGTATTACGACATTTTGAAACTTATTATTGAGACATTTAAAAGCTCATGGATTTCAGAATGTACTTTTGAAGATGGTAATTTTCTTATAAAAATATAACACTAATTGTTCCAGCTGTGTGAAAGTACAAAACACAGTGAAAGAATAAAACATATTAGAGTATCTTAGGAGAGGAAAGGAAAGGAAAGGAAAGGAAAGGAAAGGAAAGGAAAGGAAAGGAAAGGAAAGGAATGGAANAAGGAAAGGAAAGGAAAGGAAAGGGAGATTCTCTAAGACCTAGTTTAACTCTTAAGGAAAATGGCCTAAGTGCACTAAGTGCACATGGCTCATGTCTGCTTCATATACACATTCTTAAGTTTGCAACAGAGGTGCCTAGGCCTGTTTGTACATATACATGTGCACTTACATATGAGAGGCAATCCCTGGATTCTATGTGACTATATGTCACGGTTTAACCCCAGCCAGCAAGTAGGACCACGCAGCTGCTTGCACACTCCCTCCTCAGTGGTATGGGGGAGAGAATCAGAAGAGTAAGAAAACTCATGGGTTGCGATATAATTAGTTTAATAAGTAGAACAAAAGCTGCTCAGCAAACAAAACAAAACAAGGAGTTCATTCAGTCCTTCCCGGCAGCAGGCAGGTGTTCAACCATCTCCAGGAAAGCAGGGCTCCATCACGTCTAATGGTTACTTGGGAAAAAAAAAATCCCATAACTCTGACTATCTCTCCCTTCCTTATTCCCCCAGCTTTATATACTGAGCATGATGTCTTATGGTCTCCCTTTGATCAGTTGTCCTGGCTGTGTTTCCCTCCAATTTTTTGTGCGCTCCCAGCCTACTTGCTGGTACAGCTGTGTGAGAAACAGAAAAGACCTTGACTATTCAGCAACAACTGAAAACATCAGTGTTTTACCAACGCTGTATTCATCCCAAATCCAAAACATAGCATGATACCAGCTGCTCATAAGAAGTCAACTGTATCCCAACTGTGAAACCATGACACCATGTATACTTAATATTTTTTCTTCTGTCGGCTCACTGCAGCACATCCTGAAGGAAGGCAGTTAACTATTTATTTCAAAACCAGTACATGGACTACCAAATAGCTGCATAATATAGTATTATGAGTTTAGATATAAAATAACTAGACAATTTCTTGCTCAAACTGACCATACCCCATTGGAAACTCATAGCAAAAGACTGCAAATAATCTGATGATTTTTCCTACCACATCCTTTAGTAATGCCATCAGAACTTTTCCTGCTTGTAGAGAAAATGGCCCTTGATGAACACAGAGCTCTTTAAAAACATTCAAAATGTGCGTGGGAGATTCCTGATTAAGGCTTTCAGGTTTTTAGTACAAATAATATCACTTTAAATATGAAACAGATATTCTCTTTGAGAATACAGGGAGAGAAAACCTGAATTAAAATGCTGTTTGCACATTTAAGTACTGGGAAAAATTATGAAGAAATATCTTTCTGCAAGAAAAATAAACTTTTCAACAACTAGACAGCACATTTGCCAGGCTCACCTGGAAATACATTTTCATTCTGAAAAACACTGAAACCTCCTTCTTTTGGACTGTTAACAAAGTAGCTGTAATTATATTTATTTTTAATTGTTTTGTTTTTCTTTCTTTCACTTGAAACCTTCATAGACTTAAACCCTCTGTAGAATTTAACTACTCTTATGATAGAACACTTGTAAAATATGTTGGCTTGCGTTTGTGGAGATTTTCTGCTTAGAGAAAGTTTGCTAAACAAACAAGATCCCTCAGCTTATCAGATTTCCACTTAATGAAAGTCTTGCAGGAGAAGCAGCGTATCACCATGTAATTAAAGACAGTATGATAATGCATTTGCACAAAGAAGAGTTTGGATGCAAATTAGGGGCAGACATTTTTTATCTTGAAGTTATTTAATTCTTGAGTGCTTATCATTATAAGCTCAAAACCAGCTTTTATGTTTATTTTTTACTGTTGTGTATTACATTTATGTGAGTGATTAGCACAGTAACAGTTTGTGGATCATAGCCCCTGAACACTAAATCTGTTGATGACTGACTGCGCAGAGGGTGGTAACTGAATTTATCTGTCCTCCATTTTTCCACTAGGATTTAAGTTGTAATCACTTCAGAAGTCACAAGTATTACTGAAGCACTCTTTGCTATTATTAACAAGGATGGCTGCCTGGTGTTGCACTTTGTGAGGAAGACATCTCTCCCTCTCTGGGAATTATCCTAAAGCCAACATTACAGGAAACAAAGGGGAGATGTTATGCAGTTATCTAGGGATACAAATGTGTAATACATTTTTGAACACTATGAGTGAGATGGTCAATGAGACAGTAATTCATTGCTATATTGGATTGTTGGCTTTTTTCTGTATTAATATATTGATCTTGCCGAAGAAGATGATGCTGGTGAAAGCAAGCAGCAAAGTAACACATTGCTCACAATAGCCTCCAAACAAACACTCATGGGATAATTACAGGGCAACAAGAGAAAACAGAAAATCAAAAGGCTATAAAGAGTTAAAGAATGAGTTGTTCCTGGGGAAGATAGTGATCAAAAGTGGGGGGTTGACCTCAGAGCTGCTCTCCAGCAGAGAAAGCAGAAAAAGACCTGGGAATCCTGGAAAGCAGGATAACCATGAGCCAGCAATGTGCCCTTGTGGCCAAGGTGGCTAATGACATCCAGGGAGGTTATCCTCCCTCTCTACACTGCCTTGATGAGGCTCCATCTGGAGTACTGTGTGCAGTTCTGGGCTCCCCAGTTCAAGAACGACACGGAACTGCTGAAAAGGGTACAGCAAAGGGCTACAAAGATCACTAGGGGACTAGAACATCTCTCCTATGAGGAAAGGCTGAGGGACTTGGGTCATTTTAGTCCAGAGAAGAGAAGACTCAGGGGGGATCTGATCAATGACTATAAATACTTAAAGGGTGGGTGTCAAGAGGATGGGGCCAGTCTTTTTTCAGTGGTGCCCAGTGACAGGACAAGAGGTAACGGGCACAAACTTGAACATAAAAAAGTTCCATCTAAGCATGAGGAGGAACTTCTTCACTTTGAGGGTTGCAGAGCACTGGAATAGGCTGCCCAGAGAGCGGAGAGGTGGTGGAGTCTCCTTCTCTGGAGACATTCAAAACCTGCCTGGACACGTTCCTGTTCAACCTGGTCTAGGTGGACCTGCTTTGGCAGGGGGATTGGACTAGATGATCTCCACAGGTCCCTTCCAACCCCATATCATTCTGTGATTCTGTGAGTGAGGAGTTTTTAAATGAGATATTCTTCAAGAAAATAGAGAAAAGAGGATTGTAAGTTGAGTGACAGATTGAACCAACCGAGGTCTATAGAAAGTCTGAACAAATTTCAGTCTTTTTAGAAAAATGAATAGGTATTTGTGAAATAACTGGTATGTTTGTTTTTTAGCAAAACCTTTTTACTTTTAAATACAATAAGATTCCATTTTGCAACTGTCATGCTGGGTGCTAACAGCCATCTCACTGTCTGGAGAAGTACACTACCAGATCATGCAATCACACTGAATGCACAGACTCTCATGACTCGTTTCAAGAGAATCACATAATTCTCTGTAAAAACTGCTCATGGCATGAGGCCTAGGTAACAACCACTGAAGTTGCATGAGTTATAAAAGAACTGTAGTTGACCCACCAACTTTGACATCAGCATCAGAAAGACCTCTTTTCAGTGTGGGTTGGATTTGACCTGACAAGCTAGAGGTGAGTGTTATACATCCCATTACCAATCTCCAGAGACCCAGTACATCTTTTATATCTTTTATTGAAAGTTAATGGCCCTGTAGGATATTGCTAACAGATTTATAAAACCTCCAGGAACTCTTTAATCGGGCTTCTAAGGTACTCCAGGTTGAACTTCTGGCCTCCTAATTTTGTTTTTTTCACTTTATGTGACTTTCAAAGGTGTGTCTTAATATGGAAAGATGTAAGAACATTTCTAGATGAAATTTTAACCCTTCTGTAGTTTTTGTAACTGAATTAAACCACTCTTTGAAATATCTAGTAGCAGTGGAAAATTTCAACAACCTCACTGTCACCACATTTCATATCTACCTTTGAAATTCTTTCTCCTGCTGTGATAAGTTTAGTAATGAGCATCAAGTTTAATTTCAGGTCAGAGAGTTTAAATATATGTTTATGACAGATTAATCTTTCTCTCTTTATCTCCTTATTTTAACACCATAGCCTGCAGAAAGAAAAGAGAAAAAAAAAAGAAAAAAAAAAGTGTGTTGGTGTGTTGTTATGAAATGTTAATGTTTACTGAAGCTGAATGAATACTTGATTCTTTCAGGTTATTGCTTCTGAATATCTCTTCACTAATCTGATCTGGATCTTATTTGTTTGGTCAATATAATCATCTGTGGTCCCAAGAGGTCCTTGTATTCAGGCTGATTCTTCTCAAGATATGAAGTAAAATCTAATACTCAGCATAAGTAGCAGCCTTGCATCTCATTGTAGTATGAATTGTGTTGGGTTTTTATGATTGGTTTCAGAAATGCTTCTAACTCCACTTGTGTTGGTTCTCACAATGAGTGGGGTGAAAAGCGGGGGGAAAGAGTGTGTACTAGATGCTAAAAGAAGAGAGAAAACAAAGAGGAATATGAAGTTAGTGTTTCTCCTTACCTGCCAACAGAGAACATAGATTCTTTTTTCCTGGCTACTGTGGTCAATAAATGGCACTAGCAAAAGCTTTGGGCAAGATAATCTGCCCCGGCCAGCTACAGAACAAAAAACTAGAAAGCTGAATAGTGAAAAATGAATTGTGACAACTGTTCCATTGTAAGCATCCCACTAGATTGTTCTTTCAGTGCCTTTACCTTCCCCTTTGGGAGGAGATTTCTCACCTATCACAGCATTACCATTTCAGGAATTAGAAGAGGAAGATGACCTTTCTTTCCACTGCACAGCTTTCCTCATGTGTGTTCTACAGAGAGGATAAAAGTCAGTGTAATGAAAATTCACCCATCAGCATAGGTGATCACATGTTAGGATTTGTTGATTCAGCCCCTGCTGTTAATCTGCGGTGAAGATACTCGTACAGCCTTCATTGCTCCCCTCTCTGATTTGAGAAAGGTACATCTGTTCCTGCCAGGCAGAAAGCTCCGTGTTCACTGAAGACATGTACATGAGTGTGCCTGGCTTACTCTGTATTTCTAAGGGGTTTATTTTTCTGTGCTTCCTGCTCTTTTACTAGGTTTTTTTTATTATCAGTAGGAGAAAAGTTGCAATATGCTACTCTTCATATTTTACTCTTATCTTTTTCATAATCTGCCTCAGGAAATTTTCTTCAGTATTCTAGGCTTCCCCTTCAACTTCTGAGCTGTTTCTTGTAAGAAGAATAGCTAGGATTTTCCTTCAAAGGTCCTATATAACAAAATGAAATAGCCACAAAAAGTGTAGTATTGCCAAATATGAAAAGTTTATAGTCAGAAATTATAAAGTTAAAGATTTATTTAGATCTAAATTAGAACAATGTAATTTGCTGAATATAAGAAACCAGTTTAGAATTTTGTTTGCCAACATATCATTGTGATAGAAAGTACACGATTCATTGCAATATTAAACATACGCTTGAGCAGTCTAACTTTCATAATACCAGTAGGACTATTTCAGCTCTGCTATAGTCTCTTCTTTATAGTATAGGCCAAACTGTCATCTATATATTTGCAATATGCACAAATCTAGGTAATCAGTTAAATGAAATGTAAATCACAGATTCTTAGAGACATAGACTAATTTATTATTTCTGGAGGTCAGCTGGTCCAATCCCCAGCTCCAAACACGACCTGGTCCAGTGATGGTGTATGTTTACAATATCCAGGGATGGAGGATAACAATCCCACAGTATCTTTGGACATTCTGTTCTGGTATTTGATCACGCTCACAATAAAAGACATTTCCTTATACCGCATCAGAATTTCCATGTTGCAACTTTCATTCAGTGCATTTAATCCTATCAATGCACATCCAGAAGCTAGGACCATATGACCTCTGTGTCCAATTTAATAAAATATTCCTGAACTATCTTCCTCTTCTGTGGATAAAACCAAAAAAACCCCTCTGTGAGCACTGAAGTTAGCAGCTTTAGAAACATTCTAACGTTATTAGCAAGCATTTCCCCATTTACTTAACTGTCATATTTTCTTAGTTTTACCACCTTCTCACCACAAGAGTCAGATCTCAGAAGTGGAACCTGCAAGGAGAACAAAAGAACAAGGCAAAGTATCGTGGCCAAACCCAAAACATAATGACTAGTTTTAATATTTTTTAGGTCTTGATCCTTTCAAAAAATGCCTCTTAGCACTTTCTGGGAGATTTATCTGTTTATTTTTGCACAGTGTTTTTGAAGCTCTAGTTCTGCAAAATATTATTATATCATTATTTTGAGTAAGATTATTCTTGTTATTATGTTATTATATCATGTTATTATTCTGAGTAAGAGCAGACAAGGTCTTGTGACCTCATTCATGAAAAGGATCTAAATACAAAAAGCTACTATGTAAACAGGAACCCAATGTTTTAATAATGAAATATATATGTGAAGGTATTGTTAAAACATCCTTGGAAATTTAAAATTAATTTTGTTTCTGGAATAATCTAGGATCACATTATTATTATTATTATTATTATTATTAATGATGTTGTTGTTGTTTCTAAAAAATTGGGCAAAACCTCTCATATTATACATTGACTTTGCTGTAGTATTATCAGTATTAATTCACAATAATTGCACAGAATAAGGTTTTGAAGCTTCAAAATAAGCAATAATACCTTCCTAGTTTTCCCACTAGTGTATATTTCTTAAGATTAAAGTTCTGGGTAATAGTTAATATGCCATATTCATTTTCACTACAAGTCTTCCTTTATATTCAAATCTATTCAAGGCATTTTAATATTCACTTTAATATACTTTATATTCAATCTGCTCTTTCCAACACTATTGCTACAATTGTAATATCAATATATCAAATTATTGTTTCCCTTTTTCTGTTAACAGCTCTGCATTCCAGAATGCTGCATTTGTTTCCAGGCAAGTAAAATGTTATGGGTGTATGTTTACAATATCCAGAATTAAAAGTGTAATGGATAAACCCAAAATTAGGATGGAGTTTTCAATTGAGGTCTCATTAAAAACAAGAAGAATATTCCCCAGGAAAAAAAAAAAAAAAAAAAACACAAAGTAGGTGGCATATTGCTAAAAGGTTATAAAAGTTGTCATATTTTAAAAAGGAAAAAAATGGTAATCATAATGTGTCTATGTGTGTGCGCGCGTTCAGGATGTCACTTAGAAATTTTTTCCATTATGTCTTATTTTGCCTGACTGTTCTGTTTACAGCCAATAAAAAAGTGAAAATGTGTTGACAAATCACTGGCAACTTTTAAAATCTCTTAATCTGTGTTGGACTACTCTTCTAAAGTGAAGTAAGAAATAGAATGACAGTGCCTATAATGAAATTTAAGGAAAGCAACACTTTTGTTTCTGATTGGTACCTGAGAGAAAATATATGGGTCAAATTCACTGTAGTGAATAGTAAAGGCGCAAGCTAAATTATTCACGGTATTCACTGAGGAGTGACTAACCTACTATTTATACTCCTTCTGAATACATCATTATGTCTCAGGCTCAATTTGCAAGGTTCTATTTGAAGTCAATGGACTCCAGAGTATACATTCCATTCATCTAGAAAGTCTGATAACTCAAATTATTGGGTTATTGCATAGAGTGGGGAATAACCAAAGACTTAACTATCAGGGTTACCTTCATCACAAGAAAATGTATTTATACAATATATTTGTATTCAACAGGTATATGCAAAGCATTCAGACATATCTACATTCAACAAGTGGAGGGAAGCTGCTTGTATTGATGAATTCACTTTAATGAACGTTTAGAAAATAGACCATAAGGGACCAAATTTGAAAAACAAGATATGCTTTATCTATTTAACTCTTTTAAATATAATTCCTTCAGAGGAAACAAACAAATAAAATACAAATCTATTGTCTCCTTTAGTTTTTGCCTTTGCAGGCATAGAAATAGGATTCGAAGACTGCTGACACAAGATTTGAGAAAGTTTTCTGTAAGTGTCTGAACAAAACCAAATGTTTAGTCAATTCTGTTCTTATTTTCATTCCATGGGGAATGTTTCCTGGAACACAAAACATCAATTATACAATTTAAATATTTACTTTAAATATTTTTAAATTTTAAAAAATAAAACATATTGTAATGATAGCTTCGACCTTGCTACCAATTGTATTCTTGTTTAGCTTTGGGGTAGTGTGTACACTCCTGAATGGAACAGAAATGCTTTTATGTACTGCTGAAGCACAATATGAAGTGTTTACCACAGCAAAAATCAGTGTGAAAAACTCAGTATTCAGTATGAAATTTATTTCCTAAGATTCTTCTCTTTGTTTTTCAGTGTGCCTCTTCCTGAACAACATTTAGCTAAAAGGAGAGCATCATTTTTTAATAAAACACACCAAAAGGTTTTAAACTACTTTTAAAAAAAATAATTCTCAAAACATGGATGTATCATACAGCAATTATTTAAAGATCATTGGCTAATATCTGATCCCTGTTTTACTTAATTTGGAGTAGAGGCTAAAATGATAAGAGAAATGCAGTCTCACAGCCTTTCCCTTAAAATGAAACTTGGGCTGAGTTAGTTGAAAATCTACAAGGATGTTAATCAGAGCCAAATCCACTGCTGACTCTTCTTAAGACCTTGATAACACAATGAGCATCTTCCCCAGCTCCTGGATGAGTCAATGACAGTTTTGCATCACTCATTCATGCATTCATTGAGCTCTGAACATCAAGGGCTGCCGGAGAGGCCCGGAAGCGAATCAAACATCCAGAGTCACACGCTACCATCAAGTAGTTCATCTTCTCTTTTCATCTTGTATGATGTGTCCAGATCAGAGTCTTAGGCAGTGACAGTGTGTATCTCTAAAAGCACAGCTGGAGAAAAGAAGTGCTTCATTCAGTACCTGTGATCTTCTAGGAAAGTATAGATACAGCAGCATCTTGGGCTATGGCATTGGGCAAATAGATTGGGTGCCTTTAAGTAGAAGTCATATAAAACACATGCTCTTCTGTACAATCATTTTTACAATTGCTTAATTTGTATCTTAAAAAGAAGTTGGGTATGAATGCATAAGGGAAAAAAAAACACATTTTTCTAAGGAGTGTAGTCAATGAATAATTCCTTCTTTTATCTGATTACACCTCTTCTAATCTTATTTAAATGCATCAGAAGCTAAATTATGATGAACTACAAATGTTCTACCCTCTGGTACTGCCCTTTTCATCTTAATATGAAACTTGTGAATGCTCTCCATAACCCATTCAAGATCCTATCATGGTTTTTGTGGACCGGTCTTAAAATTACGGTTAACTTCGTAAATAACAGCTGGTTTTAAGGTTATTGTAGGCAAGAACTGTTTTGCAAGGGAGACTATGTAGTCCTTAGTCTTTCATTAGCGCTGGCAAGTGCTGTGTCTGCTGTAGCACTACGAAGTGTAGTTGAGGCTTCCCAGGGTGTCCATCTCTCCCTGACCTGGTTTATACACATTTTAAGGAGCTAAACCTAAACCATCTGTCTATAGTTTCAATAGCTGTCAATACCTACCTCTTTCTTACAAATATATGGAAGATGTGTTAAAACTTGATATTTAATTCGTGTTCAATTTTTCCAGCAATACTATATAAGCTAGTTACGGGTGATCTGTTCCTTTCAATTTAATCCTACAATCTGTATAATTGGGAATTTTTGCCTGAAAGCTCACCTTAAATACAAATCTCAGCTGGAAGAGCAGAGAAAGTGTCCTGTCACACAGCTGTTTTCAGAAAAAAAAACCCGACTATATTTGACTCAAGTTATTTACAACACATAGCACTATATGGCTATTTGGGCAGACATGTTCTATGCTATCAATGCAGAAGTAATAAATATTAACATAATTTAGGCATTGCTTAAGTGTTCTGGCATTCTTTCAAAAGACTCTATGTGTGAGTGTGTGTGCACGCATATGCACAGAGAGAGATACAAAAAAGAGAAAGAGAGAGAAAAATAATGCAACTGCCATTAAGAAAAGAAAAATAAAACAATAAGCATAACTTCTGGTAAAGTTCATGATTAGAAAGGAGAACATTGCAGTACCTAATTTGAGTGATGTGGAGAGATATCTTTTCGGAAACTAATTTTGAGTAGTAACAGTTCACTCCAGGTCCTATTCAGCTGCACTATGGAGCTGTGTCCTTTAACCCTGTTCTCTGTTAAAGACTACAGTTACATTTCCATAAAGAAGGCATCTCTTTAAAGGTAGTCACTTATTTATGCTTATTCTTTTGCCATTTTTCCTTGTTTAGTACTTCATATTGAAAAAAATAGGCTCAGTCTAAGAAATACACAAACAAACCAACAGAATCGGACAGAATGAAATACTAGGTAGTTTTACTGTAAAGCACAGAGCAGAAAGTTATCATTTCTTGTGCCTCCTCTGTTCCTTTGAAACGGTTTTCCGAAATGGCTTTCCAAAATGGTTTTCCTGAAGTAATTTTTTCTTTAGAGCTGTAACTGAGGGTATTCTGTCAGCGTCGTCTTTCTTTTGTACAAGTTTATTGCTTTCTATATGCAGAATGCTAAAAGCAGGTACAGTAAAATGTCAGGGCTGCAGTCATTTCATAACTTTGGCAAGTTGCCAGGTTATTTACACATAACTCTGAGTACTCACTCATCTGGAAAAATTAGTCTCTCCATGTCTTTAAAAACGTGCATAGCTGCAATACATAGATACAAAGGGATGAAAAGAATATTATTTGGCGGTGTGTTTTTTTTTTTAAATTAGACACAGTAATGATTTTTCCAGATTATATTTTTTGCAAGACTTTCTATAGATGTTCATAATATAACATTAAAATTCCATTCCAGTTCTGTTTTCCCTTACAGATAACAAATGAGAGATTATCCTTTCACATTAGAATACACTGCAACAGAAAAACACTATTGAATCGATGAAAAGGATGTTATGAACCTGAGCATTACAGAGATTCCCTGTAAAAACACAATTTTCCTCAGGTGCCAGATAAATATCATGTACCCTTCCCCAGCCTGTATGGGAGCACAGGGCTGTCTTGTTCAGAAATAGAGACTTCTTAGATCAGGCGGGTGGCAGCAGCCACACACAGAGTACTAAATTACTCTCATATATATGCAATAGCTCAAAAATGCTTTAAATTGGAAATTCATATCATGTAGACGAGAATTAGTTGTACAATATCCTGTCCAGGTCAAAAGAACTAAACAAGGTTTTAGGCTGGGTAGATTAGGATGTAGATCAGCAAAAACAATTAACTGAAAACTCTCTTTTAGTATAAATATTAATTAGACATTTTTCAAGCAAGTAACAAATATTCCAAGTTCATCTGATACCATTATAATAAATGGTTAAATCCTCAAATGGTTACCAAAATTCTGTCCCTGTCTGAAACAGGAAGAAAATTAGTCCAAGAGCCTTTCTCTGAAACTACCTTGTTCCCAGTACGTAACATTCTATATGGAGGTTGTAGGCACAAATATTTCAACAAGCTAAAGCATGGAATAAGCATCTTGGAAATTCTTAAATGAAATCGTAGGTTAAAAGCCATTATAAAAAATGATGCTATTAAGGTAATGTAATTGTACATTACTAACATTGTAGTCACATCTTAAACTCCAAGATAAGCTGATGCTTCATTGTACAAGCACTGCACAAACTAGTGTTGAGCAGTGATTAGCTCAGTTCTGCCTCAGCACAGGCAGACCTGTGTTTAAGCAGTCTGTCTCTCAGCACATTTTCTCCTATTTACACCCGCTAGTAACACCTACCTGAGAACACAATAATTACCTCAGTGTTTGAGGAACATGTGAGGATATACGATGATATGCCAGTGTATATTTGAACATTAGCCTGAAAAAAATGTATGATTATTCAAATCCTGGCCCGTGTAACTGGAAAGAAGAAGAAAGACAAATTGATAAAATGGATACCCAGTTATTAGAAGTTACTTCATTTGAGCAGCAAACTCACACTGTGAGCTTGCACAGCAGTGATACTGCTTTGGTGAGAAAGAGGTGTGGGCAGACAGGCAACTGGCAGGAGCAGTAGGTAGCCCAGCCCCAGCAAGGAGGCTGCTGAGTGGTCCCCCCTGCAGCTGCAGCGTGCCCAGGTGTGAATCTCAGTGCTGAATCATGTGCTTGCCTCATCACAGCTCATTTTCCAGCTCCTGTTT
This sequence comes from Tringa tobata, assembly GCA_033628505.1. Lineage (NCBI taxonomy): Eukaryota > Metazoa > Chordata > Aves > Charadriiformes > Scolopacidae > Tringa > Tringa tobata. The sequence continues at coordinate 1,839,532 of JAHREE010000280.1, forward strand.
ATTCTGCATTTGTTCTAAATAGTAGGTCTGGTGCTTGACCCTCCTCAGCCTGAGTCCCAGTCCTGCAGCTAAAATACTCTCCAGTCAGAGCTTTCAAACCCTGAAGCTTAAATTTTAGTTCCCAAGTCATCTTTAGGCTTTTACATGATTAACAAAAGTGCTGAGGCCTGAGAGTTGCTGCTATAATCAGGTCAATCACTACTTCCTGATGCTGCTAAATCATACTAAACATCACTTTTACCAAAACTTTTTTGCTGACAACAGATGACAGGGAGAAGGAATATGCTTATTTATATTCCACCTTCTCCACTTACATGTACATCATGCACTTAGCCATAAGCAGCGCTCCATTATTTCTCTGCTAATCCTTCACTGGGAGTTACACAGGACCAACCCACAGTTAGATGCCTCTGGAAGGGACAGTGTTGTGCTTGGATGGCAATTAGTTCTTCCTGTTATGTTACATCATCTTTTACCACTGCAGCCAGGCACGTTGTCAAAGCAGAAGATTTTGTGTCCATTGCTTGTCTTCATTATCCATTCATTGCGTCAACCTTTCCTCTCATAGAGGACCAACTGTGGCTGCACTGAAACACCATAATTACTTCTTACTTGTTAAGTGATTGCTTCATGACCAATCATTAAATCTACATATACCATTTTCCTGCCAAAATAACTTTGAGTTCATTTTTCTTCAAAGTAGAGTCTACTTTCTTGCACAAGAAATACAATAAAAAGTGTAATTATTATTAGACAAGTAAACAGAATCAGAGTGACAACATCATACTACTTTAAGGTGATCAACTCTCTTTAGAAAAATAATCTTTAGCAAGGTTTTTCATTATGTTAAACAATTGTACCTGGGAGACTGTAATGAAAGTATAAAAGCGTGTATAGGGAAAAAACCCCAACTATTTAGTTTTTCTTGAAACCCATTAGGTAGTCAAATAGTTCCCTCAGCACATGTCAAGAAAGTGAATATTATACATTGTGAATGTAATTGCTATAATGAGAATAAAAATAAAAATGAGAAAAACAAGCATATTGACAACTTCACAATGAATGAGATTGTTCTTTTTTTGTTTGACAATTTGAGAAATTAAAATATTTAATTTAAAGGCCTGGAAGAAAATTGTCTCTCTCAAGTTTAAAGAAATAACAGGATTCCAGCTGTTTCAGTTTTAATGGTGTTTCTTTAGTTCTACACATCTAAATAGAATAGACCAAGGAAAATTCATGTCTTTCCTTTTTATACACTAAATTATCAGATCAAGGTATGAGCTTACTTTCCTGTGTTAGGAAAAAAAAAAAGAATTAAAACCAAAGAAAGAGAAAAACAAGAACTAAAAAGATAGTCTTCACACAAACAGATTTTTCTGGTAATGTTACTAATTACATCTTACTTGCTTCACTCACATGTGCCTAATTCAAGCCAAAGGGAGTGTGATACATCAGTATGGCCCCATTTGGCACTGCTGATGCTGTCAAGGTCAAGACACCACCGAAATGTTGTACTTACCTGATGGAAATAAACAATTATTTTCTCTTTCAAATTGCATTTAGTGCTGATGAATGGAGCCTACACATCATTCTGGAGATAAAAGGTTTGATCTAAAGCCCATGGGGAGTCTTTCCATCAAGCTGGGTATGCTTTGTTTGGATCAGGCCCCAGGCCTTTCATTTACCTCTGGCCATAGGGATTGTGACACCAGGCAGTAAAATCAATGTACAGCAGGTTTGGCCCCCAGAGATTCCTCCTAAGGAGTGGAAGCTGCCTTTTGCCTTTGGACCGAGGGTGACAATATTGTTATGTCCTTTTCAGGGGCAATGCACAAATGCATAGAGCATTTAATATTCCTTGGGAGCCTTCAGTTCTAAGTTTAGTGATACATCTCAGACACCTACATTCCTGGGAAAAGCTCACATCTGTCCTATTCTGAGAAAAAAAAAGCATTGTGGTTTTTCTTTTTTTTCAAAACAAGGCAAGATTTATTAATTGGAAAGCATATGGTGGTCTTAAATAGGAGCAGAAAAATAAAGTTCAACCTCACATACTTTTTTTATTCTCTTGTTTGGGCATCTCTCACCTGTCAATATATTGTGGAGGAACATTACTCATTACCCACAACCAAAATGTTTAATGGCAGGTTTTCTCACATTTGTTCTCACTATTGCCCAGTAGTTATAAAAAATTAATCAGTCTTTTTAAACAGTCTTTTTAATATCTATTGTATCTCCAGGAAAATTCAACTCAGACATTGAAAATATCTCAGAGACTATTCATATCTGTACCAAACAAGTCATATAATCATTTTCTGTCCCAATAAAATCATAAATGTTTCAAATCCACTGGATAAAACACAGTTAAGGAAACTGAATATAGTTTCAAGCAGCCAGCAGAGAAATTTGCAACATCCTCTATAGGGACTGATGTTCTCTAAATTGAAGGTTTCCACCTAAGTTTTTAAGTGGGAAGGGGAGGGTAGTGTTATCTACAAGTCCATTCAGCTGTACCAGAGGCATTAGCATCACAGGCCAGTTGATCTAACAGGCACTTCATCGCCTAGAGTGCAGTGGAGCACTAGGAGACTTGCAGCACCGTTTTTTCCCACCCTGCCTATTTGATTTGATGCATAAGGGAGAACATGTACCTTGTGGTGACAGCATCAGGTGATCTGTAAGCCTGAAAGATTATCAAATACAGCAGCAATTGGACATGCCTCAGAGAAAGCATCATCTGAGCCATCACAGATTCAGATAGAGCTTTGTTAGACAATGTCTTTTTTGGACTGATGAGCTCTCTGCTATATACCAACCTCAAAAGATAAAATATTATTACTGAAAATGGAATGAGTAATAGCATAGACACGCACAATAGAAATTTCAGGATTTGCACATACAGAACCAGGAATAAGAAAAATGAAAAATATGTATGTCAGTTGGGATTTTCCATCATTTTATTTTATATCTAAAATAGCTCTGAAAATACCATCCGTGGAAACAAAAGCTTTCTTTAACTGATAGTATAGAGGAATTTAAAATCTGATTATTAAGGCCACATATTATTCTATTGTGACTACATTATGGCAATTAATCTTACTGATGCAAGCCATTCTGCATGAAACAGAGGAAATATTCCATGTGCTGAAAAAAATTATTTTAAGTTATATATTTCCTGGCAACTTTTCACATTGTCTAAACTAAAAAGGGAAAACATAAATTCAATTTTTAGCAAACACATTACCGTAGATGCATAGAAAGAAAATTAAAATCTTAACAGCTACATCCTAACACCCCAAAAAATGCTGCTAATTCTTTTTACATTGTTTTATTCCTCAGTATAATTTTATAGAACACATTTGTTATGGTTTTCTTATATTTACAAGAAAACTCTTGTTTTACGGTATGTTTCTCCTCTCATATTCTTAAAATGAAACCCTGGGTAAGTTTTGACCAGTGATGTTCAACCAAAAATTTTTCTATGGGTGTAGATCACTTTGTACAACTCACCTGCTTTTCCTGATGTACAGCCCCATGGAATATTTAGCCAGGCATGTCCTGGCTCCTGTTTTGGGAATCTTCCCTGCCATGCCCACTGAGAAAAGGACTAAGAAGCGAAAAGAAGTGGCATTGAAAATATGCTTTCTTTCTTGTGGGAAATATATCTTCTGTGGACATGCCAAGACAACCAACAACAACCTTAGAGATTCAACTTATTTTTCAGCTCTATGGGTAAATTTGGGTAACAGAAGAAGAGCTACAACAAACTGCTGGGGTATCTGGTGAACTTTGACAAGTACACCCCACAAAACTCTCAGCTTTAGTTTGTAAGCTTATTGCTATTCACTCAGTAAGGGCACCCTTTATAACAGTCAAGGCCCTGTGAGCAATGCGGTACATTAGAGCTAAATTATGCACCAACACCCTGATTTATGGCTAAGATCTGTACTAAATTAAGTAGAAATTCTAAATTAAGGAGAAAATCGGAAATTAAAAGGCAAGGCTAATTTATTAGGAAATAATTTGCTAACCGCCAGTATTATGGAAATAGTTCTAAAAATAAAGCCCCAATGGAAAAATATATAACTAATGCACAGGACTTTTGAAATGCAAGAACTCTTGAAAAGTTTAAGGACTCCCTAGGGCAGCTGTGCTTCCCTACCCCCAAATAGTAGGTAATTAACTTAAACTTTTACAACTAAGAGTGTTAAAAAGCTGAAAGAGATCTTTAGAAACTAATGTTAATTCATAATAAATCTTGGAATACAGAGAAAATTCCAGAGAAGTTGAAGGAAGATAATTTTCCTCCAATATTTTAAAAGGCTACATAGTGACTCAAGTAATTATAATCCTGTCACCATAACGTCAGTTATAGGCAGAAGGATGGAACAATTGGTATGAAGCTCAATTAATTAAAAAACTAAAGTAGGATAATAAGTTAATTGATATCAATCAGATCTTGTCAAAATAATATAATATGAGATTTTTTTTTAGATTTTTAAAGTGGCTGATAAAAGCACTAGTTTTAATTTAATATGCCACAGCCACTGTGTAATTTTATTTGCTACCCAAAATTAATATAATATAAAATTAATGGGGCATGGATTAAATGGTAAATGAATCAAAATGGGCCAACACATCTCTAAAAATAAATGTAAAGGAAAGAAAGCTTATAACTTTAAGGAATGATTAATTCTTAATTATAAATTTTTTTTGCAACATCTGAGAGAAACTATACAATGGTTTGTAGTCAAGTTGGCAAACAAGAGTTGTGCTGGTAAATAATGAAACCAGGCCACTGGTATTGCACAGCACAAATTTCTTAATAAATTTCTTATTAAGCAAATGTATCAATACAACAAAATGCAGGGTCATATACTTAGGAATGAGATTGCTAATTGTACTTAAAAGTTTCTGAAAATTACCGGGAAATTTCAATGTTTCTTATCAACAGACAAAAAAAAACTCCAAGAGTAAAATCTGAAAGATTAATTCAATACTTGAACATGTAAATAGAATCAAAACCCAGAGAAATTAAGTTCTAAAACTTCCATGTCTGACATCATGTCTTCTGTTTTGATTACCTTTAGATTTAGTGTCCACACTTAAAGACGTGTGTTCATAAACTGGAGTTTTGGGGGAAAATCACAGAATGACTGGAAACTAGTCATCATTATTTCATTTTTCAATGACTTTCTCTACAGATGAGGGAGAAGGGAGAGGAGAAATCACTGTTTACTTCTTCTCCCCCTTACCATATGCTCTTTATAAACATTTCACGTCCACAAATTGAAACAAGAGAAATCCCCACGGAAAAGAGAGACATTTTTCTTTTTTCTTTTTTTTTACAGTAAGCAATTTGTAAGTGTTGGAAGCATGGAGTGAAAACGGCAATGTTTTCATGAATGATTATTTTTGAATTCAGACTGTATTTTTTATATAAAATACATGAAGTATTTGAGAGAGATTAATTCAAGAAACTTCAGTGATCTGGTTGATATTAATGAAATCATGGTCAAGGAACTTAATAGTTCACCATTAAAACCTATTACTCTATAAAAAAACTCAGGAAGATGGCTTCATTCATATTGATCTTTCATTGCCTTACACTTTGAGTAATTCTCATGTGATTTAAGTGTGCTTCATATGCATAAGCAGTTTTAGGATATGAAAAAACCTCACCAGACCTAAGATTGTTTCATATAGTAAACAGCATTTTCTAAGAACAAGTTCATTTTTCTAGAGAATGAGGGTATGATCTAACCATCTGGAAAAAGCACATTGCACTCATTTGATCTACACAGCATTTTCTTTGCTTTCCATGGCTAATTCTAGGGCTATTTAAATCTCATTTTTGTAATGAGAATTCTTAATAAACTCTCCATTTGTAAGCAGCGGCTATACTTTTCCACTCAAGTTATTCTACTTTAGTTCTCTTATTTTTTTTTTTTCTTCTGAGACTTTGTCCTGTAGTAAATGCAGTTCAAAAATAGTGAAGACAACACACACTCAGAAATGGAAAACTCCAGTACACAGACAACAAGATCATAGCTATTATATTACCATGTCAGTATGTTTGCTAATCTAGAAAAAGGTGGCTAAAAACAAGCTAAATGCATGATCCATAACACAATCCATGCATAATATAATATATGACATAACATGATCATGCATAACATGATCTATAAACAAAACCATGATACAGTTGTGTGTGATTCTGGGAATACCATCCAGCCAACCAGCCCGTGCAGATAGTTGGATAGTCAGCATGAAGTATTGTCACTGAATATTGTCACAGATTTGAGGACTTCTCCGTTAATTAGGCCACCTGAAGACCATGTGCTTGTTCACTGTCTTTAGAGCACAACTGTAGGAAGGTCTTCAGGACGGGTATATATCTAGAATTAGGCTCTTGAGTTGAGCAGAGATTCAGTTACTTTGAGCAGGGAGGCTGTGGTGGAGCAGCTGATCCTTGGGCAGGACAGCTTAAAACTCTGCATATGGGTGAATAACAATATTTTTCCTCTACAGGTTTATGTCACTGAGGTAGAAAGATGATATAGGCTGGATTTTCCAGACAGGCAGCAGGCAGCCATCAAGAGTCTTCGGACTCTTCCAGGCTGCAAAACTAATATCTCATCAATGCATATAAACATCTGAAGGGTAGGTGTCATGAAGGTGGTGCCAGACTCTTTTCAGTGGTGCCCAGAGACAGGACAAGGGGCAACGGACACAAACTGGAATGCAAGAAATTCTATCTCAACATGAGGAAAAACTTATTGACTTTGAGGGTGACAGAGCACTGGAACAGGCTGCTCAGAGGGATGGTGGAGTCTCCTTCTCTGGAGATATTCAAAAGCTGTTTGGATGCACTCCTGTCCAACCTGCTCTAGGTGACCCTGCTTTGGTAGGCGGGTTGGACTAGGTGATCTCTGAAGGTGCCTTCCAACCACTATCGTTCCGTGATTCTGTGAAGAAGGGTGGTCATGGAGTTGAGGAACAATAAAGTGCATGACAAACCATACTGAGCAAGTGAGCTATACAGGTCACCTGCAGTAGCCTGAAGAGAAGTCCACATTGGTTTAAGGGCAGAGCTTCAAAAACAGAGGCATACTTGTCCACATTTGTAGAGCCTGCTCACATTTTGTAGAGATAACAGCCCAGGTAGAGCAAGGTGACGTGTAAACTGTGTGCCAGTTTCTTAAATTTTAATTTTGTCTGGACTTTCAATTGCCTGGAGTAACTCACTCCCTCACAGTGGAAAATTAACTATACTGTCATGTTTTTGCCCTCTACAAAGCCAGGCTGGGGCAAAACATGGCCCCTTAGAAGATGACATTTCTTGGGCTAATATGTTAAAAAGAAAATTGCATACACTAGAAATAGAATAATTAGAAACAGATTTGTCATTTTGATATATTTCTTAGAAATAAGAATCACAAAGTTCATTAGGGATTGAGGAAAACTTGGTACTAGGCCAGCAGATTATTTATTCATCTGTATTTGTGTTGGAAACAGGAAAATTGTTTCTCAGCTTGTTAAATATGCTCTTTGCAATCACAGACAGAAACACAAGTTTAAGTTTTCTGATGTGCATTTTAACATATTACAAGAGAGAATATTAAGCGTAGGCTGCCAGTACTACAAGTCAGAGTAAAGGTGATTTGTTAGATGTTTATTTAATTTATTTAATTTCAGTAAATCCACATTGATGCCTAGATCTGCAAACAGAAACAATCCTCCATTAACAGGTCTCCTTCTTCTTAAAGAAAGAAATAACAGGTCTACAAAGGTACCCTAGATGATAAAAAAGATCTTTATATAGCAGTATCTAAGTCATCTAAGAAGTTATCAGAATGCGTTTAGCATTTTCTAGTAGCAAAGAGGAGAGCTTATTTGAGCAGTGGTTCAGCTTTGAACAAGGGAGGAAACTCAGCCACAAGATGTGAAATCAATTCGTAATAAATTTCCTAGAGAAATGGGCAATTTACTAAAGAGCACAAGACACTAACTTGTTAAGAAGAGTATTTGAAAAATCCAAAGAGGGATCAATCGTATTCCTTATTTCCTCTACTGGAAGATGGGCATGGAAGATGCTTTGTTCACAAAAAATTTGCTTTATATCTTGATTAACATGGCACTTTTCCTTTAAGTGGAGACTATATTTATGCACAGAATGAGCAATATGCTAACTGCATTGTTTATTTTATGTTATGTGTTCACTGAATTCTGAGGCAGAATACAATATGCTGTCCAGTTGTACATCTCTCACCTAAGTCTTCCCACAAAACTTTTGTTCCAGTGAAAAGATGTAGAGAACTACATCTCTCTATGATTTGTGTTTCAAGAATTCTAATTGTAATTCAAGGATGTCTTTAATATTCTCTCTGAATAATGAAGAGTATTACTCTTTAATCATTGCTTGATGGATTACAATCAGCATGTCTAGACAAAGTTCATGTTTATCTCCTAGGAAAACTAGCAAGCACCAATTATTCAGCTTGTCCATTTTTAATAAATATTTATTTATTTAACAATGGATGCTTTGAGAGCTCAAAAGCTCACAAGACGGTACTCTCAGATGACAAATAGATCAATAAGACTATAGGTTAAATTACTTTGAGGTATCCCAGAGAGAAAAGAAATCAAACAATGAGGTAATTAATATGACTTTTTCTTGGGTTGGTTGCATTTAATTCTCTTATCACATGTACAGAACATTTAAGGAATTCCAGTCTATGTACAGAGAATAGAAATATTTCCATATTTCTTGTATTCATGTATTTATTAAATTTATTATCTGTGATGCCCTTAGGTTTTCCTGTAAAGGCACAGGGCAAAGCCTAGTATAAATTCCAGTTATATTTTATTGATTGCTCTCCACACAACAGCTTTTCACAGAGAAATAGAATGAGTCCGATCTAATGTAATCTAATGGAAAGTTTATTTCTAAAGTCAAATGGCTTCTTTTACTGGTTATGACAAAGAATCAAAAGCAAAACCTCTAGCAGTTACTCATACCTCCACATTTTGCTAACTGTCCTATACTGTAAATCGTGGATCATTTACTTCTTATTGAAATTCATGAACAATACAATGTTGAGAAAAAATGCAAAAGCAGTTTGTAGATATCTATAGCTAAAACTTTGCACTTTTTTTTTTTTTTTTTGGTAAAACCTATGGGCATTCTTTTTCATTTTTCACATATTCTGTGGTTGTTTTTTCTCTCCTAATTTGGGAATATGTAATAGATGAGCAGACATAAATTCAAAAAAATTAACTCAATGAGCATCATCACATGTTGAGTGTTTAAGTCTGAAGTTTACACTAAGAATACTTCAGCAAGTTTCTGTGTCCTGAGAAATGTCCTTACATCTATTACAACAGAGATATTATGAAGAGCAGTGTGAGGAATAGCAGGTGATATGCCCTTGCTGTAGCATTAGGACATGCATAAAACCTATATAATAATCAATTTACTGATAATTCTTTCTTCTTCATTCAATTAATCTGTAAGTGTCTCTATCTCCATGCTCTGCTGGAATATTGTTTCACAACCAACATATGTTGACTCTACACTAATCTGTGTTTGGAAACAGTGTGTGAATAACTGACATTTGCACTTGTATGGTATTGTATGTGAATATCTAACATTTGTCTTTTCCTTCTGGCTGATATAGAATTACATGTTTTCTGAGGTAGAATCCTTTTCTTTTTCTTTTTTTTTTCTTTTGATGTCACTTCTAATTTTTACTAGCAAGGACATCATATTTCTCTGAAAGTCCCTGAAAGGGTGTCAGAGGGGATACGCGAAAATTTCAAAAAGGTACTTGAAATTCATATTTAACCTCAGACCTCTACTGCATTCACAATCACTGCTAATAGTACTGGGCTACGATGTCCGAACACTATCATCCGATGTGAGTCTGCAAACAGGACAAATGCACTAATGTTTGCACGTTTTTTTTTAATTTGAAGCTTTCACACCCACTGTTGACAGAAATTTAACCCTATAGTGTGACTGTATTTTATTTTTAGACATTCACTTTCTTATATAAGGTTGTTAATTCCTTGAGTCTAGATCCACAGACGTGAAAGAGGAAAAAACAAGTTTGAGATTTCAGTTTCAGTTCACAGGGCTTCTGCTCAGAAAGAACACAGTTGGCCACAAACAGAGATCAGCTCAGGAGCTGGAACTAAGTATCACAGTGGTGATACTAAAAGTAAAGATAGTCCAGAATAGAAGTGTGCTCCAGTGTCCTGAATTATGAAAGTGTAAGTGGCTGGCTTGGTTTTGACTGCAAACACAATTTCAAAGGACAGAATTTAATTGTGTGTAAAGACAATTTAAGTTTTAAAGAACAATGATAGTATGTAAGGACTTCAATTCTGCTTTCTGGTTAGGGAAACCCCTTCTGTGGTGGGTTGACCCTGGAGAGAAGCCAAATACCTACCCAGCCCCAGGCTTATTCCCATCTTCCACAGGATGGAGACAAAATACAAGGAAGACAAGAAGACTTATGGATCAAGATAATGACACTTTAATAAAGAAAAAAAAAAAAAAGCTGTGCACACAAGTAAAGGAAAGGAGGAAGTCTTTCACTGCTTCCCATTGGCAGGCATATGTCAAGACACTTTGTGGGAAGCATGGTCTCACTATGCATAATGGTTGCCTAGGAAGACAAACACCATAACCATGAATATCATCCCTTCCTCCTCCTTTCCCTTAGCTTTCATTGCCAGGCATGATGTCGCATGGTATGGAATATCCCTTTGGTCAGTTGAGATCAGCTGTCCCACCTGTGTCCCCTCCCAGCCTCTTGAGCACCCCCAATCTACTTGCTTTGGGGAGCAGCAGAATGACTTGATGCTGTGCAAACACTATTCAGCAATAGCCAAACCACTGCTGTGGTATCAACATCGTTTTAGCCACAAATATAAAGCACAGCACAGTCCAGGCTGCCAGAAAGAAAGTTAATTCCATCCCAGACAGACCCAGTAGAGGGACAGAAAGGTGGCTGTCATTTTGAATCAGTGGAGAAACTGAAATTTCCAGAACATGAGAGAGATTTGGATTTCCAGCATAGAGACCTGCCAGTCCAAGGGGAAAAAAAACCAAACAAAAAAACAACAACCAAACCATCTTCCACTAGAGAGGAAAACAAACAATTGGGAAGCATAGCAGCATCAGTAAATTAAAACACAGTGTGAGTGCTTTTTGGCATCTGGGCAAACTATATTTCCGCTAAGACAAAAGATGATACTGTACCTCTGTCTAGGGTTCCCTGCCTTGATTGGCTTTACCTCAATGTGAACACAAAAAGTCTCTCAAGAATTAAAATACAGTTGCTGGTGGTGGTTTTATTTGCATCACACCAATAGGCAGAAGCATTTTATAAGGCAAATAGAAGATGACCTGTGGTGTTTGCAGTCTAAGCATATACCTATGGAGCAGTCAGTACAGCATGTGCTGTGAAAAGCAGAGATAACATCCAATATCTCATGTACTGGCAGAAATTTCACAGCAGTAGGAGGAGTGTGGTTGGCTCATAAATCCCATCATAACCTGATCATTCTTCCTGCTCCAAGAAAGCTGCATCCTTAGAATGTGTGTAATGGGCACAATTTCTGCTTCCACAGGGCTAAAATGTACCTAAACTTCTTTCCCTCCCAGTACCTGGTCCCAAGTCCTCCTGACAAGTCCTCCAGAAAACTGCCAGATGTGCATGAATCACGGAACGGTAGAGGTTGGAAGGGACACCTGGAGGTCATTTGGTGTAACCCCTCATCTCGGACAGGGTCAGCTAGGCAAGGTTGCGTGGGACTATATCCACTCAGGTTTTGAGTATCACCACAGATGGAGATTGCACGACCTTTCTGGGAAATCTGTTCCAGTGTTTGACCATCCTCACAGTAAAGACGTGTTTTCTTGTGTTCAGATGGAGTTTCCTGATTTTTATTTCTGCCCATTGCAGTAAGCACTATCGAGAAGAGTTCAGCTCCCTTTCCTTCATTCCCTTCCATGAGGAATTTATACACTTTCCCCCTGAGCTGCCTTCTCTCCAGGCTAAACAGTCCCAGCTGTCTCAGCCTCTCCTCATATGAAAGGTGGTCCAGTCCTTTAGGAAGGGGCAGAGGGAGAGAGATGACATCTCAGTATTAGTAGTACAGGAGCTGGATGTTGTCTATGTTTATTTATTTCAAAACATTGATTGAAAAGCCTTTTTTCTTTCCAGTACTATGAATTGAAGAAGCCAAATGAAACTCTAACTGGCGGTTTGTGCATGCTGCTCTACGTACAGTGTTCTAACCAACATTTTTCCTCAGCCCATGTTCATGTTCCTAGTAAGTGATTAAATGTTTTCAACAAAATATAAAGAGTGCATTTGTGTGTGCGTATTTTTTTTTAGTAGATCTGAATCACTTTAGTTGTATTTTTGGCAAACTTCATTCACTTCATCTTCTTGGCATTTCATTATATTTTACGATCACAAAGTCAACTCTCCAGCAACAAAGCGAAACACGGCTCTTTGAAATAAATGTTGTCATTAACAAGCCATGCCAGGCGCAGTGACAGATTTGCAGCTGTAATGAATAACATTTCCCGCAAAGTTCTCCTGTCTGACAGAAAAGCTGTGACATTACTGCAGGCAACAGTGTTGGAAACTAAAAGATTGATTGATGCAAGTAGATAATTGAAACCTCAGTACTGTCACATGCACGTCAACCTAACAACCAAGCTACTGCTCTGAGATAACATTTATCATGCAACAACCTCTCCATGAATAACACACACACACACACGTAGAGGAAAAACATGGAATGTTTCTTAGTCAATATGAGCTACTTGCTGATGATTTATCCTAACTAGCTGATAAATTAAGTCTAGGTCTCTAAAATAAAAATTAGTTCCGTTATTTCTGGTATCTTATCTTCTGGTTCCTGGATTCAGTTCAAAGCTGGCAAATGCCAAGAGTACTTAATAGGAGGCAGAGATGGGTAGCAGTGGACCTTTGACATGGTAAGTGATAGCCTCATTGTCGTGTCTGAGTGCCCGAATTTAGAACAATAATCCATATTTATTCCTGCCTGGATAAGTGACGGACTTTCACGGGTTCTGGGATTCTAAAAGTTAAGAGAAATGAGTATCTACACAAAAATGCTTAATGCAATGCATCTAAATGATTGGATGATAGTTTTATTATTGATTTCAATGCACTTCAGATCGTGCTCAAATTTGGTGTCACACCCCAAATTACTTTAGATTCCAAGTGCCTATTTGAACCTGTCTGTAAGGATACTTAGAATAGTTTTTTAATTATTTCTCTTCATAATCCCATTAAAGCTTGCAACAGGTATTTGCTCATTTAAAATAATTTTTGCTCTTTCACACCTACTATTACAGAATGTAAACCTCTAACATATATCATCTTTGGAATGACAGGTGGAAAATGGATCCATGTGGATGTATTGGCTTTAGTAGAATCACACTGGTTTACATCAATGAACTGTAATTTATATGTCTACATAATTTCAATAAATGACTGATGAAAAATACATTGGTGTTTACAAAAGGAACATTAGTCCATGTAACATTAGAAGATTACTACATACAAAAAGATCTAATGTGGAAAAAGTCACCGACAGCAATTCCTAGTAAAGAGGACTAAAACCATACATGTAAATCAGAAATCAGTTTTTTAAAAAATAATATTGCATTTGGGTTTTTTTGACACTTTTACAGCAAATCTGTTAGTTAATACTAAAAAATAAAATAAAAAATAAAAATACCATCTTGTTATGTTTTTATACCAAAAACTAAGAATGATTCCCATAATAAAATATGGAATGGAATAACACTCTAGATCAGTTGCATAGATATTACCCTGCTAGTGATGTTAAATGTAATATATTTTATGATTTGTCATGATTCTATCATTTATTTACCACTATTCTACACACAGCTCTGACAGGAACAGCCCATAAGATGGGTTAAATTGTCAGCCTCTGCTGAGAATCTGGCCTGTCTCTTTCTATTTTTGTCTTTTACTGATTCTCTCTCTAGACATATCTTTCCTCAAGTCCCCCTCAGGCTTTTTTCAATCTCCTTAAGTTTTTTTCTTTCTCTTCTCTCCATGAGCTTTGTTTCAGCTGTTCCAACAATCTGTGGACCAGTTCCTGCAGTTCTTAAGCATTCATCATGTTCTCAGAAGCAGCTTTGGTTGACTTCACCAGGGGCGGCACAATTTCGCCCGTGGTTACTCACTTTTCCTTACGTCTCTTTTCCATTTCATTTCATTGACTAGAAATTTGATTCATTTTTTTTCTTCTCTGGCCTAGCTTCTTTCATTCCTGCAATTCTTTTCTGCTGCCTTTATTCTTTGCTATTTTTCTGTCCCTCTTCTCTCCTATTGGCAGAGTAAGAGAAGAGTAGTGAATTCAGAAGCAGTCCTTTGTTTCAGTAGGGCCTCTAAGACCCAGAAACAAATACTGCCTGGACTCAGGAAAGAATTAAGAGCCATAGAGACATTTCTTTCAATGAAATTTCTTAGCTCCTAACTCTAAAAGCAGTTCAGCCGTTACAATATTTAATACAATGTTCAGTGAGCTTGTTTTTTTAAGGATTTTTAAATTTCTTTGCTTGTTTTTGTGCACTATCTTATATTACAAGCTGGGAAATACATCTGTATTCTCTTTGACTCTGTTGATATTTAATTTCGTTCAGTACATTTTCCTTCATACTCAGCTAGAAACTTCCCTAAACTTAAATAAAATTTTAATATTAGGAAACTAAATTCAAAGGTGACAAATTAAATTAAAAAAAAAAACCTAACCAAACAAAAATTTCTTTTTTTTAATCAGATATTCATTTAGTAATTTTGCACTGATTAATTTTTCTGGAGTTTATGTATGTCAGAAAACTGTCAGAATTATTTTATTCTTATGAACAATCTGTGTGAGTTAACTCAGATTAAATCTTATAACAGGATCAAGGTACTGCTGCAGGGCTTAGTCTCAGCTGGCTTTGATGCTTCACTGGACACGGCTCCCAGCTCCCTGTCCGGTCCTGTTGTGCAGTTGCAAATCTGCAGGTGAAGCAGGAACCACCCTCCTGGGGCTACCAGCTCCCAGTTTTCACCCTCATGGGAGTCTCCATTTCCCAACCTGATAAGCACAGACTACCTTCTTCTTCAGTACAGTTGGGGGGTTCAGACACTTGAAGCTGCAGGGTCTCAGAAGAGATCCAGCTGCTCTCTTTTTCAACGTTTCTGACACTGCACCTCATCCCACAGCTCCTTTACTTGACGGGAGAGATCTTCCACCATCAGCACTGTCACAGGAACCTGCAGGGAAAGTAAAACAGAAAACAACAGCTGTGGCAAAACAGAAAATGCTATGTGTTTTTTTTCAGCAGAGGGTAAAAAACTTCCCCTGAATTCTCCTCTACTCTATAGAGACGCATTAGATGGACCCACAGGATGTGCTGTAGAATATCCTGTTCCTGTGAGTGTACTTTAGTTCCTTAATTTCTATGCAAAACTGCTTCCAAACTGCTTCCAAATGGCAACAATACATGAAACTATAAGTATGATTGGTAGTTCATATTTTTAAATAGGACACTGCAAGTGAAAAAATATAATTCTACACAATTGCCATGAGACAATATGCACATTATATTTATAAATAATATATTTGAATACATAGTGGAATAGTAATTAGAAAAGCTCATTTCATAATGTACTCCTATCAAAGAGGCAAACTATGAAAAGGTGAGAGTAGGAATATCTCTTCTTTGCCTTCCTGGCAAAGGGTTTGACCTCAGTCTTTGTATTCCCCTTACATTTCAAGTGATTACCCAAATCTTCCACCATCTGCTCATTGCCAGACCTCAAACTGGTAAAAAGGAGCCAGCTTTCATAGAACTAAACCATAAAATGCCAAATGCCTTAACAGACATAATGCACCTTTATAAAAAATGCAATGTTATATACCAAGCAAAGTAGCACAATAAAATAAATAAATAAATAAATAAATCTGCCTGAAATTAACTCTTAATGCCATTAAAGTAATGAAGCATAAGGTCAAAGGAAAGGAAACGGGATTTTAAATTAGTATTTTCACTGCGATGATGGAACCACTGCTGAGACCCCTAATCCGTTCATGCTGACAGACCCATTATCTGCAATTATTCTTTATTCAAGTGTAAACCACCATTATGCATGGAGCTGTTGCTACTGTAATAAAAATTTTAAAAAGCCCTGTGCTGTAAGTTTCTGCTGACTTCACCAAGATGCCAGAGGCTCACTGTAAAAATATAACCCTCCATTTGCAATCATAAGCTTTGTCTTATTGTGTCCTTTTCAAGAAATGAAAATAAAACATTTGAAGCCTCTACTTGAATCACAAATTTGCACCAGGTGTTAGTCAAAGTTTATTTATCTATATCTATATCTAGCTACATCTATATCCATGAATATATATAACATTTATTCTGTAATGGGTGTCTTCATGTAAAGCTCATTTTTGAAAAGCAGTAAACAAAGATGGATGTTGTGTTCTGTGGTAGACATAATGCTTTTGAGACTTTTCTGTTGAGAAGAGCTGATTCTGTCTGCTTCCATCTCATGTACAGAGCAGAAATAGTTGCAGATTGTGCTGCAGAATGACTGCAAAAAGTCTTTAAAAAGACTTTATTACAAATTTTGCAGAACACTACTACAAAAAAGTATTAAAAAAATATATCAGAATAGCTCACACTATGCTATTGCACTCATCAGGATGTATTCTGACTGCTGGCCACACCACCCAAAATGATTTAGCTAAACTGGAAAAACTAAATAGCCTATCTTAACTTACTCATTTCTGACAATTTCTGTAAAACACAGACATAAGCACCAATAGGAAAATAAAAGAAGTATAAAAATCATTCCAGTGTAGAATTGTTACCAGGACTAAACAGATATAGGCATGATTATTGAAAATTAGTAAAAGTCATGTATATTCCAAGGTGTAAGATAGACATAAAATGCTAAAGGAAAAATATCCCCCAACACAGAGAGAGAACTGTAAACAATGTCAGAAAAAAACACCTACATTTTAGTTTATATGGCTTCTAATCTCATGATGAGCACTCTGGCCTGTTTTTAATATTTCTCAAGTCTGTCACAGTGACATTATTGCATTTTTAAATTGGAACCCAAATCCTATAATAATCTATTAGATATAGACTTCCTCCCTGATACCAGAGAGGTCCTGTCTAAGCAGAAGTCTAGCTCATATCGTACCCATTGTGTAAAGACATATTGCATCAAAATTAATACAGGTAAAAGGATTATAAGCAAGCTCTGGCAAAGTAATAAACTGAACAAGTAAGTCTGCCATTAAGTCTGCCCTGTTTAAAATTTTGGCTTTGTGATGTGAGTTTTTAACTTTAAAGTTTACAGACACAGACTTTGCCTGATTTTAGCCCCATTGAGTCTGAGGGAAGGGTGAGGATACCAACAGAGAAAAGAACTTCTAAGCCTTGTTTCTTGTGCCCAGTACAATGGTAGAACCAGCAGCAAGACCCCTTTCAGGTCACAGAAAGGCGAAGAGGTAATGCTGTGAGGAGAATGGCATTCACACACACGTGCACAGAGATTGTCCCTTGGGTAGCTGTGATGGAAAGATGACAGTGTAGAGACGATATCTTTGTGCAGATAGTGTCTGTAAAGAGCTTGACTTACAAATGTCCAGAAGTCTCATCCAAACAGTTTATAACTTAGTCATATGCAGCCACATTTTCACCAAGTCATCAGAAATCCCATCCAAAAGTTCAAGACATCCGGTTTCCTCTGCCATATTTTCAGTGAAACAAGTAAGATTAATTTAAGCAACATAGTCTTTTCTAATTGTACTTTGAAAAAAAATCCCAATATTTTGTGTAACTTCTTCCAAAAAGTTCTGTTCTGAACTGACACTAATCATGGAGGATTTCAACCAGGTTCCAATCTAAGTTTAACAGAGTTAAAGTAAACTAACCATGGGGTCTCACACTGAAAAGTATTAGGCAGCCTGAGCTGAATCTGTTTCTTCTGTCAAAAACATACTACCAAGGACAAAACAAGGGGATTTAGGCATATTGGTACTTTTGTACTTCTCAGGCCTTCTTTTCTGGAACATATGGTCCTAAGCATGACAGAGACATTTGGACTTTACTGCAATGTACATCCTGCAATTATTAATATCACCTACTTAAATTTCTTCATCATACAGAGGTAATGGAGAGTGGAAATAGGCAAGCTACTCTTATGGCATACAGTATGCTTACTTTAAAATATCTACAAACACTATGTTAAACAAGAATTTTTTTTAATGAATGCAGATCATATCCATCTCCCGAGCGCCTTTGCTGCTGAGCAAATTGCTTGTACTGCCCTCTCACTGGAAGAAAGGCTATTGCTGTAGTAGCCACACTGACATGAGATATGATTTTAAAGGGAAATAGCCTGTACAGCAGGTACAATTTGCATCATTCTGTTTAATTTTTCTTACATTTCCAGATGATAAAGGCGTTGCTGGATGTGTTAAATGTAAACCATTCACATAAAGGAACATGAAATTCAATCCGCTTTTTGGATAATACGACATGATTTCCCAATTCTTTAAGCAATGCCTAAAAGGTCAAGCAAGTGTGAAAATTGTAAAGGTTACTCATCAGAAATATGAGTAACAGTAGTAGCCAAATGGAAAAACAGAAAAAATATATAAAAGATGCACTGGGTAGTTTATACACTAGATGTAATTTCTGGTAGATTAACTGAGTAATTTATTCATGCAGCTCTGTGAAAATCCAGAGTAATCTTTCTGTGAACTTCAAAATTATTTTTTTTAAATAATTTCTGAAATACTTTTAAAATAATTTTGCTACTGTCTTGCACTTTTCCCTCCCAGCCATACAATTAAATTACACTGCATTAGAGCCATTAGCATTTTTCTTTATTGAAATGAACAATATGGAAATACATTTTTTATATTGAGGGGCTATACTGTAGAAATAGAATATAACATTTCAGAATATTGCTTTCCCACAGAATTTTTTCCAGTATAAGTGCTGCACCCTGTCACCCATGTGACCCGTGGTTGAATTTTGGGCCCTGCAGGGTGTAGCTTCACACAAGGGGGATTGGTGACAGTGGCAGAGACAGACTCCAAAATGAGTCTGATGGAGTCATCACAGCTGTGTTTCTGACACAGGGAGTGTAGAACAAACAGAATAAAACTAGAGCAATGACAGGTTTGATGACAAATAAGTGTGTGGCTTTCATATTTATAAATTTTTTTCTTAGAGCCTTTTCTGTCTCCCGTCATCTCTTTCATTCACCATCACCACTTGGCTGTTTCCCTATCAATCAAAACCTCTGTATTGGCTTTGTTTTAGCATCTTTCATTTTTTTCTTGTAGTGTGGTTTGATCTTCCATTCTAAGAAATACTCATGTTAACCCATGTCACCTGGTGTTAGATTTGTCTCAAATATATTGCATGAAAGAAGAAAACACAAACTCATATTTCAAGGACTTAATATTTCATTGATTTTACTCTTACAGTGTAAACTGGGAATATTAAGATCTTAGGGAGCTGATTGCTCAGTACATCAGGTTATTATTTGCACATCTATGATTTATAGTTCCTTCTGATATCCACTGTGCTTTTATTACCAGTCATTCTCAGACAACAGCTTTTTCAAAACGTTCTGCAGAACCAGATTGTTTTCTGAAACACAGTCAGCTGCAGAAGCTGAGAGATCAGATCTGACCAGTATGTTTTCCGAATTAACAAACACTGAAGTAGATGCAATTCCAAAGCAAGTTAGAGGCTAATGTGAATGCTAAATATCAAAAAAGGATGTAGTTGGTCTGGGAATAAGATGTGGGTGAGCCGAGCGAGGACCTAGATGGTGTTTTGTTGCACAGTTAAATGTAGTAGACTGGCCTTCCCCATGCAAGGTTTTCATCATCTAGAAGCACTTGGGCTCCAGGGGACCGCAGGACTCCTGCTGTTTCCCAACAGCCATTGCCACACACTCAGATGTTGCAGAGGCTGCCAAACCTCAGCTTTGCCTTCAGCTGCTCCTTGCATCATCTATGTACCTTGCCATAGCCCAAAACTCTGGAAGAAAACAGCCTGCTGTTAGCATCCTTTTAAACAACCTCTTCCTCAGCCCATCTCTGAGGCCACATGTAGTTTCCACAGCCTGCACTGCCACATTAGAGGAGTTGGCCTAAGGTGAACAATTCCCCCTCTTTCTTGCAAAAAATGACAAATCTGCTCAAAGTAAGCAACTTCTTTTCACACCAATGGCCCGGAATGCCTGACAGCAACAGAAAAGGGCGAAGTAACTGTCTGCCAGTAACCTAACTGTTCCTGAATAGCTGAAAACTGTTTCTTTTCTAAACGTGGAAAAGCAACATGAAAAATGTTTCTTTTCTAAGAAATGTACGACAGAAGGAAAACATTTCACATCACTGTTGTATCTCAGAGGGTTGCCCTGATATTAACCATTCTGACAGCCTTCATACTCTGGGTGCTCATCCAACTTAACCTTAATTATACATTTTTGCTATGCAGCTTTGAGAGAGGTGACTAAAAGCCATAAATCTTGCAGAACAGCACAAAAAAGGGTACGATTATGTACTGCTTGGCAAGTATTTGACTGAACTGATATTCATTCTCCAGCAGGGATCTGATAGCTTCCTTGATGGAAGATACAGTCAGTCAATTTGTCTGGCACTCTGTTTTATTCCCCTTCTCCACTTTAGTCTCAGTTTTTTCCACTAGCTGAAGAAATAGAGGTTCCAACACAGTTGCTTAATGCATAGAACAAAAAGGAAAAAAAAAATCATTTAAACTTTTTCTTTGCAAGGAACGAGGAAGAAGGGATTCCCCGCAAGCCCTACAGCTAACTTCTATTTGAACCAATAGAGGCAGAGATATAAAATCTTAGTCAACTCACAGTCTACAGGGAGAAAATTACTCTCTTCTCTTAGCAAGTATGGAAATCCTACTACATCTTCATAAATAGCCTATTCTGGAGCAGCCTTTTAAGAGAATACTCTCTCCTGAGCTTTTACTTTTTGAAATTCTTCCAGGGCACTTCATTAACTTGGCTCTCTCCTCTTCCTGCAATTCAAGCATCAATTGCCATCTTGTACTGAATAATTTTGTCCTTTTACATGTTTTCTCATTTGGAATTATGTTCTGCCATAATCTGTGTTAGTTTCTGCAAGAATCTACTGTACTAAATTGCTGCTGTGACACAGTCCTTTTCTTGTTAAATGAAGGTCAAGAACAGATTCAGTTGGTTTTTTTTTCAAAATGACTACTTAATTGCCCTTCCTTACCACATTGATTCTGAGAAGTGATTCCAGTTACATCACCTTGTCATGGGACAGAGTAAGTGGATGGCGGAGTCCAGCTTTGCAGGTATCCTTTGGATTAGTGTCATCAATGACATCATCAGTGTAACTAGGACAGTTTTTTATGTTATAGTTCAGACGCATTATTACATCTTAATATTAAGAGAAATCACCAGTAGTGTTCCTTGCAAGTAATGCAACCTCCAGTTCTTAGGATCCTTTTTATTAAAACTGTTCTTGGAGCAGGGACAATGGGTGGCAAAGCGGGGAGAATGGTATTTCTTTGTTGACCATTGAAGACGTTGTAGTGAAAAAAGAGCAAAAACCTGGACCAAGAACCCGGTCTCATAAATTTTAGAGTATTTTGTATGAAACATACTTCAAACTTCATAATAGTATAGGTTTTTCTAATACATATAAACAAAATTAATTTACAGCAAGCTAGCAGACCAAGGATTGAACTTTTGGGATAATTTTTCCAATCATAAGTTTTCAATTGGTTTACTTTTGGATGAATCTAACCCGCAAGATGACTGCCAAGAGTGCAGTTAACAATGGATACTTACTGTAGAGTCTCAGATGAGAGAAAATCTGCAGTAAACCTCCCAAGTAATGTGGATGTCATGTTCTCAACAGCAATGGGTTTGCCTTCAGTTGTGCCTCCCAGCTCACTAATGTAGACACAGCCTTTTTTGTGCAGCAGTTTAACATCATGGTTAATATTAACTATTAAATTTAAAAACACAGGCACTACCTGAACAAAGCTCACTGTAAATTTTCATATTGCTTTCACATTCACACATCAGAATTTAATTTAAAAAAAAAGAGGAGAATCAATGAAACCATGGGGACAGAAATTAAAAAGTTGCAGTTGGCTTTCACCTTTATAGTCCAGGCAGTTTCTTCTCCCTGTGCAGACTGCAGTAAGAGGTTTACTCATGAAATAAAATTAGATCCAAAATGTCTAATATTTTATATAAAGTGGAAAGGAAACTCATCTCATCTGTAAAGAAAGGTGACCACGGAAGAAAAAGGAGCATCCAAGCATGATACAAAACTGTATTGTAAGGAGAGAGCAAATAATACATATAACAAGAGGTTTGTAACTCCCATGAAGTGTGCAGTCCAAAGTCAAAACCCTTGCAGTGATCTCTCTTTTAAAATGTCATGTTTTTTTCTAGATCAGTGTTACTCATCTACATTTGAAAAAAGCATGGGAAAGGAAAATTGAGAATGCAGATGGTGCAGAGAGTTGGTTGGTGGTCCTTTATCAGCTGAAAAGTGAGTCTAAGCCTCTGCAACAATTAACTGTTCAATCAAGTGAAACCCCTTTCATGTGGTAAAATCATTATAATTGCAAATCCTAATAATAAAATCGGACAGTAGGAGTGACTGTCCCACAGAGGACTTTAAATACAGCTTTTAATAAATGTTGTATCCAAATCACTGAAACCATAAATCATTGTGGTCTCCTCACTGGTCTGGTAAAAAGAAATGGCCAACATCATGAATATTGTAATAGATATTTATTTCTAAATCTTTACACTCTTGTTTACTTTTTCTCTCCAAGGACTGACAAACAATACAATCAACAATTTTAATGCTGAAAGATTTTTATGAGTAAATAAAGCAGGAAAGACTAAGGACCCTTAGCTGCTCTGAAGTACAGGTGGAATTTCATAAGGCTAAATATTTCATATATAAGCTACAAAACTGATGTCATACAAGGAGGAATTGAAAAAGAAAAGGCTTGCCTTTATCACTGCCTTGTACTGAGATCAGGTCTGTACATGCCTGGTCCAGTCTCTAGTTACTTTTGGATATTCTGACAACTGACCTATAGACCTGGTTTAGAGACTAGGAATACTATTTACCTTTCTTATGGATGAGAACCCAACGAGCTCTACTATCTTGGAGGGATTCCCATCAAGCTTTAAAGAATATTTCCATGACAGATTGATTCAAATGTCTTGAACCTAGAAACTGGCATAAGGTAAACAGTGAAGTTATATAATTGTTAGAATCTAGAATAAGAATGTATGTTTTAAATCTGTTACTTGCATTTTAAAATAAGTTCATTAAACTCTATTATTGTCTACGAAATCTCATTTATTTGTTTTTAGACAGCATTTAAGAAGTGCACCTAGGAATTCATATGCAAACACATGAAGTAGACAC
The DNA here is from genome assembly GCA_033628505.1 of Tringa tobata. NCBI lineage: Eukaryota > Metazoa > Chordata > Aves > Charadriiformes > Scolopacidae > Tringa > Tringa tobata. Next base: position 1,863,106 of record JAHREE010000280.1, read on the forward strand.
AGTTTCTGGCCTGAAGATCAGTTGATGTAAATGTCCCTTGAAAAATCTAAGAACATGATAATAGGACAAGGGGAAGGAGTATGAATGGTCTGGAGAAAAAAAAAACACATGGGTTGTTAGATATCAAAGGCATGGGTCCAGAAAAGGTTTTAAATAGCTAGTGATACTTTAAATCATGGCATCTACTTTATTTCCCTCATGAGAGAGTCTCTTCCACCGAAGCTTTGAAGTTCACTTGCATGCTCTTTCCCAACCAAGCACTTGCAGACTGCTGGTGGAAGGTGGAACCAGTAGCAAAGTTGAGCGCTTGCCTCAGAGGCAAACACGCGTGCAGTGGACAGTGACACAGCCGGTCACACAGACGGCCAGACAAGGTGGGGCCTTCCACTGCACCCACCTACAGGACTCACGTAAAACACAAACACAGATGGCCATGTCTCCTCGTCCTCCTTTTCAGCTGGCAGAGACTGAAGATCACTTGAGTGGGCACACACACGGCACTCTCTAGGTTCACAGGGACAAAGCACACTCACAGGTCCCCTCCGAGTACCAGCATGGCCTCTCTGTCCACCCATCACCCCTGCCCTGATCCCAGGCCCTGTTGCCCACACGAAGGGTCCCCGAATCGCTGGCTGGACCAGCTCAGTGCTTACTGTAAACATGTAGCACTCACACGCTGCTCCCACAGGCACCCTCGAATCCCCCAAATCCTCATGTTTACAAAGGGGAAATTTGGAGTTACAAAGTTCAGGATGGCCCTCCAAAGCTCTGTCGGTAGATTCTTAATGGCTCATCTGGAGTCATCTGGTGTCTGGAGACACTCCATCTTCGGCATTGTTTCTGTTATCCCTGTATAGCAGGTTTGTGTCAATGTATATTTTTATCTTTCCCTTCTTTGCTTATTATCCCCTTTACATTTAACTGGTTATCCTTGACTAGAAAACCTTTATGAATCAGATGCTCTTACCTTCCATGTACCCTTATAGTGTCCTCAGCTCTTCATCCTCAGGGCGACTTGTGAGTTCTGGGATGAAAGCGAGCCCAGCAGGGCCCAGCGGAGCCCAGAAGAGCTACTCACCTTAGCAGTGTAAAATTAGCATATATACTGCTGCGTGCATTGCGGTACGAAGTAAACAAGTTAAACTAAAGCTGCCACTGGCAGTGAAGTAGTTCACATAAAATATTGATAACAAATCTGGAACTATCACAACTTCTGTAATGTTATTAACTAATTTCAACTGATTTGTAAGGATTATTTTTTTCTTTTGTAATGAGTCTGAATTAGTATGAACTCTGTACCATATTCTGCTTGGTGGAATCATGATAAATGCATGACCACAACACATTAGTAGAAATGTTTCAACCTAATGGATGCATAATCCATGAACCAAATATCTTTGCGATATTATGATCTTGGAAATGTTAGATATTAATGGTACCAAGGGAGCTATTATGATCTAGTTTGCTAAAAAGAGCATTCAGATTAATCAGATTTGGGGCTATTCTACTGTAAAGAGTGACATACTGGAGCTAATATGATACTCGAAATCCCCTCACACAAAGATAATTTGGAATATTATGGAGGTGTATTAAAGGAGACTTTAGGTATATAAGCACAGTGAGGACAGTTACATACTTTGTATTTTTTAGTTAAAATCACATGTAACAAGAGGATGAAATCTGAGTATAAGCCATTTATAATTTAATTAAATTACTACTTTGACTTTTATTTCATTCTTTTTCCTGCTGCTTTAAACCATGGTTTGGGAAGCACTTAACATTTTGCCAGTGAAGCAACATTTTAGAAATACCACTATAGATTAAAAATTCATATAATGCATTTAATAACTGATTTGCAAACAGTCTAAGACATGCTTTCTATAAAACCCCTTGCATTACATCAACTGTGCAAAAGGCTGATTTCTGGAAAAGGGCTATAAAACCCTGCAATTATAATCAGGTTATGAATGATGTTCTCACTTAATTACCAATCCTGATTAGGGTCTTCTATGCTAGGTTCTCCTTAATATTAAGATTAAATAATGAGCTCCATAAAAGCTATCCAGTTTGCCTGACCTTTATATAACACTGGGTCAGATATCAGCTTATTGTAAGTGTGCCTTTTATGAGTCTGTTAGCTCAATCTATGTGTCAACTGTATTTGAATTCCATTAATACATCTGCTGCCAGAACACAGTCTAATAAAATAATAGATGGGCAGAGACTGGCAAAAAAGGCTATTTTCTCAGTCTTATGACCTAGAAAAGTATCCTAAGGGAAGGCCACTAAGTAAATTAGGGAATTTTCTGACATATGCCTAGGATGTCTAGTCAGAGTCAGAGACACTTGAATTTATTGTTGAGTAAAGAGGTAGTGCAGAAAAGTATAATTATTCATCTATAAAAATCCTCTTTATAATTAAAATCTATTTTTAATCCGCTTAAACTCATTGGTTTAATTTTAAGATTCATGAATTTATACATTTTATGAAACCAAAAAAGTTAATACTGTAATCTATCTACTGGAGAAAATATCCTTGGGTATTTTACGAGCATTCATAGGATGATATAAGAAAAAAATCATTTTAAAAATGCATATACTCTAGTTGTGTTGTTTTTCACAACCATTTTGGTGACAAAGTTTACCATGCAAAAATAAATTGCTGGGTCACAGGCAGGTGAGTATTGACAACAAAGTTTAAACAAGCTCACATGACATCTGCCTGAGTAGTAGTAGTAGTTCATAACATAGAAATATTAATAACACTGCATATCGGGAATAATTCTGCAGAATATATAATGCTTTCAGGTGCAAAACAAACTGCAGTATTCCAACCTAAATCTCAAATAGTACTTTTAAAATGCTACTACCAGATTTTTTTTTGGAATTGAGATCAAGATTGTTCTTGCTCGGTTTCTTAAGATTCTCTGGTCTTGGTTTCTCTCTTCATGAGAAAGAAGTAGTGATTAAGTAGTCTATTTGGGAAGTCTGGCCAGCAAAATGGAAAGGCAACACAAGTCACTGAGCTGCATTTCCCATTCAGCATCATTCTACTATGTTCAAAATTGCAACTGTTCTTTTCTGCCTGTTCATTTTCAACAGAGATTAGAATACTTGGTTTAAGTGTGTTCAGTGTTTTCAACAATAAAACTATACATTTTTCACGATAGCTGGAATTTAAAAAAAAAAAAAAAAAGCAAATAAGCTCATTTGGTGAAGAGCTATAAGCTGACCATAGCATTAAAAACTTGATGTTAAAAGAATGGAATTCTCAAGGCCCTATTGCAGAAAGTAATAAACCAAGTAATTCTCTTCTTGTACCTAGCAGTAGACAGAAAATGGCCCAAAACACCAGCTGCCAAATAAGGACTTGTAAAAAACAACATTTATGATAGCAAGACTGGCAGTAGAAAACATAAAACTGTTTTTCCTGTTGATTTAATATTGATTCAAACCCACTAAAATATGAAAAATTAAAGTGTTTTCATCATGACAACCTGCACCAGCCATTTGCTTAGGCACAGAATATTCACTGTAACTAAACATTTTATACTGAAACATATTTGTGGCTGTAAAAGTTTGCAGTGCCTATTGCAATTTTAGCCTGTCGTTCTCAAGATTTATTGTCAGATTTTATATCTTAGGCGAGATGTGTTCTGGAAATCTGATCCTGCTATAAAATTCAGGAAAAAAAAAGATTGTATAAACAGACCTTGTACCTGTCTGAATAGTAATACTATTAACGAGTTAACTTCTGACATTTCCACTCACTTTTGAGTCAGCCCAAACTAATCTCTGCCATATTCCCTCAGTTTCATTAAAGAATTGTGATTTTGTCCTGCATAATCTTATGCCTGGAAATGTATAATGTGACTTCTTCTGCTGACTTCTGTAAGGTTCCTTTCAGGTCTTTCAATATGTTTATCCCACTGCAACCTACAGGAAGAATCAAACCAGTAGCTCACTCTGGACATCCATGTCAAGCTGGAGATTCAGAGGGGATTCTGGGACTGGGTGCCATTTTAAAGAATCACTTGTAAACATTAAACTTGAGCTGGGAAAACCTGCCTCTGAAACTTGTTTTCTTCCTCCACAGACTGTAGTTTGAAAAACCATACTAGTTCCCTTTCTTCAAAATTACCATTAGGTGAGATGACTCTTACTTCTAAATAATGAACTGCTTCTCTCCAACCCCTTTTCTCTTAGGCCAGGTAACCTGTCTCCTCCATTGAGAGTGCCGACTGCAGTGGCTCTCATTTAATTATCTTCTCACACCCTTCCCACCTTATTCTCCCTAGCAAACTATGTGCTGACTCAAGTCCCGTATTCAAGAGCTTCAACTTCTAAGTCCTTTGAGACTCAGTTATAAACTAGTTCTCTTCCAATCATTTTTTGAAAACTTGCAATATAATCATTTTTGAAAGCCTGCAGAATCCTGTTTGGAATGAGGTTCTTAAACTTTAAAGCAGTTTTAAAGACTATTTTTTTTTACATTCTACTACATTCTACCTGCCTCAGGAAAGCTTAGCCAAGCTTGGAGGTGTTCAATAGTTTAAGAAAATCCACAGGTGGATTTAATGCAACCATCATCCTATTTACAATTTCCAGCTTCAGAGCTTCTAGTGTCACCTGTGCAACTTATAGGAAAGATGTCACTAAACACAAGAGATCTGCTAATGGCACAAACACTCTTTCTGGCTTTCAGCATTGCTCTAATTCTGTATAGAATTAGTCTTGCATCTATATAGCCTGTGATCAAAAAAGCAGAAAAAGAAAGTAAAGCCACATTGCAACTTGCCTATCCATGCAGATGAAATTCATTTGCCAGAAGTAAACCTGAAGAAAAAAGCTACTGCAAAGAAATAATTTATTTGGGATATTTTTCCCCTCATTTTTGGCCCCCATTGTTTACAGAGTTTTCTCCTCTCTTTTATACAATTTACCTGTGAAAGAGTAAGCATGCATGCTGTGTTGAATTACTCTGCACATATAAATTAGGTCCCATTCTCCTCATACTGCTCCTGCGTAGACTATGTGGCACAATCTTAAATTGGTCAGTCCAGTGACTCAGAGGTATGAACCTCTTCTCAAAAAAGAGGGAAAGCAGGGAGAGAGATCCCTGTATTCAGGTAACACAGTCTTCAAGTCATCTCTTCTTCTCACAAGTGAAGATGATGATGAATAAGACCTCCTGTGGACCACAATATTATCATAACATTTTACTAGATGAGTGAAAGTGCAAAGAGATCCTTGAAACTCCTAAGGGGTCAATATTCTTCATGAGTGAATTGATGAAGTAGATGCCTTACCGTGACAAAAACACGGGGTGAGCTTTGAGTACAAATTGAATAAGGTATCTAGATAATCTGGGAAAAGCTAAACGCTATGATGTTGAAACTCTTACATGTTTTCAAGATTGCAAATAAGATGCAACAGAGTCTTTATAATTAGTAATCACAGTGGCACAAGAATCAAGTACAAAAAGAGAAGAATGACTATTTGTTTTAAAATAAGCTTGCTTAATCATCCTGTGATCGCTCAAAGAATGATGAGACCTTTTAGAAAATCATTACCAGTGCTGTCTTGGCCAGCACCTTAATTAGACTTTCTGTGAACTTGGGAATTTCGGTAAAGGTGACATTTGCATCAAAGGATTTTCCCTTTTGTTTTTCAATGTATGATCATTTAAGAGAATACAGATCATTTATGCTGGCATTAAAAGCTTTTCATTCTTCTCCAGATTCCAGGTATCATTCATGCAAATTAATTCATACAGCCATTAAAAAGCCTATTAATCTCTTTAATATCCAAGAGCCTAGTAACTTAATCATTTTTACTTTTTGCTATGTTATAAGAACTTGCCAATTTCCTTGCTATTAACCCACCAATTTTACAATTGCATTGAGGTAAAGCCAGTTCTTTCAGTGAGAAAGGCAAGAGTGACACAGGTGAGTTAAATAATTTCCTTCTTAAGTTATTGATCTTTAATTTGAGGTCTACTTAAATTACGATAATCCGATAATCTTTTTTCCTTCTTGCTGTAAATTACATTTCTGTCATTGCGCTACTGATGTAGGGTCTTTATATAAAATAACAGTCTTATATGAAAGAAGTTTACTTTTAAAAAGAAATTCCAGGCATTACAATAGAATGGAAATATATTTCGTTCTTCATATATTCTGTTGTTATTTTGAAGAGAACTATCAGGATGAAAAGGAAAAAATATTACACATAGATTATATCTGGAGAGAAAAGTCAGACACAGAAAGCATCAAAAAGAAAATTTGCAAAGATGTTTGTCATCTTAGATTTCTTCTCTGCTTTGTCTGTGTGTTACACTTTAATAAGAACAATGCACCACTCCACGCTCTGTTGTGTAGAAGAGGTTATTGGTGTCTCTGTAAACATGGCCTAATTTATTTAAGTGTTTAGATACAGACTTAGGGACTTTTCTTTGGGCATAAAGCTGTAAAATATGGGTTCAAATAAAACTTTGTTCTGTGATGGTAGGTGACTAGCTACATTGTTGGATCATGAGTTCATAATACTGTGAAGTTTTGCTAGATATGGAGGAAAGCATTATCTGAAATACATAAAGAAAGCTATAATGGGTTTTATATATATTAACCAGTGATACATTGCTTCAATATAGCATAATATGAGCTTGAAGTAACTACCTTTGTTGTCACAGGAAGATTCATTTAAAACATTGTCCCCTACCCCTTTCTTAGTAGGTTATGATAGATGAAGATTACTTCTCAACAGTGTCTATATAAAAGGTATAGAAAATAACTTTAATATGATGATAAACCTTCTGCCAGTGACTTATAGGCAGCATGCTTTTTCTGTCCTTAGGGCTGTTTAACAAGGCTATTGAACTCCTACAATTTCCAGGAGGAGGCAAGTTCAATATACCCAGACATACCAGTTTAACACAGAAATGATGCGTGATTCATAGCACTACAGGACATCCCACTCAAATCAAGTATCAGGAAGCAACTGAATGTACCATTGTACCATTGGCATAGGAAGAATAAAGCCAAAATTGTTAACAAGGTTCACCCTGAAGTCATGAAGTTACAGATTCTAAAACAGACTAAGAATGAATATTTGCTTTTTTATTCTCCTTTTGCCAACAGGGTATTCCCACATGAATGGAGTGATGGCATTCTATTCACAGTCGCACTAGCATCACTAACAGTACAAAACAGTCAAGAGTAGAGCATCAGCCTGCAAAAACGGCAGCCCAGGTGATTTCATATAGATTATCTTCTTTTTAATTTCTTCTTTCTTTTTTTTTCTTTTTTTTTGGGGGGGTGGGTGGGGAGGGAGTCTTGCATGATCCCATTATTGTCATGTCGGCATATTTATCCTCAAAACCTCGCTCTCTACTCCAGTTCTCTACCTACCCTGCCCCTCTCAAGAGAGATAAACACACATCCTCAATCACTTGGCAGCTTGAACAATGGAGACACAAGAGCATAGCAATTTGCCAAGGGTCAAACAGGGTACCTGTGGTGAAGCAAAGAATCATATCCAGGTCTCCTTGGAGTCAGATTAATGAGATAAACACTGGACCAGACACCCTCTCTACACATTATACATTTTCCATAGAGAAGTTTCAAGTAACTTATTTTCAGTTCTAGCATAAAAATACATAACCATTCAGCACCAGCAGTCTTGCTAGGATGCCTAATAATAATACAAATAAGTATAAGGCAAATGGATACATACACATATTTATATAGCTATACATATATATAAACGCATGTATACACACATACAGAAGAAGATAAAGAAGACGTGTTTATTTAAAGAAAATAGTGTTAAATAGAGAAGTAACTAACGCTTTTGAGTCATTGATCCAAATAAGGGTACATGTAAGATAAGACTTAGCCCCATAGCATCAAGCCAGGGAGGACAAATAAATTCCATGTACATTGCTTTAAATCTGTTTGTAACTTGGATGAAAAAGAATGCTTGGATTTTTATTTCTTTTTTTTTTTTTTTAATAACCAGTGAATTAATTTATTCATGTGAGAAAAATTTCTCTCAATCCAGTAGCATTTAAAAAAATAAATAAATAAATTTTTTATTCAGATCTCCAGAGTATATCAAGCTTTCAATAGGCAATTGCTTTCTCACCTTCCAAGAACTATAAAAAGTTTTATGGCATATTTGATGTAACTGAAGGTGGCAAAGACAAACATTTTGATTTACAGTAATCCAATGTTGTTAACCTGTTCATCATAACAAAAGAGATTGCTCAGGCACACACAAAAAAAGCAATAAATCAGAAAAGCAAAATTCTATATGTAGTAAAAGTCTCCCATGAAAAGTTGCCTGAGCTGTTAAAGCAGGTGTCATGTCTGATTAAATAAATATGTAATGGGTTTATGGTTTTTAAGGTTTCTTTTCCAAATATTCCTAAGTTTGCAGTGAGACCACTATCTAACTAAGTCCTCTAGGTTTCTTTAATCATAGTCCAGAAGTCTGATTCAGAGTCCCTTTAAACTGATAAAAAGAAAATAACTGATTTTTTGGGCTATAGATCGAGGTCAGGATCTTAATACTAACAGGGATTTCAGTCCATTATTCTTGGTAATTTCCACATATATTGGCACACATTGTCAAATTTTTCATAAGCCATTGAAACATCCATGCTATGACAGACAGACCTCTGAAGAACTTAGGGGTGAATGTTAACTTTTTGTTTGTCATCATGGCACTAATATTAAGCCCTTAAGATACACAGAGAAACAAAAGGAAAGCCGAACTTTCTCATCAGCTTTTTTCTCTGGAACAATTCAAGAGAGAAAAATGTCACCACAGTTAATAGTGTAAAGTGTCTGAGTGGCCTGAAGCAAAAGCACCTGTCAAAATTGCAATCACAAAAATAAAGGGTCACCAGAAGGACAAATGCCATGTATAGTTGTATAGCAGTTCTTTGAAAAGTAAGTTCAAATATGCTGCAACTTCACTATTATACAAATAAATCCAAGGAATTTTTTTAAATATGGAAATAAAGAATATCTCTATGGATATGAAGTCAGTGGGACTTGAAATGAAAATCATTACACAGTAGGCAAGCTACTTTACTGAATGCCCAGTTGCAGTATTGAATTTGTGATTAAACATGAGTTAAACTGAAGAAAATGCTTGTGGAATTTTGAACTCCCACGGCAAGGAATTAGATTGTTTCCTACATTTTAATGCCATCCTACGTAATGGATTTACTCTCCTCTGTTGTGAAATTAGAAAGACCAAGAAGGGAATGCTTTCAGGAATAAAAGAAAAATGTAGAACAAAAAGCTTCTCCTCCACAAAAATTCAAAATTCCAACTTGACTGCTTGTGAATAAATGATTTTACTAAATGGAAAATGCTGGTTTATTATATCACTGGAGGGTAACTATGTCATTTAGTTTCCTTCCCCCAGCCAGGACTCAGCACTCACACAAACACACACAGTGCCAACAGCCTCATCCTGTTCCCCTCTCTGACTGATCATGATTGGTGGGAGATATATATACATATATATATATTTAGAGAGAGAGATGTACAGTGTGGATTCTTGCTATAGCTGGGCTTGAACACCCAGTCTGCCCAGTAGCTGCCCCTAGTTCTCAGTCATCCTGATGGGTGTCACACCTGGACATTGGAACTGAGGTGAGGAGACGGCATCTTTCCTCTGAGTTCTTAACTTCTCCAAGGCGAAGGGACCAGGAGGCAAGGAGACCCTCTTTGTGATAAACAGGCTCACCTGAAGCACAGATCCCAGCTCTTCCTCAGGCTACGTACATCTGTTAGCTAACGAAGAACTGAAAAATGGAAGCAATTGTGTCACGTAAGTACTTCTGCTGTTTTCTTTTTATCTTGCAGAGAAATTTTTGAGATATACTAGGTTGAAGTGGTGGGTCAATCAGAAGCCAACTGCTGTGACAATGTCTTTGAAAGACTCTCAGGATGTGACTGGGCAGTGTATTTCTGGTGTTCAGAGACAGCCATTGGGAAACAGAAAGTTTTCACAAGTACTTAATCCAAACATTAATCTACCTTCAAAGTATTTAAATGCTGAATTCAGTTATTAATCTAAAGTAAATTTCTTTTATGGGAAAGACTATTTCTTGTAAAATAAATTTTGGACCAATTCAATACAAGATAAACAAAGTAATAGACATAAAAAGTTAGAAAATTGTGGGACAGTAAGAATTTACACATAAAAGCAAATTCTGTGGAGAATTTTTTCAGTAAAGACTAAATCTGCTTTTCTATGTGAGGGCATTTAGCCCAGAGCCCCAAGCACCCTGAGAGGCTCCTGCTCCCCTATGAGATAAAAAAATTTTTGCATCATGCAAACTCTCTGCATTCATACTTTCTTTGAGACGCTGTTGTTACTAGAAAGCCTTGAAAGCTTTCTTTTCCTAATTAACCTTTTTATTTCTTGTCAAACTTCCTTTTTGCATAAAATAAATTTATATGCACAAAAGTTGCCAACCTGAAATAGCTGACTGTTCTCATAGTTCAGTGCTTTACTCTGAAATTCCATCTGAGAATCTACTACTAGATTATTCAATAGAAGATGTAAGGAGGTGCAAGGATTGAAGCACATGCTCAATTTTGGCCTCTGGACGTACATAGTTGGAAGTCAACAGGACTGTTCTCATTCTGGAAATTTAAAAATATGCTGAAAATAGGCTGAAATTTTGTGTCAGAATCTAATTCATATATATCTATATTTAAATTTAGGCACACCAACAGGTCTTGTCATGATTATTTGAGAGGTAGCATACAGCTGGCTATCAAAATGGATGGGAGAGATCAGGCTGTATGAAATAAAAATTCTTTCCACTGAAATTATTTTCATCTATATATTTCAATCATAAAATGACAAGTTATTTGTATTACAAGCACTTTATGATATTAAAATTAATATATTTAGTTTCACAATTCATTTATCCTCAGTCATACGATGATAAACTTTACCACTACCCAGATTAACAAATCAGCCCTAATAAGAACAAAGATCCCAATCCAGTTTATTGTCCTCAAGCACGACATCCCCAGAAAGTTAACATATCTGTTTTAAGAGGAAACTACTTTCTTAAAGGGTAATAGTCATAGGTTACATCACACCACTACTAAACACTGTAAATGATAGATGTGCTAATACTATAAAACAGCAGTTGAGAAGATTAGCAGCTCCTAGAGAAGAAATTAGAATAAACCAATGATGAAATTCAGATAACAGTAGTGGCGTCCAAGTGTAAGAGGGAACATTAACCTCTTCTAACCACATGTACCAGACACTTTTGGCCATAGTTGTTACCTCCAGTGCCAGAAAGCCTGTGATCTAATAATGCCCAATTATTGCACTGTGTCACATTTGGCAATCACATCGTCTGCTTACAGGTGCCAGTTCTGATTGTTCTGTCCAGTCTCCAGTATCAAAGCATGATTAACTCTAGTTTCTCTGTATTGCAGAGAAATTAAATACTTCAGTGTGAAATAACATTCTCAAGCTCTCCCAAGAAGACAAAGAAGAAAGGCTACTTGGTAACAATCCCAAATCTTCTTGTTAAGAACTGTAGCTATATTTAAAATACTATATGCATCTGGCAGAATCAAGGATTAACAGTAGATTGAAATGAATAAATGCAAGCAGTTTTTCAACACCCCAAAGAGAAGGCCAATCAGTGCTATGGGAACAATGGTTTTCTGTTCCATAAGTAGATCTAAAACCTGAGACTTCAGTCACAATAAAGATTGCACAAACCAGCACACTCTGACAGTCCTCTATCAATATTTGAGATCAAACTATATGTCATATTTGAAACTGATACCAGGGAGAAGTTCAGCAAGGAGACTCCTACCTCCCCATAGTGAAGCAATGACAAACATACCCAGGGCTATTGCCAGCACATTCCCACTTCTCTCCTGCCAGCACAGCTAGATAAAATCTTTATCAATTACGGCAGACAGACAGTTTCCGTGTTATTACCTGACAGAGTGCCAGACACCTTCTCTCAGAGTTCAATCCCTTTCAGTCCAAAGAGGTGAGAGTTCTGATCTTCAGCACTTTTTTTAAAGTTGAATGTCACAGACCAGGTGCACAAGGACTAGATCCCCAGGTGGCAGCTCCCCAGTGCCTGCAAATCTAACTGCACTTCTCAATCTAACTGACTCCTTTCTCCCTTGCCACTGTGAACAGTGGTTGATTGAAAATGACCAACAGCAACTACTTCAGAGAAAAGTGCTTTCCAGCAATTTACCCAAAAGTGTGTAACATCCACAGACAATCAAGTAAAATATAGGCTATTTGTATATTTTCCTTCGCCTACTCTTGCAGCCTCAGCAATTCCCACTCAGCGCATTTAAAACCAACTTTTGGCTGAGAGAAGCAGGCTGCTTTGCTACTTTTTCCAAACACTCCCCTCCAGATGCTCCTCTTAGTCACTCCATTGTGTCTTCCCTTCTACTGAGAACTTTCTGAAGCAAGGGTTTGTCTTTTCTTCTCTGTATTTTCAGCCTTGGCTAAGTAAATGTGTAACTCTGCCCTGCACCTAGAAAACAGCATTTTCTAAGTTAACTGTCTAGCTGCTATAATCTATCTCAAAATTGTGTATCTCTGTTACCTATCTCACTATAATTTCATTTTCTGTTTGCTCTCCATTCAATAGAATCCTCTGAATGCAATGTCAGTAGCAAGGATAGTATTAAATATGCAAATTAAATTGCTTTTAATAATAATTGTTTTAAATCCTAATTTTACAAATTATCATCTACATGTTTATATCTAGAGTGTTTCCCTCTTTATGTAAGGCTGTGTTTCAATTATCTAAGTCTTCCTTAATCAGACATTTATTATGGAATACAATGGCAAGTTAAACTAAAACAAATTGGATTGCTGCTTCTCTGTTCTTAGGGACTGCTTTATGTCTAGCAGCTGACGCCGTCAACAACTATGATCCCAATTAGGAGCAAGATGTTCTTCAGTGACTGAATCAGTCTTATGTTACGGATTTTTTGTGAATTGATCTTCGTGTTGTGGTTTCCAGTTTCTGTTTCAGAACACAAGGGAATATTTTTCCTTGTTTGGTTCATTTATTTTCCCCACCACAACCCAGTGTGTTATCAGCAGCTCACTCTTCTCTAGATTCTGACTTCTCCATTCAGCTGTTGTCATTACTGAATTTCATGTAGCCTCTAATCTTCAGTTCATGTGGGGCTATTGCATTTCTAACAGCAAAGAGGACAAAAGTAGGGGCAGGGCAGTTCTCAACATCTTTAATCTGAAACAGAGAGCTTTCCATATTCATTTCCATTTCCATTTCCATAGATCCCCATTTTTTCTTCCTGAGATCCACCATTTTGCCTAGTCAGAGCCATCACCCCTAGGCTGCCATAAAACTCCCACTCATCTCATCCAGTGAACCGTGTCCCTTTTTTCACCTCTTCCCCAGATTCCTCATATTTCCAGATTACTAGTAAGACCCTTATTCATATATTTATTTTAAAACCTGCTAAGCACTGTAAAGCTATGAACCCTCACAATATTAAAATGGGGAGGGGGAGGTATTTTCTGTTTTATTTAAAAATTATATACAAAACCGCATATGTATATTGAACTTCCTCCTTGTTCCTATTGTTACTTTGTTGAGGTTTGGCTCCCCAGCAATTCACTTCTAACCTCCTGCTCACGACTTTCCCCAGGGTCCTGGCATTTGATGCCAAGACCCTAGTGACAGCTGAAGCCAAGTCCACACTCTTTTGTGGCCCTTCTTGCAAAAACCTAAAGTTTTTGGCATGTATATCAAGTAGACTCTTCTTATCAGGAACCCACACGGCCAGCACTACAAGAGTTCAAAGAGAAGATATGTCCAAAAAACCCCACAAACTGTTCTATAGCAATTTTAAGCTCATGCAATTTTGTAAAACCTTAAAGGTTTCCAGATGCAACTGTACTGCATCTCACATTAAAAATTCATATAAGACACTTTAAGATAGATTTCTTTGAAAATGATCTGTATTTTTTTAGCAAAACCTAAGGTCTAGTTGCTGGGGTTTTGAGGTATTTTGTGCCAGTACTAGAAGACGTGTGTATGAGCAATACTATTGGATACATCTATGTGGCTATAAATTCCTCTGAGATCTTTGTCCGTAACAGGTAACCCAGTTAGGTCTGTAAATTTTTTCCACACTTTAAAATAAACCTCATCCCTTACTCCTTAGGCATTTTTGATTCTAAAACTCAATTTCTGTTTAACAGATACTATTAAGTCAGGATGATTAGTTCAAAAAGCAACCCTTAAAAAAAAATACACTCACAACTATTTTCTCCAAATCCATAGGCTTTTTAAGTGATTATAGCCAGAGTGGATTAGTGACTTGTAAATATAGTGACTCAGCTGCCTTTCCTGTTTCTCCACCACTCTGCATTATTGTCACACTCCACTGTGACAGGGTCTCATCACACACATTGGATTTAGTAAGTGAATCTTGTCAAGTGAGCTTCAGTCATGCCTAAGGCTCAGAGGCTTGTTGCAGTCAGCATTCCTTTGGACTGCTCTGTCAGCAGAAACTGGAAAAAAGCTCTCACTTATGTTTTGAATCTGGGGCACTGGCTACCTTGAAACACCAACTTGAAGCTCAAACGCTGTGCACTCAAAAAAGGAAACGTTAGCTTTTCTAGTTTTGCTTTTACCTTATACATATCACTTTCGCCATAACTTCTCTTCTCAGAGGCACTTGAAAGGAAGAGAATTATCAACCAGAAATATGTCATTCCCTGAACTATTGCAGTAAAAAACCGAAGAGAGTAGTACCTATTTCATCGTAAATTACTTGCAGATCAACTTCAAAATAGAACTGTTCACTGAAGCATTTGACTAGACATTTCAGTAGAGAGGTAATGTATTTGTTTTAAAGTGAATGTACAGCTAGTAGTGCTTTTGGCAACTAAATACACACAAGAACTGCTTGAAGAGTTTGAAAAATATGTTTTAAATAGTTAAACATACAGTATACTTCATGGACTAGATTCTCTAACTGGAGTTGTATCTTTTAAACCATTCAGTAGCCAGAAGTCTCTTCCAGACCAGGTTCTTCATTTCTGACTCCACAGATAATGCATTACACCCGTTGAGATAAGGGAGGAGTCCCAGAACATGGAGAATTTATTCCTTTCCTTTCTACCTGCTGTCCAGTGGCTTATGTGCTTCAAAGCAAGCAGCAGCAGAACCTGATCCTAAATAAAAATTGCTTCCTGAAACCTTCACTTGCATTTTTGAGTGTACATCTACGACACTGAACAGACTCTGTCTCCAGATACTTACTGTTTGTTTATTGTCCTTTTACATAAACAAATTCATTTGCATCAAAATTGGAACTTTTCTATCTTCAGAATTTAATATCATCCTACTGCATTCTCCTTGCTAAAATGTTCCTCTTCAAATATGACAAGTGTATAACGACACAAACAGAAGACAGTCTTATTGAGAGGTAAGCAAGGAACATTGGTGGGAAAAATATTTGGTAATAAAGGTTATGTGTTGCATTTCCTATTGCTCTAAGCAACGTTTGCACCCTTATTGACTGAATTAGGACCAAATTTCAAGAGATGGTCCTAACACAAGGAGAAATGTAGGAAGCAGTTAAACTCTTAAATTCTTTTTAAAGCTTCCAAGTAAGATCTTTGTAAGACAACTTTAGTTCTAACTGAATAACGCAGAGCAGTTGCAGAAAGTAAATTATAAATTAATAATCACAAGTCTTCACACAGAAAACTTGATTCTTTCTGTTTCATGTGAACAGAAATAGCAACATGACCTACATGTCAGTCTGAATAACAAATATTCCTAGTGAACTCTTCACTGACGACACAAACTCTATGTATAGGTTTCTTGGCAGACAGAATCTGAAAAATTAACAAAGATTTGCCTTTCCTTAAAGCACACAAACACAACACACACACACATTACATATACACTTTAATATGTGTGCATATAAATATGTATGAATGTTTACTGAATTACACTTTAGTAATGGGAAAACCTAAACTTCTTCACTGTACCTTCTGCTTCTCTGTTTTACAAAAACTGATGTGAGATGGACTGGCCGACAGTGGGCAAAGGGATTCAAGTACAAGATCATTTAATTCACTCCTTATAGACAGTTCCGCTGTGCTAGGAAAGTCTGGTCTGATTCAGCTGAAACTATAGCCAGTTTCCAAATGAGCTGGCATAAACTTCATTCCATCCCATACACCTCCCCATGCTGTCCCTTATCCTTGGAAGTCAAACTAGTCAGAGGTGCCTTTTCCCTTCACTGCTGTCTCCTCTATTGACTCCAGAGTCACACAGCCCTGGAAGGACTTGGCAGGCAGCTTTCTTCCCTTCATTCATTCCTACTTCTGTTAGGCTTGGACCAGTAAAGCCCTGCCTGCTCCCTTTCAGTGCCCAAGCCATGGTTTAATTGGCCTTGGTTGCACTTTCAGGCTGGAGGCCATAGAGGGGTAGAAATTCCCCAAGGTGGCAGAAATTAATTCAGATAATGTTTTTTGAAAAAAACAACATTAAAATGGTGGTAAATATTTTCCTGGAGAACATTTTTAGGCATACAGGAAAACAAACCTTTGGCAAACAGTTAAAACTATTTCACTAAAGCATAAAATTATATGAAGCTCTGATAGTTACACTTATGATTATGTAAGGAAATAATTTATTTTTTTAAATAAGTAGTCAAGGTTTGCTCTTTTCCAGGAGGCATGTGCATTTGAATTAGAATATGCTATGAAATCAATTAGTGACTAAAACGTTTTTTATTCTAGAAAATGAATATAATCATATTAATGACATTAAATTAATATTCAGATATTTCGGATTGCTTCTTTCCATTTTTCAATATTTGGATCAAATAATATGAGGGAAAACTAAGATACAGGTGCTAAAGTACTTGCCTATTACAGTCACTGTCGTATCTATGTGTCAGTCTTTTCAATGTGAGCCCAGGCTCAGCTGCCCACAAGCTTATTTATAGCTGTAACAAAAGTGTAACTGGCCTTTCATAACACTGTGCACAGAATCATTTTTAGATGTTGTGGTATAGCTGAATTGAGAAAACATACAATGCTTCACATCTTTTGGAAACAGCGCCGAAATATGAACATATTGTCATTCATTGACGTTTAAGCCTTATGCCTTAGAGATGACCAAGATAAATAGCCAGCACCATCTTAATCTTCAAAAAGAACTTGTTCTTCATGTCATGAAAAATTCTTTCTTTCAAGTGATGGAGTTTACCCTGTAAATTAAATCTCCAAAGTAATGGAAGAAATAACCCATGACACTGGTGGGGGAAATTAAATTAGAGTCACTAATAGCAGGTCAGCACAGTCCGAGCAGAGGTAATAGAAGTGACCACATGAATGATAAGCAGGCCTTCACTAGGCTGTGACATCTATCTCCCAGAGACTGTGACAAACATTCCTCTGTGTGGCAAGCAATTCACAATTCAGGCCCTAGCATGTTTATAGTGCAGCCTGACACTGGCAGAGCCAAAACATGCCAGTCTTTCTCAGTAGGATGCTCTAATTGAAGACCATTAAGACAAGTAAAAATCTTTGACCCCAGTCTCTCGCTAAATCAATCTGCCACTGCTGCAGATAATCTTTTTACTTTATTTATTTATGAGCATGGAAGATATTTTCTGAACTAGTTCCCATTCCTCCCAATATCCAACATAAGCCATTCTATGAACATTGCTAAGCTACTGTAATTTTACCCTGGAACACTAAAATGCAAGGGGAAAAAAAAGGCAGGAAAATGTAAAGAACTGATTCTGTTTAGTAATTGTGAAAGATCCAAGGGATGCTTTCTCTAAACACTTTAATATTACTGCAATAGCCACTGGCAAAATACAGAGTAAGAGGTTAAGGTAAAATGGACCCTTGCATGTCATACAAAGTACCTCTGAAATTCAAGGGGTGATTTATTTCCTAATACTTGAGCATGATCACTGATCTTTTGATGTAAACGTAATAATGAAATAAATAACATATGGCCAGAAAAAATACAGGTTTCTAGAAAATACAGGACTAAAGGGTAAGGTTAGGTTCTACCACCTCTTTTCATTAAAACAACCTACTAATGCACACCACCAAATATTACCAAATATTTTCAGTAAAGATTAAGAATACAGAAAACAGAGGTGCAGTAGGATGACAAAAATTGAAGTGTTTGGCAAAGTAAGTGTGTTAGTAAGTAAAGAAATAAATAAACAAACCTTACAGCATATGAGTTCCTGTTCAGATAAAAGAAGCTGAAAGAAATGCTTGTTTAGTTTATCCACAGGATATATGTGATCTTAACCTTTTAGTCATTACCTTAAAACAAACACTGTATTAAAATGGAAATTTCCCCAGAGTTACTGATTTGCAAAGTGAAATAATGAACTTCATATCCCTCGTTTACTCACACGACTTGTTTCCATTTAAATGGTGATTAGGCTTACTCAGTACTAATGATCATTTGGCAGTACTATTACATGGTTTAAAAATCCAGAGGTACAACTACAAGGATAAAATGCTACTGAAAATGCCAGTCAACATTTTCTGGTGTTGCAGCAGACACTAGTGCTCAGAGTTTGACATTTCTAAATAGTATCCTGGCACAAAAGTACCCCTGTGCCAAGGCTCAGGCAATCTTCAGAGGCAAAGGATTGGTCTCTACAGCTCTGCAACACCCATTTTCGCTGCTGAAAACTTCCCCCTGTGAACACACTGCATCCCCCTGTGCGCGCTGAGGGCTGTTCAGGATATGCTATAAACCAGCATCAGCACCGGGTTCAGACCCCACTGACCTCAACAGGGGTCCTGAAAAAATGGCCAGCTGCAAATATGCAAAGTGAATATAAGGAATATACTGGAGGGCAGGCGATACACCCAAAAGAAAAAAAAAAAAAAAGCATTAATTAATTCAGCAAAGCCCTCTCAAAGCCTAACTTGTGCATTTCCATAGGCTGGATTTCAGAGCTTGCTAAGGTACAGATTCTCTTAATTTAATCTTTAAAAGTTTTAACTATCAGTTCTAGAAGCCATAAACTTCCTATGTATTATATAGTCTTTTCTCAAATAAATATTCTGACTCTGGACTTGTCTTCCAAGAAGGCTAAAGAAAAGACGTATCACAGATCTCTATAGTTTCTCAGAACTAATTCGTCTGAACTACAAAACTACTTGAAATCAACCCATGCTTTAGACCTTAAGATTTTATAGACAGCTTTAGCTGATCTAACTTTGAGTTGTGGGGTGAAGAAATGGTCTGGCTCATTTGTCCATCAGCGGGCACAGATTCCCACAGCTCCTTTTGGGCTGCTTCTGGACAGTGTACCTTGATGTATTTAATGAATTCTCTAGTCTAATTTAAAAGGATTTTTTGGTGGTTGCTTTCAGACCAGCAAAGAATCAGAATCACACCATGACAAGCACCATGAAGAGAAGACTCAAGGGTGGAAGCATGTGGCCAGGATCACATGAGGCAGCATTCCCCTTTTCATATGTACGTAGCCTTAGATCAATATGTGTCAGACCATGAGAGTACACCCTGAGCAGTATGCCCTTCATATAGCTCTGATGTATTTCTAAAATTTCCTCAGCACAGAGCAGAAGTTAATAGAGTTGTTGCTGGCTTACAGTAGCCTAGAATCAGGCCCATAGCCATGTGTGTGTTTGTGTTTAGGTATTTGTATATTTGTATATATTTGTGTATTTGTATATATTTCTGTAGGTCTTCATGATATGTCACACATTTGTCTGTGTAGTTTATAAATATGTGCCTACACATACATATATGTATCAGATACAAGATATACAGACATTACACACTACTGAAATCCTTTCCTGCACTAACATCAGACCATTTCCAATATTACCTTAGTTTGCAACAGTTCTCTCACCTTCAAAGACAAGGAGAAAAAAGTTGGACATTAAGCAGTC
Organism: Tringa tobata; assembly: GCA_033628505.1. Lineage (NCBI taxonomy): Eukaryota > Metazoa > Chordata > Aves > Charadriiformes > Scolopacidae > Tringa > Tringa tobata. Next base: position 1,883,098 of record JAHREE010000280.1, read on the forward strand.
CCATTATAAATTCATTTACTAGGGTTTTTTCTTAGCACAGAGGATGATGAATTAATTTGGTATTCAAGTAATGCTAATTTCTGCCTCCAATAAGAGTTCCCTCATAATGCACCATTAGTTAAATATACCATCACAATAAAAATCTAACACAAAAAATTACCTTTATGTTACTTTAAATAATGAGTCCTCAGAGAAGCTGAATTGGCACTATAAATTAAGTTGCGTTATTATAAGAATATACTCTTTAGGTAGCATCGGTTCACAAGAGCAAAGGCCTACCTCAATTGTTCTGTCTCCTAATTTAATTGTATAAAAAAGAGGGAAAAAAAAAAAAAAAGAAAAAAAGAAAACCCTTCTCTAGGGCCCACATATACTCCCCCATGTACCCTAAAATGTAAATCATAGATTCTAGCTTCAGTATGAAAAGAATAAGTGCCAGCCACCTACCCATGTGTCATTATCAAATTTCATTAGTACACACCTACTTGTGTGCCGAAGCCTTTAACAGAAGTATTATGCAAGATAACATTGAAGACACTGGTAATCCAACCAGACATGGCTTCTCTTTTCAACATAACCAACTGGACATCTCTCTCTCAGCTTGCTTCCTGATCATCTGACAAGCTGTATACAAATCACCCTCTTGCTCTTCTAACTGGCACCTTCCTGTGGAGCAGCTTTAATTCAGAGAGATTAGTTTTACTACATAAACCTCCTCTAGTATATCAGAAATGTCACCTACCATTTTTACTGGTTTTGCCATGGCATACACAAAATGCCGTAGATATTCAGATATGTTTGTCTTACTCATTAGTCAAACTACAATATTGTGAGAATTTTTTTTCTTCTTCTTCTTCATACTTCACTGTTTTTTCCTAAAATTTAAGCCACAAACACTGAAATTTCTGCACAAATTTCAGACTGCATCAGTCTACAGGCTAGGCAGATAGGAACAGTGAATACTTGTCCTGACCCACGGTGATTTTGATAGAGTTTTTCAATGTAAAAATAAAAATATAAAAAATCAAGTTTAGCAAAGAGATTCAATGAGTCTATGAATTTTTAATTTGACACACACCTGCTCTCCCACACATTGATGTAAAAATACAATCCAGTAGGTACCATGGCATCACTAAGCAGAGAATAAGGCCCAGTCTGTGTAAACAGGCTACATCTATGTTAGTGAATTGAAAACACGGGTATGAGTTACACCCTGCAGTTTTCCATAAAGTTATTTCCTTATATGATTTCCTTAAATGATTAGTGCAGTTTTAGCCTGAGTCAATCAGTACTCTCCGCAGCAATACCCAGGTTATTTCTAGAGTTGATCAGGCTGGGAACCATTGCTAACAAACCTGTCCAGTGTGGAAAGAGGCACGAGTTTAGTTGAGTGAATGCAGACTCAGCACCAGAGAACAATCTTTGGCTCATTTGATTTGTTTCCTGAGTATAAGCATAACTAAAGAATTGCACCAGTAGTATACACCTCCTAATAAATAGAATTGTTCAGGAATTTCCAGTGAAATATTTTTTTTTTTCTTTAGGAAGCACTGATTTATTAAAACTGAGACCTTTTGCAGGAATGATCATATCAGTTTCAGTAAAGATATAATATTTAATCAAAATTAGAGACAATGACATTAGCAACCAAAAAGGTCAACAGATGATAGGATATTTGCCTAGCATGTGAGATAATAAAGTTCAAGTCCCTGTTTTGAGTCAGCTAGAAAGAAGATTTGTGTTCTGCTCTTACTCAGCCTGCGCAACTATTTTAAACTAATAGCTACTCTGAGATGAAGTGCATCTATTTTTTCATTCTCTATTTTTTACCTGGTAAAGTTTAGGTTTCAGTCCACAGGGAAGGGATTTTTTAACAATTATTTCCCACAAAGTTCTAACCATAAATTATTTCTCCATCTTTACCTATTATCTTCTTTGACATCCACCAAACACCAACTCAGTCATAGAATGATAGAATGATTTGGGTTGGAAGGAACCTTAAAGTCGAGTTTCAACCCCCCTGCCATGGGCAGGGACACCTCCCACCAAACCAGGTTGCTCAAAGCCCCATCCAGACTGGCCTTGAATGCTTCCAGGGATGGGGCATCCACAGCTTCTCTGGGCAACCTGTTCCACTGTCTCACCACCCTCATAGTAAATAATTTCTTCCCATCACTACACTCCCTTGGTAAATTGTCCCTCTCCACATTTTCTGTAGTACCTCTTTAAGTACCAAAAGGCTGATATAAGGTCTCCCTGGAGCCTTCTCTTCTCCAGGTTGAACAACCCTGGGTCTCTCAGCCTGTCTTCATAGCAGAGGTGCTCCAGCCCTCTGATCATCTTTGTGGTCCTCCTCTGGACTTATTCCAACATGTCATGACCTTTTATGTCAGGGGGCCCTGAACTGAATGCAGTACTCCAGGTGGGGTCTCACTGGAGGGGCAGAATCACATTCCTTGACCTGCTGGCCACACTTCTTTTAATGCAGCGCAGGATGAGGTTGGCTTTCTGGGCTGTGAGCGCACATAGATGGCTCGTGTTGAGCTTCTCATCAACCAACACCCCCAAGTCCCTCTCCTCAGGGTGACTCTCAATCCATCCTCTGTCCAGCCTGTATTTGTGCTTGGGATTGTCCCGACCTTGCACTTGACCTTGTTGAACTTCAAGAAGTTCACATGGGCCCACTTCTCAAGCCTGTTCAGGTCCCTCTGGATGGCATCCTTTCCCTCCAGTACATAGACTGCACCACACAGCTTGGTGTCATCGGCAAATTTGCTGAGGGTGCGCTATATGCCTCTGTCCTTGCCTCTGACAAAAATGTTAAACAGTGCAAGTTCCAGTACCGACTGAGGAACACCACTCATCAGTGGTTGTCACTTGGACATCAAGCAGTTGACTACAACTCTTTCGGTGTGGCCATCCAGCCAATTCCATATTTACCAAGTCATCCATCCATCAAAGCCATGTCTCTCCAATTTCTTTTATAAATATTTACAGCTTTAGAACATAATTTTGGTATTTTATTTGATCCTGCAATAGGATCTAAGTATAGTTTATAATCAGAGGCAACTGACAAGAATGTCATATAAAAAAAGGAAATGTAAGGTATATCCAGTTTTTTAGGGATGTCAGTCAATGCATTTCAACTGAGAAAAGATGCACAAAATAGATTATGATTGATCATAGGAGTTACACAAGGACTCTACAGGACACGGATACTCTGCTCAAAAAAGACACTGTTTCAATTGTCTTGGGAGTTTGAGAACAGGATGACTTCAGCAATTCAGGTGTAACCAATATTATATCACTGAACAGACACAAAAATAGATAACACAATTGAAATGAGGCTCATGATTCAGTGAGGTTTTACAATGATTTGTACTACAATGTAACTAACTTTCCTAAATTTATGTTATAGCCAATGGTGCTGAAAAAGGTAAAATGTACAAGAATGCAAAGTGTTATTATTGAAGTGTTAGCTTGCTTGTTGTATTCTGTTAGATGCTGCTTATTAGCAGAATTTATAGAATCACCTAAATTTTCCTTGGGTAAGTGTAAACTTTTATATGTACTATGGCTCAACTGAAGTGCATTGACAGCAGAGATCCATGGTACAGCCTTGCCCCAAAAAACTAATCCTTTCAAACTCATTTTGGACTGATGACATCTGTTGATAATCAAAATATCTCTTAGTCATACCTGTACAACTGCCTCATCATTCTGGGGTACAGCAGATTTAAGTGGTTTCTTCAAAGTAGGTCATAGTTTCAGAACACCTCAAACTCCTCCAGTTTTCCTTGACAAAGTGTCAGAAGGTTCCTGCCCCACTTGCCAGTATATGAGGCAGTCCTCTTTACTACTTTGCATGTGTATGTGTCTTTCTTCTCTGTGCAGGTTTTCTAATTTTTTATTTTTTTCCTTCTTTTTTCTTTTTTGGCACAAAAGAAGCAGCTTACATCTGTTCTTTTTGTTCTCACGGTTTCATGTGCTAAAAAAAAAAAGAAAAAACCTGAATTTAATGCTTCTGTACTAGAAGATTTAGTGTGCTTTTCAGCCTGTCACTGAACTGATGAAAGGCAGCACAACTACACAGTTTTCCCCAACTGAGCTCAGATAGGTTTGTTCACTAGAGTTCAAGTCTCCTGCCAACAACTCACTGCAGTTTCAAATTATTCTTCTTCCATATTCAATCTCTATGAGTGGATCAGCCCATGCCCCTTCTTCCAGGCTGTAAATTTGCCAGTTTTAAAGATTTAATAGCATGATTGCAGCAGTGACAGCTCTATTTGTGGCACACCTTCTTTCCTACAGTTGATAGAGGTCTGGTGCTCAGCCGTAAAGTTCAACTCTCCAACACCTTATCAATCAGCTTCCCTCTGTGACCCACTTCAGGAAGGATTTAAATGACGTAGTGCAGATCCTTCATAGTGAAAATACAAATTGGAGGGAAGAGCAAGCTTTACCTTGTTCCTCTAATACATTAGTTCTTTCAATTGATTGTTTGGCTTTGGTAATAGTTCACAAATGGTACGAAAGGTGGAATCTGTGGAAAGGGGAAATAATTTCTTAAAGAAAATAAAACAAGTTCTTTTTTTGAGAATCCTAATGGCTTCTTCCAGACTTAAAAATGTCCTGTTCATGCCATGAACCAAACATCATTCGCTGTCACTTTCACTTCAAACCAGCTCATCATGGTCCCCACTGCGAAATTCAAAAACATTGGGCTTCTCTCCCAGTCTTGGATTATGCCTGCTATTCCAAAAAATACACATGAGAAGGGATAGGGAAAAACTACAGACTTGCTGTTTAATTTAGCTTATTAGGCAGGGCTGCCTGGGATCTGTTAAAAAAAAATTAAATTTGTGGAACTCAGGAAATTCTGGGGTCAGGGAGTGGTTAGAAAGAGGATACTTAGTCTTCAAAAATGGATGCATGGTACAGGGCAAACATGGCCTTCAAATTTCTTCTCTCCTACACCTTCATGATAAAGAGATGACTGCACTGATCTGTATGGAAAAGGAAGCAAGGTCACCTTCCATAGTAGCTACTTTCAGACCCACTAACTACTGAGTAGTTACTACTGCTAAAGTAGTAAAGATGACCAGCTATCATAGTAAAGGATATGATGAAACTCTCAAAGTTAGGAAACAACAGTCATAAACCAATCTGTAGCCTTGGCTACAGTATTCTGTGAAACACATAGAATTTCAATCAAAATCTATCACTTTACTGGTGGTTCTACCTATTTTTGTGTATTTCACAATCCTTATTAATCAAAAGTAAGTCACTCCAGTTTTACAGTACTTTTATCCATTTTGCAGATAAAAGTACTGAAAGGCAGCAGAAAGTCAGAGAATTTGAGGGCAGCTAAGTTATGTATAGACCATTTGTCTGAACAGCCACAATAATCTAAGACCTCATGGATTCAGCCTCTGCTTCAAAAGAGACACTCATTTCCCAGACATTTAAACCAACTACTGCACTCAGCAATAGGGTTTCTCCAGTTTCCAGTGAGAAATATAGAACCAATCTTGAACAATGAACTTCAGAATATGAAAGACTAAGATCCCAAGCACAGTGACACCCTATGGAGGAATCCTTGGTACATCTTGTTCAGTAGATTGGGCATGTTAATTAATCCCTTTTTCTGTGAATATCAGCCCAAAATTTTCATAAGTTTGAGCTCACTCGTGGTTATTTTATGTGTAAGTTTTTTATTTTTCTTATACAAAGAAAAGACCAATAACTCATGTCTTGTGCACATGTCTGTGTAGACTTTCCCAGCACTGTGGGGCTGTAGTGCAAAAAGATACATGATCCCCTGGAAACATTAATTTCATCTTCCTTGCTGACCTGCTCCTCATGAAGAATTGATGCTTCTCCATTCCACTCTGATTGTTTCCTCGGTTGCAACTCTAACCCATGCATCTGAAACTTCAGATGTGGAATCTTTTTTGTACATGTGAGAGAAAAACAAGTAAATTAGTGTGAGAATGATGGAACAGTAAAGTATTTTACATAGCTGTATTGGTTTGCATAGCAAGGTTTTGGTAGTGGGGGGGCTACAGGGGTGGCTTCTGTAAAAAGATGCCAGAAGTTTTCCCTATGTCCGATAGAGCCAATGCCAGCCGGCTCCAAGATGGACCTGCTGGTGTCCAAGACTGAGCCAATGACTGACTTTTGTAGTGCCTCTGGGATAACATTTAAGAAGGGGAAAAGAACTGCTGCACAACAGCAGCTGGAACAGAGGAGTGAGAATGTGTGAGAGCAACAACTCTGCAGATAGCAAAGTCAGTGAAAAGGTAGGGGTAGGAGGTGTTCCAGGCGTCAGAGCATGGATTCCACTGCAGCCCATGGTGAAGACCATGGTGAGACAGGCTGTCCCCCTGCAGACCGTGGACGTCCACGATGGAGCAGGTAGCCACCTGCAGCCCATAGAGGACTCATGCTGGAGCACATGGATGCATCTGAAGGAGGCTGCGAGACTGTGGAGAAAGGAAACCACACTGGAGCAGTTCGTGAAGAACTGCAGCCCATGGGAAGGACTCATATTAGAAAAGTTCATGGAGAACTGTTCACAGTGGAGGTGGGGAAGAGTGTGAGGAGTCCTGCCTCTGAGGAGGAAGGAGCAGCAGTGACAGCATGTGATGAATGAACCACAGTCCTCATTCCCTATCCCCCTGCACTCTCAGGGGCAGGAGATAGCAAGTTTGGGAGTGAAGTTGAGCCCAGGAAGAAGGGAGGAATAAGGGGAAGGTGTTTTAAGATATGTTTTTATTTCTTATTAACCTACTCTGACTTTTGATTGGCAGTAAATTAAATTAATTTCCCCGAGTTCAGTCTGTTTTGCCCATGGCGGTAATTGCTGAGTGATCTTCCTGTCCAACTCTCGACCTATAAGTCTTTTGTTATATTTTTTCTACCCCTGCACCCTCCTGGGGAGGGGGAATGATAGAGTGGCTTGGTAGGCATCTGATATCCAGCCACAGTCAACTATAGTAGTAAGAAACATACAGTGAAGTTTTACATAATAATTAGTGTCAAATCATTTTCTACAGTAAAACTGGTTATGTTTGTATTGGCTTTCTTTTCCATTGGTTTAGTATTCTTCCTGCTCCCCATCCCATAAAGCCATCTTCACTACGATTCCCTACTTGCTACTGGCAGAAGAGAGATTTATAAACAGACATGACAGCTTATTTGCAAATTCATGCTTGGAGCTGAAAGAAACGCTGCCCAAACCACAACGGATGTTTTGGTTTTCCTTTTAACACCACCCCAAACGAGACCTCAATCAGCAACTCAGGCAAAAGGAAGGCAAACTGGGAACTCTGGCTGATGTTGATGCTGGTGCTGAGAACCAGCCCTTTTGAATAGAGGGTCACTAAAAATGAGCAATGAACCAGTTTTGTCCTCATTGTCATGCACTTTGTGTTAATGTACTGTTAAGTCCTACATCAACCCAGAGATACTGATTGTATTAATAATCAATCATTGGGAGTCCCTCATCTCTGTTTGCAGTTCTCCTTGAAAACACCCTGGCACCATCACCTTATTTCCCTGCCTCCATGAATCAACTCCGGCAGCAGTCCTCAGATCTCACCTAAGTGACACAGCTGCTTGAGGTGCTGAACAGAATGAAAAAGAAATGTTTAGAAGAAAGAGGCAAATTGAGAACGACCACACTGAAAGATCCAGGGTTTATGAAAAGGAATGAAAAGTCAAAATAAAACAGAGCTGTTCTACCTGCTTTTCAAACAGAAGAATTCTGCACAGGAGACCCAGTTCTTCTGGTAGGACCACAGAGGAGAAACAAGTTTCTGGAAGAAAAATGCATTCCATGAGGCTCAAAACACCCCTTCATCTTTTCTTTACTTGAACCCACGTTGTGGTTTCAGCAACAATAGTTCTTCCTAGCTACTTATTTATATTTCTTTTACACAGTGACCCTCATTTCTTCTCTTGTACTTTGCTCTACTATGAATCAATCACATATTGGATCTGTTGATAGTGGAAAACCTCTTTTCATATATTTCACTTCCCTTCAACTTCTCTGGCTGGCTTTGTTATAGAATAGAAACGTACAAGAGAAAGATTCCCTGAGCAAGAGTCTTTGACTTGGTTTTCAGAGATGCTAAATACTCACACTTCACCATCTCTGAATATCATGCCATTTATTCCATTTCAGGTCCTGGCACATTTCTGCAAGATGCTCATTCTCCCTGTTTCTCTACATCACAACATATCTATTCCTCTGGGTTTTGTTTGCAGAGGGGGGATTGTTTTGTTTTTCCCCAGATTCATTGCTATTTACTCTGTTTACGTGTAATCTATCCATTTTACTTGGCCTTTTCTTTTTATGTTTTCCATAAAGAACTACTCATAAGGTTTTATCATTCTTTCAACTTCTCTATCCATAGTCCTTTCTATTCCCTTCAGTTACTTTCAACCTGTTATCATTCATGCATATTAGGACGAAGTCACCTGTTGCAAGTACGACGCACTCTGGAGTATGTGCTCTAGCTCCAAATTTGCACTGCAGTGTGGAGGGAATGACTTTGCTGTTCTTGTTATAAAGCCTTAGTGATCAGTTAAAAGCTTGTACTTCTAGTTCAGGAGGCCATTCTACAGGCCCAAGCAAGAGCAGTCAATGGTCTCTTGCCCAAGGCATGAATTCAACAAAGGTATTGACATAAGTTGCAAAGCAAGAGTAACACTATAAGATACATCACTCAATATGCTTCCAAAGAGGTTTATATATTCTTGTAGTATTTTCTTACTTTTTCCAGAAAAGTTCTGTAACATTTTGACTTCGTGTTCCACCCTGAAGGAGAATGCTTACAAATGGATAAAACTAATGTAAAAGTATATCAGTCACTATACTTGACATATTCTTAGAGCTCTTGTTCAGTCCCATGCTGTTAGCCAAGAAGGCAACTATCATACACGTCTTCACAGGTCCTTTAAACAGTAGTAAGTAAAACAGTCTCAACTAAAAGAATTTTTACTTAATTTAATTTATTCCCAATAAACACAAACTTGTAATCACTGATTCCATTTTCAAGAAAAAGAAAACATAAAAAAATAAACACTTAGGCAAACGCCTTCTCAAGACTAAATTTAAACCAATCACCTCTTCTTGCACCTTCCCAGTCTTGACAGCCATTGTTTCCACCACACTTTACAGTCAACCTCTCCCAATTGCTCCAGGAAGGTGACAGGCAGCACAGGAGGTTGGAGTGGAGTGTAATGTTTTCTTTCTGCTGCTCTTCATTTCCTAGCAGATTTCCTCATGCTCTTTACTGAGTTTCCTACACTCCTCTGTGCTTTTTAGTATCACTCCATGAGCAACTTCATTTCTCCCAATGTATCTCTTCATACACCTCCTCCCCTACAGCTGCTGCTTCTTCTTAAGTATGCTTGAGCAGGTGCCCCATGTGATCTCCTGATTGTCTCAGTTTCTGGCACATGATGGGTTTGGGCATATGATTGTTTTATTTCTAATATAAATAATATTTCAGACATGCTTCAAATCCCATTTCTAAAATTTGCTGGGATAAAAAAAGCAGAATGTCTCCAGTGATACTAAAATTGTCCTATGGGTTAACCATCAGAGTTTGCTCAAAGAATGATGCTGAACATATCCTTTTGTTGCCAAATTATAGATCATAACGTTAATTTCAGGGATGTCTTAGATCACTGCCTGCCTATGAAGTCTACATTTAGATCACTCCAATGAATCAACTTTTTCTGTGAGGATGTGTGAATACATGTTTTCTTAGTTCTGTGTGCATTTAAGCTTTCTTTATTTAAACTTATCATATGCAAAAAAATATAGCAAAAAAATCCTGAAGTAAATGTCCTAATTAAAATCAAATAAAATATGCAAGGAAACAAATTGGACGAAGATTAACTTTCTGTCCAAACTCTGTCTCTAATAATCAATGTCAGGTGTTTCCATAAAGACTTCTCAGAATGAAGCCCAAATTACATTGTGTGGCATCGGCTCTTACAGCAGCAAGTCTGCTATCCATCACTATAGCATCCAGAGTTGTAAACTCAGCAATGGGCATCAGCTTGTCAAATTCTCACAAAATATGTCCAGCATCTCTCATCAGTCACAGACTTTGAAGGACAAATGCAATAACAACTGCCTGGTCAAAGCAGTTGAGAAGTAGGGGTGATAAAATTAGTTCATAGTTTCCTACTTTTCACCTTCTCAACTAGGAGAGATTTGCATGTTTGTAAGATACACTCTCTGTATCTTGCAGTATTGACTTTGAGCAGTAAGGATCAAAGGCATCTTCCACGTTCAAATATTCTTTACTCTATTGTTAATAATCTCTTAAAGGGAAAGAAGGGAGGAGGCAAATCAGCTCTTTCTCCTAATCTCTCTGAGTAACTAGATGGAAATCCATACTGAGAAAATCAGTGGATGATTGCTATTTTACATGAGTAAAAATACTATTAATCTGTCATCCTTTATCATACTTGGATGATCATTAAGCCAAGCAGGCAAGCTGTTAATGTTTACAATATCTGATATTCCCCAACAATATACACAGACTAGTAGGACGAAAACAACTCTAATCCTGCCCTATTGCCAATGGGGATTGATTTCATTCAAATAAACACGTTTATGAAAATAAAGAAAAATTCCTTCTGCAAACAGCTGGTTAAATTTGACTTTTTTTTTTAATTCATCCAAAAAGACCAATTAGACTGGGTGCAGTAATTGTTCTCCCCCTGCTGATGCTTTACTAATTGCCAATGTTGGTGTGCGTAAATACCAATTAAATCTGTTCCGATTTACTCTTTTTAACTGATGTTCAGATTTTAAGGGGAAAAATGGCTTTTGAAATTTATATAGACAGTGTGTGTCCTTTGTGATTTTCACAGTCTGTTCTACTTAACAACAAATGAAGATAAATACCAAGCAAAATCTGTTTGGTGTTTCTATAGAACAAACAACCCTATTTACAAGGTGTTGCCAAATCTGGCATTTTATTATCCTTTATTTATTTATTTATTGGCCATTAACTTCTAATCTTCTAGCCCATTTGGTCCCTTGCTTCTGATTTCCCATGTATCAACCGAAGAACAATGACAATGACATGGTAAGTGTTATCTCACCATTTTACCTTGGTGTTAATTGCCAATGATTTGTCGGTGAAGGGTGACAGTAATGACAAAAGGGGTGACAAATAAGAATGTAATTCAAGTGGAGCTAAAGAAAGTATGAAAATACCTCATTGGGTTTTATGTGCTTTGCTTGACCCAAGTAAGCATCATTCCTTTAAATCATCATTTCAGATTGTTTTCTTCTGACATTCGGAAGATAATTTAGCAAGCTAGTTTGGTAAGGATGATTGACTAGAGATGTAATAGTAGGTAGGCCAAACCAGAGGTGGAATGAAAGGAATAAGGAGTAGGAAAAAACCCATTTTAGATTAGATTAGAAATAAAACCTGTATGTGACACGTTTAGACTTAACTTTGATTAAATGGTGAAAGCTAGAAGGAAGCTGAAAATGAAGTTTCCTCTGTGTTGATTGTATTATTAGGTTTAAAGCAGTGAAGCTCCATCACAAAGGTTTTTGTGTTCAGCAGTTTCATCAGCACACCTCATTCCTGACCGGAGGTGTTCAGCTGGGAGCCATGCAGAGATTGCAGATTCAGCCAGCTCTGAGATAACCTGCTGCTGAGGGCAACACTGGGAATTGGTGGGCAGTAGCAGAGTGGAGTGATGAAATCAAAGGAGCTTATTTCACACTGGATTCCCTTATAGCTATTTGACAGAAGCCTTTTTTGTTGGTATCTTGGGTCAAGGTCTTTTTCAACCTCCAGTCATTCATGAGGGTTGCAATTGTGCAAGCTGGGTCTGTGCATTAGAGCTGTGCTCACCGCATCTATTTAAACAAGAACAGAAAATGGAGACAGCAAAAAGATACATGTTCTTCTACTTACAGAAAGAAGAGCAGAACTTTCTGGTTTCCGTCACAGACCAAGATGAAAAACTCTCAAACTCTTAGTAACTATAAGGCTAATTATATGGTTGTGACTGGTTTTTGGTAAACAGAACATTTGCTCCAACTCTTAGTTCTAGTGGACTTCTAATGCAGCCCTCATGATCTACCTTTTCCTAACATTATAATAAATCAAGAATAATCCCACTGAAGTCCTCAATTTCAGATTGCTACCTCTGTAAAATATTCCTAGTGGAAGTGGAACTCTTACATAGTGTCCTTACAGCTACTGATAGTAGGCTTGTGCTTTATTGTATTACCTTCAATGAATCCTTTAGAAGGATATAGAGGATATCTTTTGGGAGCAGAGCCTGAGATCCCTTTTTCACAAATTGGATGCCAAAACTAAAAAGTTGTTAATATCCAAACCATGTTCCCCATACATAATACCTCTATAGTACCACTAGTTATGTAGTAATTCCCAACCAAAGTAAAAATAAATGCTGTTTTCTGTGGTGGGAGTTTGTAAGGCTCTTCCTCAGGGGCTGGGCTATATTATACTGCAGCTTTTCCTGGTATTTGCTCAAACCCTAGATTTAGCAACTCAAAAGATTCAGCATCTTGAAGCCATTCTCATTTACATGCTGGTCCAAACTAGCTAGTAGTCAGTATTTAAATAAGGAAACTCTCTTTCCACACCATTTTTAAATAAGGAAACTCTCTTTTTTCTTATCCACACCATTTTTCATGTCATATAAGCAGAAACAAAGTTGTAGCAATGGTAAGGTACAAAGGATGTGCCACGTGAACAAAGAGGGAGCCTTCACAAGACTTCAGAGTGTGATTGTTAATTTCTGTTTTCACTGTCGTAAAACTGGCTTTAGCTTGGAGTTAGACTGCTCACCACTGGAAATGAGGGGAAAGAACATGGTCCAAACTCACATGATGCCTTAGGACATGAAAAAACCTTACAGAACAGCCTAGACAAATCTCAAAATCAAGGTCTGTATTTTCTTTTATTCAGGCTTTTCATGTCTCTTCAAGCTAGCACTGTGTCTCTTTATTCTACTTCTGGTTTTTAAATAAGAAAAGAAAGATCGTTTAGCCAGTCCTAAACCAAGGACTTCAATCCTCGCCCAAAATCATATTCCTAAGAATATAAATACTGATATGTCTATTTATTACATCGTAATCTTCTTTCTGCCTACATTTGTATGTCTTTTTGCTCTCTACAACTGGGCTTCCATTTGCAGGACGTGAGGGATATAACAGAAATCTTCAGGATTATTTTTCATTCTTCTTTGTGCCTTGCACCATCACAAACATTTCTGTTCTGCATAAAGCTATATATTTTCTGCCACTGCTTCTTCTCCTTATCTCCTCACATAATTTTATATCTTTCTTAGTATAATGCTTTATTAAGCGGTATAGTGTATTTTCAGGTTAACCATATGTCTTAATGGACTTGACTCTCTGCTACAACCCCATTTTATATTTCACCTTGACAAATGCAACAGAGGGCATTCTGTGGACATCACAGCTCAGAATTGTCTTGGTTCAAATGTGATGTGTAGTATCTAGCAAAACATGCAACAACAAATAAAGGCATTCGTAATTTAGAGGGAAAGTATGTGTGATAATGGGGGCTGTATCACTTTCTCTCCTTGATCCTTTGTTTATGAATTTAATCCCAACCAGTACAAAAGGTTCCATTTATTTCTCAGTCATCCCTCCAGCAAACCTGCAGGCCATGTCTACTAGATAATAGCTCGCAGAATCTGTATATGGAATACAATTTTAAATAAGGGAAATCAACATCACATCATATCCCTGTTTTCTCCTTCCATTTTCACCATCTTATTCACTCACTGATGAGGAAGGTTAATATTAAACATCGTGTTAACAATTGTCAAATCAATGATGGTTTTCACTGAGTTATGCTAGAAAGAAGCAACACACTTTATGAGAAATCAGAGAAGGGATGAATGAGATAATGTAAAATCACTTATATAGGCACTCTGGAGATGGAACCCCATTTAATATTTAATGTAGTCATTAACCTGAGAGTGGAAGGAAGAGGGTAATGGATGGCCTATTGCTTTTACCTACAGGACAAGTTTTTGAAGTGAACTGTCTCCCCTGGGGCAAGTATCACACATGCTGAAAATCTATAAAGAGGGTCACAGATGAGAGGAGTTTGAGCAGCCTCAAAATTCCCATGTGAGCATTGTGAAAACTGCAGGCAGACCAGGTGGTGAAACTTGCCATGCTATGCACAGCCGTGGGCCATTGCCATCCAAATGCTCAATTAGTTTATTATGGCAACAGACACACCATACTGGTCAAATAACCAACACATGTGCAGAAACTACAGAAAATAATCAATTATTGAAGAAAATTGTCTACAAGTAGCATTACTCCCATCCTTTCTTGTTCTTCTCTTTTTTTTTTTCCATTCTGCCTAGATGCCCAACTGTCAGAGATTACCCCTGAGAACCAGAAATCCATGAGCTAAATTTAACTATGAGTAAAAATAGGGGTGGAGGAGGTTGTTTGTTTTGGTTGGTTGCTTGGGTTGGGGGTTTTGGGTTGGTTTTTTTTTAATAAAAAGCTCAAAAGCACATTAAACATTTACAGGTGACCTTCTAAATAGAGTAAGTATTTCCTGTGTGGCAACAGCAGAACATACAGTATGTTTTTATGCGGAGTAGCTAAGTTACATGATAACCACTGCAATAACAGTCAGGACACGTGCCCCCCTGTCACAAGGACATTGTGCCCAGGTATGAACTCACCCCAAAGGCGCAATGGGTTGTAGGGTAATGTTTTCCTCACCAACACCACTTAGCCTGGCACCCACCCTCCCAATCATATGGACCACCCCACACCTTTTCCCAGTAAGAACTGAACAGCATCCAGGCTTGAACTGTATTTCCCTGCCTTGATGCTAACTAGAGCAGCTATCGGGTCCTCTCATTTCCCTTTAAGTGTCTGTTTCTAAGCACACTGATGAAGCAGGGAACTGCTGTCATGCTGGACCATCTATTTTCACAGTTACAAAGAGCCAGCATTGCATGTTCTCTTACGAAGAGTGAGTATGGAG
Organism: Tringa tobata; assembly: GCA_033628505.1. Classification (NCBI taxonomy): domain Eukaryota; kingdom Metazoa; phylum Chordata; class Aves; order Charadriiformes; family Scolopacidae; genus Tringa; species Tringa tobata. The sequence continues at coordinate 1,898,166 of JAHREE010000280.1, forward strand.
CCTGACACACTCCCATACATGAATGGTCTTCCTCAGCAAAGGGGATATGGTGGAGGTTGTTCTTCACTGCTGCTATGACTGATAGTCATACAGTTGGTATATCTGTAGGTCAGTATAGACAAAGCATATATCTGACCTAGAGGACAGTGGAAAGATTGAAATTTCTCAGCAACAGGAATGACAAATCTTTTAAAAGTGCAGAAATATAGGTCTGGGGGTTTTTTGTTTGGTTTTTTTTGAGCTACAAGGTAAATATCATGTGATATCAAACCCAGATAAATTACCAAGTTGCTTGCTAATGCTAGCAAGTGCTAGCATTTTATTAACTTTTGACACAATACTGTATATTGTACTAAACTCTGTGTAACAGAGCCAGTTCCTTCCCTGAGGAATGTACTGCTATAATGAACTAACACAGAGAAGTCAATATCATCATTGGTCGCATCTTATTCACTATTTTTGGATGACTGGATTAGCTTGGCAAATACTTAAAAAAACCCAACAGTAATTAATGCTACAAGAGAAAGAGTAGTTTTATTAAGAATAGTCTCTTCCTAAAGAAGTTTCTTTTCCACACAATCAAAGACCAAGGTCCTGTGTGTTGAAATTTATTTTTTTAAAAAGTGTAGTTCAAAAAATACCTTATGTTTTTATTTTATTTCCAGAAATGAGCAGAATGTTACTGCATCATTAAGCTTTCAGTATAAGCAGTAAATAAATTTCTGATATGCCTGAGAATCTATACAAAGGAAAATGTTAAGGTTGGATCTACACATGCTTTCACATCGGAAATCTAGCTTGCAGGCACCTCTCAGATGTTCCTATGACTTTGCTTCACAAAGGGTCTGGTACATTTGGTCATCCACAACTCGTATGGGACTCTATGTGAAGAAAGAAGAAAGATCACACTGGTAGGAGCACAGCAAGGTAGGATCATAAATAAAGCATCTTCATCTTGTTATGAAAGGGATTGCATCATCTTATCCTTAATGTTGCACCATTATTTATCACATGTGTAGTATCATTGCTGTAATACTACCCACGTAAATAAAAAGGCAAGATACTTGCTACAGGGAAATTACAATCTAAATTAGGCTCATGAATGATGATCAGCTGATTGTCAGTGAAGTTCAGAGACAGAAAGAAGCACAAGACAAGCAGTATTGCTCTCCGGGGACAGTATGTTATTAATAATGAGTAAATCAGTACTGCATGCTTACTCTTAGCTCAATTAATTTATGATTATTAATATAACAACAATATTACGGATACTGTAGCAAGTCAGGTGATAGAGCACAACTGCACATAGTCAAGACAAAACAGCTGAAAGTAGGCATATGCCTTTAGTTCTTCATTTTGTTAAGCAAATAACCTGGTACCTATGAAATTCTGTCTTTGCTCGAATGAGTTGTTACCCTGTGCCTCTTGACTGTGAGCACTGTTTTCATGACTGAGCCTTTGGGAAGGCACTGACTGCATAATGAAGCCCCCACCCATTCAAGTGTGCAATGCTCAGGGCCAATTCAAGACATGCATCCATAGGGTCAGCCCTGCTTGAGCTGGAGGTCTGGACAAGGTGACCTCCAGAGGCCCCTTCTAACCTCAACTATTCTGTGATTCTGTCTAGAACTGTAGCCTTATCACTGTTTGCCTCTGACAATTTGGACATGCATTTGTACATGAATGGAAAGTCCTTTGGAAGATGTGGCTACTGGATTGAGTAGCATAGAGAATATATTTCTGGTGGCATTGGATCCAAATCTCTGCAGCAGAGAGCTAATGAGTTCACAGCCAATATTCATCCATCTCAGTGTTTGAAGACAAGGATCTAAGCGAGTTCATCACACAGCTGCTTTGCTTTCCTGATGTTACGCTAGGGAGTCACCTATTAGGGCTGGAGGTTCTGTCTTTCTAATAACTGACATTTTTCTCTCTGATCTTTCAGCTTTTGTGCTTGCCAGACTACACTGTTTACTGTATTGGGTAATAAGAACAGCTTGTTGAACCACAGCAATATAAAAGCTATAAATCATTCGGTAACATTAAGAGATTGTGATTGAACTCAGATATTTTTATAATGGTTTGGTGAATCTAAAAGTAGAAAATAGCTGTATTCTGTACCTGTAATCTTTTCTCACATATGAAAAATGCTAAAAGAGGCAGAGTTCAAAGCCAGAGGGAAAGTGGCCTTTACCATGAAAGATTTTTGTATAGTAATAATTAAAAATATATTTAATCATTAGAACAGGTTGATGAATCACAACATTAACAAAATATTCTAGTAAGGTCAACTGCATTATCCATACTTAGGGTAAGCAATGGGGACATTAAGATGAAATACTAAACTCTTAGTAGCTATCAGGGGAGGGAAAAGGATATTTTAAAGAGCGACAACCAAAGCAGGATGCTTTATATGCTTTTTTTTTTTTTTAAGTTGCACTTCAAATTGATAGTAGTTTCTAATGCTGATAAAGCAGCAGAACTTTACACTGCTTTCACTGTTTTTCAATTCATGGTGAGCTTTGGTGTGTGTGAACATACAGTATAGTGCCAGGAAGTTGTTATTGTTTTGGGATAGAGACAACAACATAGGTGTTTAGAACAGGAGATGACAGACAGATAGACACGTAGGTAGATAATATTTATAATTTCTTTTAAGAACTCTGGATGCTATGCAAGGCCCTGAAGGGATTACCCATGAGTGCTGAGGCAGCTGGCTGATGACCCTGTGATGCCATTCTTGGTAACCTTTGATCGATCATGGTAACTGGGAGAGGTGCCTGAGTGCTGGAGGAAAAAAATATCATTCCTGACTTCAAGAAGGGCAAGAAGGAGGACCTAGTCAGCCTCACTTCTAGTTGGAGGCCAGTAACAAGCCTTGCACCCGAGCTGTCAATACTGGGATCAGTACCATTCAGCTTTTTTATTAATGATCTAGATTGTGGGCCAGAGTGTACCATCAGCAGATTTAATGATGATACAAAGCTGAGAGGACTGGCTGCTATGAAGAGACATCGGTCTGAAGAAATGGGCTGACAGGAACCTCATGCAGTTCAACAAGAAGTGGGAAGTCCTGCACCTGAGGACAAACAGCCCCAGGCACCAGTATGTGATACACTGGACAACACCTTGCTGGAAAGTAGCCTGTCAGAAAAAGACCTGGAGATCCTGGCAGACACCAAGCTGACCATGAGCCAGCAAAGTGTCCTTGCTGGAAAAGGAGATAGTGGTATCCTGGGTTGCATTAGAAAAAGGATTACCAGCATGTCAAGGGAGGTGATCCTTCCCCTCTATTCAGTGCTGGTGAGGTCACACCTGGAATTCTGAGTGCACTTCTGGGGTCCCCAGTACAAGACAGATATGGAGCTACTGGAAAGAGTCCAGCAAAGGGCCATGAAGATGATGAAAGTACTGGAGCATCTCACATATGAGGAAAGGCTGAAAGAGCTGGAACTGTTCAGCATTGGGAAGAGGAGGCTCAGAGAAAACTTTATCAATGTATACAAATACCTGAAGGGAGGGAGCAAAGAGGAAAAAAACCCAAACACATAAGCCTTATACTATTACCTCATCATTATTTTTTCCAGGGAATAATTTTGCAATACCTCCAATAAATTATATTAACTCTATAATGTAAATATGTATGATATACATAAAAGCATGTCAAAGCTAGAGTGCATAATTTTGTTTTTAATAAAGCACCTTTAGGCATGTGCTCACAGCCAAAGTGAATTGTGAATAAGCACAAGAAAGACATAATTAAAATATTCTCACTTATGCTCAAAAAAAATCCAATGGTGCAATAAAAAGAGATAAGAAGGGAGGATATTAAACACTGAGCTAAGGGTAATTTTAGTAAATTCAGTTTTAAACTCACATTTTATATGTGATAGGAAAGAGCTTAAGTTTCTGATTATACTAAGTGCTTAAGCACCTGTTTAATTCCTTTGGAGCCAATGGGAGCTGAACACGTGCTTCTCTAGGGCAAAACAGGCACACACATGCACTTTGACGAGTTAGAACCTGTATTGACACTCTCCTGATGATATTTTAGAACACTCCTGAGACAGCAGCGTGATGGAGACTCAGTTTGGAGCAATTGTCTGCATTCATAATGTAGCTCTAGGATATCTCATGCATACCTCCATTATGGGATTTACATATAGATGAGAGATCTTAGGGATAACACTAGTCCCCCAAGCCCAGGTATGCAACAGACATTATCCAACACTTAAGCCCTTCCAATAATTACATATATCAGGGTTTACTGATATCATGCTGTACTGTGCAACATCCTTCATTGTATAAGGAGCCCACTGCACCCCATTGTCCACACTGACACTGATGCATCAGCAGGCCTAGCCTGGCAATATTAGCAACACAGGGGAAAGATATGAGATAGGGCAGGAGAAATAATCAAGAAGACAGATTCCAAACAACCACATGCAGATAACCACATAGTTATCTGATCACTTCATTTCTTAAGTGCAAGCACCAGACTTGCACCTTGATGTGGGCACAGTAATCTCTGTTCCTTCACAACACCACCGTTTTGGGAAATCACAACATCTCAGCTTGTTGTGTCTTAACTCCAGGCTCACAGCTGCAGCAAGCTACAAAAGTCCAGAGACCAAAAGCCACTCTCTCAGCCTTCTGAAACAAAGGGGGCCGAATTACAGCTGTCCTATTGCTAGATCTAAACTTGGTCCCGAAACTAATAAAGCACTAGCTTTTTTGAAGAGATCTATACCAGAAATAAACAGAACCTGTGGAGCAACAGTTGTATCACTAAGTCCATTGCTATGGGATGTACAGAAACATTTGCTGCTTGGTCTACTTCTGTTTGTCATCTGCAACATCCTAAACATCAACACAGCTCTCAAGCAGGAAAGTCAATTGCACCAGAGTACTGCTAAGAAATTCTGATCCAGTATCTGCTGGGAAGGTTTGAAAGAGTTCTTCAATTGTATTCTGACCCTAAAAAATCACATTACAAGTATTTTATGCATAGTTAGACCAGTTTTAGAGGGCAAGGGCAGAACACCCCTATATTTCAGAGTTCTGATATATCTTTCCTTATAGTACACTTCCATTATACTGTATGGATATTGATAACATGAGGAAGACTGCATGGTTCATCTTGCAGACTAGAGGGAAGGCTTGCTTGACCCTGGAAGATAATTGCTTTCTCCTGGCACCCACAGAGAGAACACTTGTAACCACAACACATAGAGTACTCTAATGCATCTGAAAGACTTGACGATCTAACAATGGTACAAAAAAAGGGCATTTTCTCTTCACATTCTCCCTCCACCTTCCAGCAATTTCTACCTGAGACACAGTTATGCCTCACCCTGATGGAAGCTGACTCCCTTCATAATGGGAAGGAGAAAAGACTTTTTCAAGGGCTTAATAATACTTCTTCTGCCGTCTGTTTACCACTCTGCTGTCACCTAATAGCACGCAAAATAATTGTGCCATGACTAACGCCTGCCTAGAGAATTTCATATATCACTTCCCTTCCCACTCTCCTGCTGAGTCAAATGTTACTGCCCGGTCTTACATCCCTCTTCCATGTGAGCTCTACCATCTACTCCCACAAGAAGCCGCAGTTGGGTCCATCTGATGGTGCTATTGGGAGAATAGCAGGTTTTCACAGGTATTGATTTAAGCTAATAGATACGTATTATGCACTGCAAAAGAAAATTACTATTTTCATTACTAAGAAAACACTTTCCTGTTGTCAAGAGAAAGCAGAAATGGTGTCCTCACATTAAAAGGCTTTTAGGAAGGAATAGGCATTGAACTCTTGTTTGCAGCCTATTTCTTACAAGACTTTCTGTTCTCCTGAGAATGAAAAAGGCCATACTTCCTTTGTGCTTGTCAAGATTAATTGGAGCCTATGTCTGGAGAATACATTCACATAGGCCACCTTATTTTACTAGGGCAAACTCAAATTAGCCACAGTCCTTTCAAAGGAACGAGATGGGCCTCCGTTCCTGGAAACATCTAATATCATATACATACGTATGAAGAAAAAATTCTCTGACAAAAGATTTATTAGCTGAAACATAGGTCTGGAGAATTGTATTACTTTAATATTATTCAGGGAATTCTGGAGCATTGGATTGGTGCACCAAAACTAGTATAAAACCTGCAGTCAAATAAAAGGACAAGGGATCCTTCAAACCCACCTCAATTTGAACTGAACTATTAACTTTCATTTCTTCTGGGGCCTGATCTGAATCGTCCCAGTTCTTCCATTTACACCAGCCTCTGCTGGGATTTTATCACTCATTGACAATGCTGTATCTGCTGAGACATATGGTTTAAGGATACCAAAAATTATAGCAATCTTCCCTACATCCTTGCAGAACGGTGATGTGGTAGCAGCCTCAAAGAACCAATTTGAATGTAAATCTCCAGACAAATGTTCCTCAACAGTGTAAAATATGGAATGCAGCCCGCATTCAAAAGCATTATGGAATATGACAGATCTATAGTACATGTCAAAAAAGCACACTTTGTACATTAAAAATTCTGCTATTTCAACAATATTTTTGTCTTTACACCAAAAGGGGTTAATCTGGTTATTAAGAGCTTGGAAAAAAAGCCATTCTTTTTAATATACTCTTTTGTTAAAGTTAATTAAAGTACAGAAATGCAAAGCAGCAATTATGTTCTTCCTTTCTTAAATAGTATAGCAGAGTAACTGCTGAACTTATGTAAATCAAATTCTTTTTAGCAAACACACATACACACAATGACTATAGTTAGGCCCAGTCCAACAAATTCTACATCATGTTGAAGTATAATGAAAATAAGTAGAAAGGAGATTGCAAGCACACCACTAATCTGTTCAGAATGCATATGCAGACCATGCTATATAGCAAATCAATCTAACATATTAGAACAATAGAATAATTTACTACAAATTAATGGCCAGTGCAAGAATTAGGCACACAATAACCCAACTTCTCAGCTATGCAAATTGGCACAAATGTAGGACCTGGTCTGCTCTATGCCTCATAAATCATTGCAATTATAGATAGAAAGACTAGAAAGCAACATTCAAAGGTTGTCTCATTTACCCTCTGGCCAAGAGTGGGATCAGCTGTACCAATGTCATTCCTCACAAAAGCTTGTCCAGTCTGTTTTCAAAAACATTCAGGAATGTGAAGTCCTCAATTTCTCGCAGCCTGCTCCTACTCTTAACCATGAGAATTTTTTTTCTAAATGTCTAATCTAAGTCTTCCCTGCTGTAATGAAACCCTCCTTGACCTACAAACATGGATCAAGGTAGAGATTATTGCCTTTCATGTCATAGTCATCTTTTACATACTCGTTTGTTTTATCCTCTCTTGAATAAATCATCCCAGATTTTCCTGTCGTTCTGCATCAGCTATGGTTTATGTATTCTTTTTTTCTGTCCTCCAATCTCTGTCACTAAATTCTTAATCACAGAAAGGAATTACTACAATTACAGAAGACACAGAAAATTCCACCTAGCTAAATCTGAGCTCTATGAGGGTATAGGTGTATGATTTGCTAGGATCAAGCTCTTTGACTCGGAAGGTTCTTACGTATTTTGATCAGAAATAAGTAGATAAATAATTCTGAGTATCTGGACTTTGGCATCTTCTGATAGCAATTATCACTGGATCTGATCCTACTGTGTTTGAAGATTGAAATTCATCCAAGAATGCCAACTCAATCTCACTATGAATGGGAGTTTAAACACAGGAAAGTGCAGAAAAGGACATAATTCTATTTTTGCCCCAAAAGGATGAGAGTGCTATTATACTCATAATATATTCTGATCTGCTTTGATATTCTTCTTCTTATGAAGGGGTTGCTTTCCTTATTATAGACTTCAAAATTCTTTCGGATAACATATCAGCGCCTACTGACCCTGATGATGAATTTCACCAGGGTGAATTTCATCTTGGAAAAACAGAAATTTGAATACTGACACTTGTTATGCAATAGGAATGTATAATCTCTCATAATCTCAGTCTGTCATAGTGTAAGAACAAGGAAGTTAATGGAACTTGCTAATTATATTTATTCAATAGTGCAATGCTAAACCTTTGCCTTTGTAGTATCACTGCAGTATAACCTCGATCACTCCTTTCCCCAAAACACTGAATTTATTAACTGATCATCTGAATTCTCATATTGCTAGACATAACTAATTTTTTTCTATGCTTGTTTTGATTTTTCTACACTTTCAGCTGATTTCTTCCTGCTTTCAACATAGTGATCAAGAGGACTACTCTGTTGACATCACTGATCTCAGAAATATACCTTGATATTAAAGTCCTGCATTGATAAACAAGACACTGTGGAGATTTTTTTGGGGAAGGGATTGAATGGTATAGCAGTGGCTCCCCTGAAATCTCTTCTTCACAAACGCCATTTATCAGTAAAGTTTGTTAGGCCTGATCCTTTTGTTCTAACTTTTTGCTGTTGTTCATTTTATTGTTAACTTTGCACGTCAGTTATCACACAGCTGTACGTATCTTAAGATACCTTTATTAACTCACATCAGTCTCCCTGTATTGACTCAAGTAACTTGCAATATCATCCTAACTTCCAGAAGTTAAAGCCAGGGTGAATACTCCAAAAGCAACATCTCCTGGTCCCTCAGCTAGCTCTGACTGTGTTGTTCTTTCAACAGAGCACAGCAGAGTGCCATGCTCACAGCAATATTAGCTCAGACCCTGAAAACATTTACTCAGGTTTAGTGTTGTGCTTATTCAATTCACTGCTCAGAGGGAGCCTGTGCAGGCTGTGTCTGTATGGAGCATCATTAAGAGATGCACATATGCTCTGGTTTATTCCTCTTTGGCCAGAGGAGTATCCCCCAACTGCAGATTCTATTAATGTACTGCTATGCATCTAAGCTGTCTTTTTGCAGTTCCCAGGTTCTGATGGAACAGGGTCCCAACACAGTCTTTCCTATGTCCATGCCCTGATTCCCTTGGGAAAGTAGCCTGGGAGGAGTTTCAACTGGGAAAGAAAGTGCCCAGGTTAGAAGCCAGCCACTTACTATGTGTTTATAGGTTTTCCAGGCTGAACAGTGAAGTACTAGAACTGCAGGAGAAATTATAAGCATAATTTATTCTATATTCTTTCCGACACTTGCACTTTCTATGTGATTCTTAATTAAGAATGTTCCTCACTGCAAACACCGCAGCACTATCTGTGTATGCAGTGCCTTTTGCTATCTTTGCTTGAAACACTCTGTATATTCATCTTATCAAGAATAGCTGTTGCAGACACACACACACACACAAAAGAAACTGTTACAATAGGGCTGTCTGACCTGCTGGGTATAAGGGGTTCCACTGGTTGGATATCCTTGGAATCCAACACATAGCTTTATTTAATCTTTAATATGTGTTGCAAAAGTATGTTCTTAACTTGAAGATTGCAAATGAGAGAATGCCTTTATCTTCCCAATTCATTCAAAAGGGCTTCGAACCTTCAGTTTCAGAGCGGTTTATATCACCCACTGTAGGTGAGGGCAGCAGGACTGGAATTAATTTATTTTACTGGTTAGAGTACAATCTTCCCCTGTGACAAAATTTGGCAAATGGGGCAATAGAAATAAAAATAACCAGTTCACTTTCTCTGAAGCATCTTACACATGCAAAGATATTCTGGAAAAAAATCAAGATTTTTTTTTAGTGCGGAAATTCAGAACTGACTCTGAATATAACCAGGCAGACCTTGAACACAGGCAGGTATTTCAGGGGCTGCTTTAAAGATGAAGTGATATTTAACTTGTCAAATAAGTTTCAAGTTAAAAACTGAAAACTCCTCAGAAGGGTTACCCAATTTCAAAAATTATAGGTAAAAAAAAGTATGCTAAGACAACTTGTTACTACTCCTACCAAGTCAGAAATGTTCTCTGCAAAGAATTTCTGGCCGCAGTGTCCCACCTACTGTCCAAACTAGTTTCTTGAATTTCCACCACTTTGGGGATTGGAGGGGAAGGGGAAAGGGAGTAGAAGTTTTATTCTATACCTCAAGAAAGGGGATTTTTTTGTGTAATTATATTTCAAACTTCTTTCATTTTTTCATGTCAAATACAGAATGCTATTATGGATTTATTGCAGTGTAAATGCGAAAGGGACAATTATGCTTGAGAATTTATTTGAATAAGTGAGAACTGACCCAGGCAAATGCATCAGCACTTCACCACTTACTGACTGTGTAAGCCAATAGTTTATTATCCATAAGGACCAGAGGAGCAGAGGCAAGGGTTAAAGCCCTGTGTCAGTCCCCATCTGGATTGCTTCTGCATCTGCCACTCAGGTTACTGCAAGCATCTGAAGAATCCCGAAGGCCGGAGAAGGAGAAGGAGAAGTTTCTTAACTTCTCCAGAACATTCTATTACAGATTCATAGAGGAACAATCCCAGCTTTTGTCTGCTCCCTTGACAGCCCTGAGTTTACCCAGCATCATTACATCTTCTTCAAATTCTCCCCATGAAAACCTCAAGAAGATGATATTTCAAAGCTTCAAAACATATACCTAAGAGAAGACTATACTTTGAGGTCATAGACTTAAATCCATCTTCCTTGAAGCTGGGTCTCTACCAGGTGAGAATAATGGAGAAACTGGGGAAGTGCTAAGTAAGATCTTCTGGCCCAGTACGTTAAGAATTCAGTCACCTTCCCCAGCATAGATATCTCTGCCAAAATGTACTGAAGCATACTCTGATACTCTTCAGGTGTGAGTAGCTTCTGTCTCCTGTGTGCGCTTGTGGAGATTCACTAAAGGCCACTGGTGATGGAGCTCTTTGACACCTCTGTCCCTGGACACATTTCAGAGAAGCCAGTGTGTGTTGTCTGGTTTTCATTGCAGATCCTCTGCAGAAAGAAGATAATGTTTGTGAACTCGCTGGCTCCACCATGTGTTCTTCAAACAACACTGTAAGGGGGAGAATGCTCCTCGGATGTTTTACGTTTCTAAGCTTAGAAATGAAAACACGTCTGTTTTAAAACAAACACTTTGAGTTACAAAAGACTGTGCAATGCCTCTGATGACTACACCTGCACTGCCTGGCTGAGAATGAAAAGGCACACCTGTTCTTTATGATAAGAAAATCAGCCAGAGTAAACAAACTATCTTTTGTTTTGTTTTATGTTCTCAAAGCTGAACTAGAATTTTTTTTAACTCACCAGTACTTTAGAATAATGATGACTGTAATTAACAGAGTGAAACGTGGCTGCAAGATTCAGCATCAAGCCTGGCTTTAGTTCTTTTTCATTAGCTTGCTATGGATTTGTGCAAGTCACATAATTTTCGGCCTTGGTTTACCTGCAGTTAGCGTTTTGTTACATGAGAATCAAGTTTGAACATATATTTGTGCAGGTCATGATAGAGATTTGGAAGCTTTAGAAGGAAATCACTACATGCTCTGTCCCAATTGTCCCCTATAAAACCTCTGAAATAATGTCAATAACAAATAGATAATATTATTAAAATACCATGTACTTAGTTCAACAACATTAATTAATTAATATTTCTTGCAGATTTTTATGCAAGAGAAGTAGAATTACTGATTCTTTTCATGAGACATCCTTCATCACTATGTACTTTAATGAAAGAGAAAGTACAGGAGGTGATTATGATACTTGGGAAATGTTGTTCAGAAGGTATATTAGCTGCTATTTCTACTTGGTGTGACATGCTCAACATAATAACTTACAGGCAGCACAGTGTGGATGCAGTTAATTAAGTGTGACATTCATCTGAATAAATGCAGATGTCAACAAACGTAGATGTATACATCCAGGTTAGTCCCCCCAGGGTCTCTTTGTAGTCATAGGGAAGAAAGTGTCTTTAGAGAGAGGTCCAACCTATTCTGAAACAACCAACCAAACTATACCACACGAAATACTGTCTAAACTTCCTTCACATTTCTCTCCAATGACTACAAAAGGAGCTGCAATCTCTAGTCAAAGTGCAGACATTGCGACTGCAGTTATCTAAAGACATGTGAGCTGACATCTGCATCAAAGTTTGGAGTATATACATGTAGGAGCTTCATTCACAGTTCTACCAAAAACTATTGAGTGATCTTTAATAATTCACTCACTCTCTTGTGCTTCCATTTCTTCATTTGCACAAAGGTGATCATGAGATTTATTCATTATGAAGACCTTTACAGTACTCAAGTGAGAGGAAATATTTAATCTCAAATAATAATGCTATTATTATTGCAGGTGACTTAGCAGGGGGAATGCCATTTTCATTTCTGTTCTGAAAATATCTGGTTTGGTTTCAGCCATGGAAATGCCGAAGACAAAATACTCACTGCATTCACTTCTTATCAGGTTAGCTTTCCTTACGGAATATTTCCAGTCCGATCATACTAAATAAACTTCCCTTGAAAATATTAAAAATCATTAGCCACATAAGGTGGTATTAGTCATCAAAATTACTTATTTTGTTTGTGCATCACTATATTTCTCTTCCAGGTAAGTATGGCTTTTTCATGGCATGCCTCCTTTCAGCATAACACAGGCATAACAAGTAAAAGGCTGGATCTGAAGGCAATCTATACATGCTAATGGAGGTGCTGCATCATTTTAATTCCTTTTCATCAAAACCTCCTAATTATATATTCACCAAGTAACACAGTAAAGTAGAGGAAGAATGGGAGAAGGGGGAGGTAGAGCCTCTTACCTGGCCTTGAGCCAGGCCTACAGGTATCTTGTGGTCTGAGCGTGGAAATCAAAGCACAAACTTCGGAATATCTAGTAATTAGAGCACTAAGTGATTTCAATGTCAGTAATTAGTTTGTCATTTCTTAACATAAGTACAAGAGAATGCTTAAATAGGTATAATAGAATTTTACTTTACAGAAATTTTATATAACTCTATTAAAATCCTTTATGGCCCCAGTATCGTGTATTCCTGCTTCTGGCAATACATCCTCTATGGCTGGCACACAGTAGACAGCATTACTCATTTCAGATGGTATAAGCCACCACCCAAAATCTAGAACTATCTTATCTGAGAGGTGGAAGACTCCAGAATGTACTTTGTTTTGGACACAGGACTGTCTCAGAAGACACATTGATTTAACATTGCACTAGAAAGCAACAGTGTCATTCTTAAGTCAACATAAAGGTTTGGTTGCTAATAAATTATGTATCACCAGAGCAGCCAGTTATCACTCCCAAACTTAAAGAGAAGATTGAATGGGTTTCATCTAATCAATGAACCCGTGGGACAAACGTCAGAGGAGGGAAGGAAAAAAAAAAAAAAAAAAAAAAAAAAGAAAAGTTGCAAAGTTGCTTTAGGAGATAGATTAGTGTGCAAGAGAAGAAATCACACTGAACTGAGAGCTGATTCATGTGGAACCTACACTGAGTAGAAAACTCCGGACTGAACTGGATGGGAAATTTCCAATTTTGTTTTTTTTTTTAATTGGGAAGTATCTATTTTGGAAATAAAAGCCTCTGATAGAAATACATCACTTTTAATTTAGTTCTTGATAGAACAAGGTTTTTCATGACATAATTCTGGTCAAAACCAGAGGGAGTGAAGGAAGAGAGAATGAAAATCTGGCAGATAGTCACCAGTGTACTAAGAAACTCCTCTAAAGTATGGGAGAGTCAAGTCTCTCATTCTAGCCTTTTTGAAGAAAATTGAATCTTCTTCAACTCAGCTGGATGACCTGATCACTTGAGTTTTAGTTACTTTTTGGACTGAGGGGAGGGTAGCTGTGAAAAATAGGGAAAGCCTCAGTAATCTGTAAGAAAAGCATTTCTGACACAGGTTTCACCAAGCAACAATAATCCTAGCATGATAAGGTAGCAAGATCAAGCAGGATCACTGAGTCCACTGTGCACACAAACTGTCATGAATGAGACAAAGCCTCTGCTCTTTCATGTGTCACGACAACTGGCAAACTCACTTATTTGGGCTAAAACATATTAATTCTGATATATCTTGGGACATGGAGGCATTGCATTGCAATGGGGAACGTGTATGTGTGTCTCTTTCGGAATTAGATCATTTTGTCAGTATTATTTTCTGTCATAGATTGTTTAGTCATACCTTTATAAAAATGTTGTGCTGACAGCTGTGTCTCTTCCTAGGGTAATTTCCACCCTTTCTGCAGAGATAAGGAACAGCTAGAGGACTGCAATCTTTTAGTATCCTATGGGATTCCACAACCTGACAAGTTCTCAATTTTCGGACACTTTCACCTTCTCACCTTGTAGTTAAAATAACTTGGATGCATATTAAATAATCACACTGTGTTGCATCTTTACAAAAGACATATATTTAAGCCTCTTATGCAGTTTGATTGTGAACAAATTTATGATTTATTTCTTGCTTTGGTAATTGGGTGCAATTCTTCCATTTTGCATAGAACTAAAAATATGTAATGAGCAATTAGTGAAACTCTTTAAGGTAAAAAAAGCTGTCCAAGAAGTGCGATGGATGAAAATCATCCTTCCTTCTTGATGTGTCATAGTGGGCAAATATTTTGGGGAGGTGTATCGGCCTGACTCCATTAGAGTAAACAGTGAGTCTGTTCCAGGTTTCTTTGTTTCCACAGTTACGTTTTTAAATGTGTTTTGAAGACTGGCTAAACAATAGAAAGACATGCAAATCTGTGATTTGTTGTTATTATTATTGTGGAATAGATTTTATCTGCGCTCGCACTGGAAATAAAATTAGAATTCCCCCACCAAGGGAAAAATACAGAAGAATGAAGCAGGAAAACAGCCACGTTTTATCTGGGCACGCAAACAGTAAACTGCACTCCATTTTCACACTACACTCCTCTGAGAGCCCTTCGTCATGTCTGTGCTTACGCACACTAGTTTCCATTAGATGTTTCTGGAGATGTGCAACACTTAACATCCACACATAAAGGACCATTAAAGCATTAAGAGCAATAAGGGGCTAACTAGGCAGTTGCAGAACACAAATATCACAGCTTGTGTATCACAGAAATGAAATGGTGAGCATGGTCTAAGTATATGCATTGGGAGTCCAGGGTTTGGTTTTCTGCCTCTTATGAATTTTGTGACTTTTAAATAGTAAGTCCAGGCCAAATTAGTTCACCTGGTAATGATAATGATAGCTGTGCAGTGACTGTAGAACAATCTACAGGAGTTCACATTTCTTCCATAAAGAGCAGCTCTGTGCCTCATTTTCAACGATGTATTGAGGGATGAACCAGTCCCCAAAGAAGGAAAGGACATTTTTCCTACAGATTTTAAGGCAATTTTGAGTCTTTCCAATATATATCAGAGACTGTAGAAACACTGCCACTGGCTTCAGCCTGGACAGGCTGGTCCTTTGGAAAGGGAATAGGGGAGACAAGCCTTTTCATCTCTGGCCTCTTTAACACCCTCTTTAGCATACTTTCTTCTTGGTAAGAAAACTTGAACTGGCAAAAATGTGTACACACTGTGTGTTCAGCCAGAATCTGAACTCCATGCTTTGGCCTGCTGGATTGCATCCACAGTCAGGCATGCAGCCCAGCTGGGAAAGGGTAGCTCGAGTGCCCCACTGTGGTTTGGAGCTGGCAGGAGAGTTCATCTCTGCTCTGGGATCAACTAATTCACGATAGATGGCCAAAACTGAGCTCCTTTAGATGAATCTAAAAAGGAACCAAAAGACAAGAAATCCCAGAGTGGGTTTGAAATAAGTAAATGAGAAGTTATCCAAAATTTAAACCCAGGGTTTAGGTCTGGAGGTGACATGCAATGTAAATGTAGCTATAATGTGTATCATAAGATTTTGGGTTGTTTAGTCATGGTTCTTCTGTAGGGGGTTTTGACACCTCTGGAACAAATAGTGTTTAGACATGGGCAAATAAAGGCTTATTGATGGAGCAATTAAAATTATCATAGGTGTAGAAAAATAGACAAAGCACAGAAGCCCTTTTTCAAGCCATTACATAGTTTAATCCAAATTCTGTCTATCTTTTCTCAATATATTAACTGCTATAATAAAAGGCATCGTCTGCATCTACAGATTTTATCCCATTTTGCATATGCACTTTGATTTATACCTAACAACAAAACCCCAAAACAAACTGTAGGTGTATCCTTGTGAAACTAGTTGGAAAAGTTTGCACAGCGCTTCGAAGCCACACAGTTAAAGAGGTACCAAATTCACTACTTTGGGTATGGGTGCATTGTTGCCAAAATACTCACAGAGTCTGGACAAAATAATTTTACTTTCCAATACAATTTGTTGAAAGTATGACTACAAACAACACAAACCCAGTTAATTTTTCTTCCAAGCTAGATGACTAACTAAAGATATGATCAAGTCCGAATGATAGGACTTGAGGAGCACCTCTCCTGTGAAGACAGGCTGAGAGAGTTGGGGTTGTGCAGCCTGGAGAAGAGAAGGCTCCGGGGAGACTTTATAGCAACCTTCCAGTACCTAAAGGTGGCCTACAGGAGAGATGGGGAGGGACTCTTTATCAGGGAGTGTAGTGATAGGACAAGGGGTAATGGTTTTAAATTGGAAGAGGAGAGATTTAGATTAGATACTGGAAAGAAATTCTTTACAGTGAGGGTGGTGAGGCACTGGAACAGGTTGCCCAGAGACGCTGTGGATGCCCCATCCCTGGAAGTATTCGAGGCCAGGCTGGATGGGGCTTTGAGCAACCTGGTCTGGTGGGAGGTGTCCCTGCCCATGGCAGGGGGGTTGGAACTCGACAATCTTTAAGGTTCCTTCCAACTCTAACCATTCTAGGATTCTATGATTCTGTATCCTAGTTTGTTCATAAGTATTTGTGCTTGAAAAGTAAGGAGAAAAATATAAATGCGTATTTTCTAAATGTGTAGCCATTTAATTTAATTTTTTTCGTTTAGTTTATTTTTATTTAATAACAAAAAATTATGGCAAAAAGTCAATAAATTTCACACTTCCTATCGAAAATATTCTTTTCTTTGTTATGTTGCACAGTACTTCATTTTGACATTGATTTCAGTATTTCTCTTTTACAATTCCTCTTTACCCTAATACATCTGCTAAAAAAATTGCACAGATAGCTTCCTCAGATTATACAGAAAATGTCTGCAAAGTTTAATATAGAGGGTAATGAAAACATTTTAAGCCTATGGGTGTTACAGGTTTGTCAGCCCAGTAGCTGCAACTGGAGGAAGGAAGAAGTCACTTGAGAGATTCTCAACTTGAGAAGCTTACTAAACTCTACAAGCTTATCTACAACCTGCTTAGAAAACTTATGCCTACCACAGATGAGAAAATGTCATTTTATGTTTAATCAAGGACACCATGAAGGACAGAATACTTCTCAGCCAGTTGAGGAATTCCAACAACATTACAGAGACAAGAAACAGGCAGCAATCATCTCCCTCAGCATGTTTCTTCTCTGTATGCTCAGCACTTCGCTTTGAATGCAAAGGAGCTTAGAGGTGGGACTTCTGGATGGATACCAAAGGTTATAAGACCTCTCAATTAAGCACTTCTTTTGCCTCCATTTTTAAGGGACATTCTATTCTATTCTATGAAAATTAGTTATTGTGTAAGTGTTTTTTCAGGAAGCTATCTTTTTTTCACAAAAAGGTAACTCATACAAAATACTACAAAGAAAGTTCAATACAAAAGTAGTGAACCTGCATGTATTTGTCTGGTCTGAATGACTACATATAATTACATATTTAAACCATATCCTAAATTATAGGTAAAAAAAAAAAAAAGAAAAAAGAAAGGCAGTAAAATGAGAGTTTGAAATTAAAGATTGAGTTAAAAAGAAGAAATAATTAAAGGTTTATAGAAAAATTATAAAGGAAAATTATCTTTACAGTGTTATTTAGGTACCTATTGAACCTATTTAACAGTAAAAGCAATCATTACAGAAAGTGAAATTTCTTTAACACATAGAAAACTTCATGAAAACTGTTATTCTTTCAGCCATTCAAATGCAGGTTACAAATTAAAAAAGAAACAAAACAAAACAAAAAGCCCAAAACCAAAACCAAAACCTAAACATCTCCTCAAAACCAAACAAAAAATCGAAACAAAACCCCACAAACAAACCAATAAAACCAATAAACCTTTGGCTAAAATAAACAAAACCCGGCATTAATTTTTTTCTTTTAATATTTGATGGATAATTTGCTCAGAATTGAAGCAACTGACTAGTTACCACAGGCTGACCTCTCATTCTCAGCATTCTGCATGTGGGGATTTGTCTCTGTGAATAGAGTTAAAAGTTTTTTGTCTCCATCTTTCTACCCAGAACTGCAGTAGCAATTCTGTACATAGACGAGTTTCAGTATATTTTAAGCATAAAAGTGCCATGCTCTGGGCAGCTCCCCTAGTATGATTTGAAAACACTTTTTAGTATAGTCAGAAAGTCATAGAAACTGAATGGTGTTTTCCAAATACTTTGCAGCATGCATATTTGCCCCAGATATCACCCGTCAGTTGTAATTCTTGGCATGTGATATCCCTTTTCACTGTACCATATAGCACAATTTATGCCTACAGTTTATGTTCTCTTGAATTCTCTGGAGAGTTTTATGTTTTTCCTGGGCTGCAAAAAAAGAAGCAAGTTATTAATATTACACCTGCTGCAGATGAAAAGACACTATTTAATACTCATTAATGAAAGCAGTTTAAAGAATTTCATGTTTCGATAGTAGCACATCTCCATTTGTCTTACACACTGTGTTGCAATGACCCGTTTGGTTCAGAAGCTTACAGTGAGTCTCAGGCATGGAAGGACACTGGGCTCAAGGAAAGACAAGATAGTATCTGTCTGTAATTTAAACTCTGGCAGCTGGCACCCCCTTACATGCTAAATTAAAGCATTTTACAGTGATACATCAAGCAGATCCAATGGCAGAAAATGGCCCTGAGGAAGCAGCAGTTTTGAGAAATGCAAGATGCCAACTGCAGTTGTTTCCTTGTCTTAAAGACAGAGAGACACTGTTTTCCCTTTACTCTCCACAATTTCCCAGCACTTTGTGTTTTTATGAAAGCTATCAGCATTAGATACATCAAACTCCGTTCCCTCCAAGCCCCCCTGGATAACTTGCTTATTTCCCCAGCCTCCAGTCTGACTTGCCGGGGAAGGCCTGCCAGCCCAGCCTGTTCAATAGCCATCTCCGCGAGTCATAACACAGCAGCTCCAGATGGAAGACAGGGCAAACACCTCCCTCCAGAGTTATCACCAATTCAGTTCCCATCAATCAACCAGCAGCTGGGAGTGAAGAATCATTCACTGCTTCTCCTGGCTCGCTCACGCCAAGGACTCAGCGCATTAGAGCTGCGCTTTCTTTCACATCCTGTCCTTGGGGAAGGAGAAGCCTGAGGCCTCTCACAGATTTCTCACATGGCTACTCAGCCCACCAGCTTCAAGCATCACGCCAAACTTAGTGCACGAAGGGGATTTTGTCTTAGAATTTTTAATTCAGAGAGTGAAGCTTTCTGGCTTGCCAAGCCAAGCATGTGGTTTACAGGTGAGATCTAGTCAGTCTTCTCTCCTTCCAAAAGACAGAGGAGCATTACATGTATTATCCTAATGGCACAGGAGCAAGTGACTGGCAAGGCAAAGGCACGTCTGGGCTAACATGTGGGAAGCAAGCACACTGAATAAATGTGATTGCTCATGCCCGATCTGCAGTTGGTAGAGGTGGTAGGAGTTGGCTGGTGAACTGTGACAATGGTGAGAATCCAGTTTCTGCTCCGTAGTAGCAGACGTGGCAGGAGGTGGCTGTTCCTTGAGCCAAGACAAAAATGGAGACTGAACAGTTGGAGCACTCTGGCAGCAGAGTTTTGGCACGAAGCTGCACAGCAAATGCTACGCCGTGCCAGCGCGACCTGCTGAGCGGTGCTTCCAGCCCTCACCTGCATGCGTGGATGGCTGCAGAAGCCAGTACCTTGGAGGATATGAAAGAAACAAAACTGCACGGAAAACAAGTACGTAGCCTGAATAGTGTCTTCTAATCTGTTACAAACACAAGCAGTAAACGCCAGAGAATACTCCTCTGCTCAGAATTAGGTGGGCTGATAGATAAAGCCCTTGGTTTCCTTCGAATTAATAACCCCCTGCCCCCAAACAAGGCTGTTTGCTTTTACAGGAGGTCAGGGGCCTACCAAAGTGGGAATGGGGACCTGTCTGCAGGGAAATGATTGACTGTCATTCTCAGGAATCACATTCAGTGGCTCAAATTTACCCCTTCATACTGTGCGCAGGTCTGGAAGTCAAAGGTTTCATTTTAGGGGATTTTTTTAAAGTATAACCCAGGCATTTCTGCCACGCATTCTATAACAAGGGGGAGATGAAACAGATCTACACCCCACAAGGTATTTCTATTTTAGAAGCCTCTATGTGATGAAAACTCAATCAATTCTGATTCTTACCTTTGGCTAACTATGCAATGGTGTCATTTTCCTGTGCTGCCTGGCTAAAGTGGGCAGGATTGGTTTACATAATTTCAAATGTATTCATCTGTTAAAAATTTGACTCAAATGTTATTGGCATTGTATATCTGGGGAAAAAGGAACAGTGAGCAGGCAAAAAGAAAATCATACACTGCAGGACAGAGAGGAGAAAAACAATCAACCCAAGAGGGAGAAAACAGTAAAGAAAGAAATTCAGCTAGGAAATGAAATAGTTCTGTATACAAATTATATATAGAAAGAAAAAGAGAAGAAGGAAATCTGCTTCTGTAGGCTAGCCTTTTGTGATCATCACTTTTATCCCTAGTTTCTATATAGGTAGCAGACCTTGCTTTTGCAGAAAACTGTCCATTAGGAAAAAAAAACCTTGAATCACCTATGGGGAAAAAGAGAAAGGCCATAGGGCTGAATCATAGGAGTCAAAGATTTGAAACATTGAACTAAAGGTACAAAGCGAAAAAATACAGTGACGAATTCATAAATTCTACATAGTTGCTCCATTCAACATAAGACATTGTTCACTGTGTCTAGTCCTGGGAGATGTTTTATTCACTTAGAAACCTGTCTTCAGTCTGTCCGAAATAGTATTTTAGTTCTAAGATACAGGCGTGTCATTAAATAGAGGGCAACTGACATTGCCGTAGGGCTTCCCAATTGAAAAAATGCTCTATCAGATGAGGGAATTTGGCATCATTGTATTGCTACTATCTACAGAAGTTAAATAAAAAATTATACCTTCTTTGCACCTTTTGTACCTTGGAGTCTCCAGGGAAATCAGGCAGATCCCAACTGAGTTAAGATTCCAAATTGTCAATCCAAAGCAAAAGGGGTTTTAAACATTTTCAGTAGGGAAGTGGATCGCTCCCCATTTTTAACCAAAGGAGTGGAATAGAAAAGAAACCCAGCCAGACTCTGACCCTGACCCTGACCCTCTTCCTGATTTCCCATAGCAGCACTGAACAGATCTTTTGTAACCTATTGACAAGACTCTCTAAGATTTTAATATTCTCTCCTCCACTCCCATCTCCCTTTTTCCCAAACTCATAATCTCTGGAAGCCCGTGTGCAATTCGGTGATAAAGCAGGCTCATTTGTGGTTTTAAACAGTGTCTCTGTTTCCTTAGAACATTTTTCTACTCATTCTTAAGCTTTCTTCTCCCAACCCACCCATCACAATGCAAAAATGTCATGTTAATGTTTTATAGGCAAACTCCTCCTGGCTTCCTCATAGACACAGCAACACCCTTGAATAATTTATACATGTGTGTTTCTGCTCTACTTTTTTCCTGGACTTCAGTAAGCTTCCATGAAGGAGAGGGAGGAAGAATAAAATAACCAAATTCCAGCAAGTATCTGCCTCTGCATCCAGTGTTTGTCCTCTATCGTTCCCCCCCCATTTGGAAAGACGGGAAAGAAAATTCTTTTTTCAGAGATGTTAAAGGTTGTATTCCAGTTCAAGACTAGCAGGGCTTTCCAATAACAGCTACAGGGATCACAGCAGGTAAAATCAGGTTGAGCAAACACCTGCTTGTCAATATTGTGCTTAGCATCACAACTGAATGAAGTTTTAGCGAAATATGGGGTGAAACAGTTTGATCATGCAGGGATCTCCACTCAGGGTCCTACATTGCCTCCCAAGGTCTTTTGTAGCTTAAACCATTTACACCTTTGCTGAAGCAAATTTGAAAATAAAACAAAACAAAGCAAAGCAAAGCAAAACAACAAAACCACACACATACAAAAAACACTGCCACCACAAATACACACACCCCTAAAAAAAAAATTAAATATAACCTTGCAGGACAGAAAAAGGTTGTAGGACTGCTGGATGCTGGAGTGTTCCTTCTTTAAGCTGAAACAAGAGTAATAGAAAAGTGCAAGGGTGGGAATTGGGCTGGGAAAGCCCTGGCAGCAGCCACTGATGGGGCAACTGTGCCCTCCTCCAGCTACCAGCCCTCCCTAGAAAGCAAATGCCTCCCTGGGCCGGGAGGGAGAGCTGGCTGGCACCAAGGGCAGCCCAGCCCAGCCACCCAGCCCTGTGCCACACAGCCTGCTGCCTGGTGCAAAGCTGGAACCCAGGGTGCTCTCCTGGCCAGGGCCAGTGTTTGCCCCCGCCTGTTGCCTTAACCCCTTTGCACGGGGTCTCAGCTCACAGTAACTGCCCTGCTTCTGCCAGGTGTTTTGGCAAGGCTGCCACCAGCATGAGCAGAGGACAAGCTGTCTCATCTTGGCATTTTGGGTTTATGACCGACTACTCCAATGGAATGAGCTTCTCGGTCACATTTTCTAAACATAGGCATGAAACCTTGAACTATATTAATTTGCAGCTTCTTATTTTTTACGTTAGAAACCAAGTGGCTGGTGTAAGCCGATAGGAGCCTAGAGATGTGGGTCTGCCCTCCAACTCTGCTTTGTGCCAAAGAGCCTGATTGTTTAAGACAGGGAGACAGAGGTGGCTGCTTCTAATGCCACACAGGGCACATCGCTTCGCTTGCTACTGGCTGGTGTACCTAAGCCTTGCTGACCTCATTCACCATGTAAACTTTGAAAAAGCCTTTTGTAAAGTTTACACCAGTACTACTATCTCCTATGCCACACAAGGAAATGTTGTCAAACAGCCAAAGGCATTTGTGTCTTCGAAAACAAGCTTGGTGGATTTCTTTGAATTATTTTTTCTACCAAGGTCAACAAATGATGTCTAAATTCTACTGGACTTACACGGTGTCGCAAGGAGACCCAACCTTTTTGGCCTTATTGTCTTGGAAACATTCAGAGGAGGACTCCAGTTATTTAGCTGTCATACATTCTTGACTGCAGTGCAGGTCTTAAGACCAGAACACTTTATCCCCATAGGCATTCTTCCTCATCGTATGTCTTTTCATCTCACCTTCATCCACTTAAGGCAGATAAATACATTTCAGTGCAAATCAAATTTACACTGCAAATCAAAAGTGAGTCTGAAGCTCATACAGGCCATTCTTAATCTCTTAACTGAACCCAGGAATAGTTCATCTCCAGTAACAGAGTAAAAGCTTTCAGCTGAACATTTGTAGGGTACCGAACTCTGAGTTACGTATGATGGGTGAGAAACAATGGCATTTTAAAAGCTAGCCCAAAATGCCACTCAGGAAACTATTTATTAAACTTTCATCTCTCTGTTTTGAAACCAAAATACTGAACTTGGGTAACTAGGTGATTTAGCCTTCTCCTTATCAGTTTCTCAAAAGTACAGAGGATATATCTTCATTGCAGCTGTTGAAACTTATGCTAGCCTATCTGATATATCTTTACCAGTTAGTGCAGGGGTTGGTAGCAGTGAGGCCAAAACACCACAAAACTGTAGAGAATAACTTCTTGATACATTTCTCCAGCTTTCTCCATGAGGATGGTAGTAGATTCTAGTTCTCTACAACTATTTATTAGGGGCACCTGAGTTATCTTGTAATGTAAAGCCTGCTCTGTTATATCCATGCAGATTAAAGTCACACCTTTGCCTGAAGTATGGAAATACCATAAAGAAAATTGCTATTTCCTAATTTGAAAAAGCCTATTTGAAGTACCGGAAGGTTTCTTAACTGCCTTCATGTATTCATGTTGCGAGTGTGGGACTGTAAATTTTAATTTTAGAAGGACAGAAGTTTAATTTTACTCATAAAATATAAAAGATAATAAAGGGTCAGATTTTTTAGTCTTAAGAAACAGCACCATTATGTTTTAGATATCAGTCATAAGTTAACTTTAAATCAATATTTGACACTTGCACTATATTTAAATTATATTGCTGTAAAGTACATTAAGAATTCACTGTTGAGAATATAGTTATTCTACAGATCAGGATAAAGAAGGGCCAATGTAATAAACAATTTATAACCATAAGTATGTTTCCCGCAATAAAGTTCCAAATAAATCTTGTATAATATCTCATTATAACTAATAATTTAGTTATATGAAGAATTAAAGAACTAAATTATGGTTATTCTCTAATACTCTGGATGTTTTATCTCTGCCTTTAAGAATCATTTCACATGATAATTGATTGCTGGAGTCACATCTCTTATCTCGAGGGTGAATATGAAAAACTCACAAAATTATTTTAGAGTTTTGGGACCTATAAGAGGATGTGATATGCAACTTATCAGACCTCCAGAAACAACAAGTATAGTGAAATCTTTTATGACTATATGAGGCAGGGATTAGCAAATACATTCCCTTTATTAGTGTGACAATTGATTAGAGGGAAATCGTAGCTACATTGCATGCTCCTGAAGTGGAGTGGGTAAGTGTTTTCAGGAGTCAGACACGCAGTGATACGACCATATACCACACTGGTGCCGCAATGGGTAGTTCAAGGGTCACCCTGAAGCTGTTTCATCCTATCTCTGACCCTGCATAGAAATCTGTGGTGTTACAGGGCTAGACAGGGCTAAAGCTACAAGCATGATGGGAAACGAGCTTGGCATAGGAATGCTTCCAACATTTGGCCAATTCAGCCAGTTGGACACTAAAAGTTACCCTTGCCAAGCTAAATTAAAATTATCTAGAATGTTGTAGACATTAGTAAAAGCTTTGGTTAGGACTTGGTTTTCTTGTGAGGCCAAAAAAGCTTAATAAAATTCAAAGTGGGAAGGGTAAAACAAAACACCCATACAAAGATGTAAATGGATCCATCCATCCATAGTAAAGATGTAAATGGATAACTGATCCAAAAAACAATTCATTTATTGCTTTGAATTCTCTATTTTATTTCTCATCTCTTATTTATACTCTCCTGAGAAATTGTCTTAACTTACCCAAGTCCTTCATCTACTTCTGCCAGCAAAGAAAATCAACAGTACTACGAATGGGCCTTCTGCTACTGCAACCTCAAGTCTTGTGAAATCTCTCACATCACAGGAAAGGAGCTGAGCAGAGTATAATGCTTGCTGAAACAAAGCCTTTCCCTGCAGAATTTCCAAGGCAAGAAAGTCGTCTTGGTTGTATGTGAGCTCCAATGCACACCAGTGACATTTCAGAAATCAGAGGTCTTACCCACATCAAAAGTCAGAAGGATCTCAATTAGGAACTGCTGTTTTCAAATGGCCATAGCCAGATGACAGCAGCTACCCCAGCTGGAGACCCTAAAGCTGGTTGGGCTATTGCTACACACATCCACAGCGTACAAACACACACTTCAAGTTTGTTTCCTTCCAACCACCACAGGTTTGTAAGGAAAGGCACAGGTTTTCTTAAAGGCAACAGACAGCGATGAAATTTCCTCTCAGTTTTGGTCTCCAGTGTATGTTTGCCTTTTGAGGCAGACTGCCCAGGAGCCAGGTCCTCGTGTAGCCATAGCACAGGTAGAAAGAAAAAGAACATAGCAACCTGCCCTCTGACCCAGCCACAGTTGCAGATTTATACTTTGCTAACGCTTTAGACTATAGTCATGTCCTGTACCACTGATTTTTCCTGCACTAAAATTCTGATCCATTCTCTGTTTCTCATAGGAAAATGCCAGATCAATATTAAGGCCTTTATGTCAGGAATTTAGGGGACCACCACAACCTCTTGTGCCCTACCATCAATGTTTTTCTTTTCCCACGACCTCTTCCTACATAAACAAGCCTGTGTTTTCTCTTTCAGAGGAGGCTGTTGTGAAGTTTGTGATGTAGCAGCTCTCATACCTCATTTCTTCCAAATTCCAGTACGTTATTAATCTGACTATAGTAATATTATTCATTCATAGCTGAGGGGTCCCAAAGATTTGGATTGAGTCATTTTTCATTAACTCCTAAGGAATTCTGTCAACTGTGATAGGAGTCTATCTTATTACCTTAATTCACTGTATGTGTGTGCGGCAGAGCGACAGTTAAATAAATCAGAGAAGACCTGTGGGTTTCTAACTTGTTAGTGCATGTCTGTCTTTCCATAACTGACTTGGTATCTGTCAGGGATGAGAGTATGGATGAGAGCCAGCTTGCTAAGGAGATGAGCAACACTGATGGCGGAACAACTGGAAGAGAAGAGACAGTTCTTATCGAAGTGTTGTGATAACAGCGTGGCTTCAGATGACCTTGCTAACTTTGGAGAACTGGTGCCTACATATAGAAGATGAGATAGAAGGAACAGTGAAATACACTTTTTTGAAACTTTCAATTTTGGTGCAAATTAATCCAGAGCAAAGGAGTTCTAGAAAAACATGCAAGTTCAGTTTGCATTCTTTTGGCTTCTGAGAGAGATGTGGAACTGAGATGCTGGTGATGGCACAGAGTGGTCAGGGACCTTTTTATAAGTAGCTGCCTCATAGCAAAAAAAAACTGAAACAACACTGAATGCATTGTGATCTATTTTTGGTCATTTTAAATATTTGGCAGAGTAATGGAGCACTTTGGAATATGAACAGGTTTTGCTGTTTGAAAATGTAAGCAAACTAATCATAGTATAAAAACATCTGAGTAATTTTTTTAAAATATCAAGAACAGAAAAGTGAGATAAAAAACAATGCTGAAAAACATGCATGACCATCAACACAAACTTGATCATGTTTAGATATAACTATCCAGCTACAGAGAGTAAACAAAAATAAAACCTTTTTGATATTGCTGAATATATATTTGAATTCTCTAGTATATCAAAACACAGAAGCCAGTATACTCAGATATTTATATCAAAATAATTAGACAGAAGAATGCAGTGCAATATGCTTTTCTTTTCAAATAGTGTGAATAGCACAACAGTCTTATCCAAAGAGTGTTTTCCACAAATTCAGCAGCAACTGTTTGCTATGAAATGTTTTACCATTGTCTTTTCTAAAGACACAAACAATTGTAAAAATATGATAAACACTTCCTACATTTCTCCTTTTTTTTAATGGTAATTATTCCCATTATTTGGGAATAATCTTCAAGGTTCAACATTTTTTTTAACTTTAGAAAAAGAACAGAAAAAACTCTTATCTCTCAATGTAACTAAAAAGTCCTTTTACACTGGGTGTTCTAAGTCTCCTGTAATAATGTTGGTAGAGAACTGGAGGGAGAGGGAAGAAATAAAGAAATTCTTGTATATCTGTCTTGTCACATATCTGCCTAATTTTAGCAGAATTTATTTGGCTGAAAATAGCGATGGAGACCAAGGTACAATTTCTATCATGTTTTTCAGTTCTAGTGATATTTAGATCCAGGTATTGGCTAAAATTCACTTCTAAGATACTGAATGCCTCAAATGTATATATGAATTTTCTCTATACGAAAATGAGGAAGGACCGAATTCTTCAACACAATGTGGTGGAGTGGAGATTAAAATGCCAAAGTACTTTTCAGTGATTTCCCCAGCTTGCTTATACATGTCATTTCTCATATTGATGTTTTTTTCTTTTGTATTAGTCATTCCTGAGAAGCCTGAGACTGAAAAAATAGATTACATGCACCTGCTAATAGTAAGTGCGGATAGAATGAAGTCTTTATCATAGATGCCAGTTCGGTATTTTGTTTGAATATATGCCAAGTTCTTCTGGGCAAACATTTCCAACAGGGGTCTGAGGCAGGGTTCTCTCACATGCTGGAGAACACATTTGGCCCAGATGTTGATGGAACAGAATGGAAGCCACACAGCTTTCCATAGAAATATACCACGCATCTGTATGTCTTTGATCAGTGTGGCACAACTTGTACATGCAGCATTTTTAACTGCTCCAAAATCCATATGCTACAAAGAACTGACCAGTGAGTCACAGTGACCATGGCAGCACCGAGTGGACAGAATACTACAGCACTTTTTAAAGGAGTGAAACAGAAGCATATAGGAGAGCATGAGGAGCAATCACTTAGATGAGTCAACTGCTTTGTTTCTATGCACCAATATTTTGTTGAGTCTGAACCACAATAAAATTATGCACTCTGCTGGTTGCATTCCTTGCATGCTATTAAGTTACAAATCCACACAAAGAAAATTTCTGCTCGCCGTCAAGTCATTCAGAGAGCATGTATGAGATATAGTGGACAGAAAAATGAAAGCAGTACAAGTGATAGAATGTTCCCTGTTGCCCTATCGTCTGTTTGGTGTCTCTGCATATGTTCTTGAATGCAGCTAAGGTGAGCAAAGGTTCTCCAACAGGAGTCAAAAATAAATACTA
Organism: Tringa tobata; assembly: GCA_033628505.1. Taxonomy (NCBI): domain Eukaryota; kingdom Metazoa; phylum Chordata; class Aves; order Charadriiformes; family Scolopacidae; genus Tringa; species Tringa tobata. The sequence goes on from JAHREE010000280.1 coordinate 1,926,702, forward strand.
GGGACCCCCTAATATTTACAGTTCAAAGTAATTGCATTGCTCCATAGCTTTCTGAAGAATGGAGAATTCAAGAAAAATAGAGGTTCTTTCTTTCTGATTGGACATTTTTAAGTTATCTTTTGTAAGACCACATAAAATTATTTAGCTCTGAAAGAATAACTGAATTACATAAATAAAACATTACATAAAAGACGTCTCAGTACAATTTATGTGAAGCGAATTTCACAAGGACTGGTCTATTGTAGAAAATTCAACTTATCTCCTCCTGATCCTTTTATTCTATCTAAACATAGAAATTTATGTCAGTTCAAAAAAATCTATTACTGTTTCTCATAACTGAATCCATTATTTCCCCTCCATGATCCATCAGGTAAAAACAAGTGGAATAGATAGCTTTAGCAAAACCTTGAACATAAAAGACCTCAAGAATAGAATGAGATAAGTTAAACCCATCTAGCTGTGCACTATAACTGCAAAAGATAACCTTGATATTTAATTTAAATCAAGTCATAGCAAAGACTTCTGACTATAATTGTTAACTGTCATAAAAATAAAATTATTATAAAATGGAATTGGACTTGGAAAGATACAGTTTTGCTAGTTGCATTGCCTGTAAGCAAATTGAACTCTGTGAAGGTTTATCACCCTTTGCTGCCTTGGTCCTCCAGTCTTTCTCAGTAATGGATCCATTTGACTGCAAAAATAGGGACAGAAAGAGCTGAAAGCAAATGATTCATTTTCCACATTACTCTTTATTTCCAGAGCTTTGCGGATTCCATTGCAGTGCTGATTTTTCTCTTCTTTGCTCCCCTGCCAGCCCAGGGAAAAAGAGATACAAAATTAGAGCTTGTATTAGAGTGGCAGTATTTCACCGGTGTAACAGCAGTTTACGGACAAGCAAAATAAGGGAGCAAGTGCAAATACATGGATTTAAGCCAGAAAGAGGAATCACTGGATCTCATAGCAGCATCTGTGGTTTCCAAGATCGGCCTCAGCTGGATGGTTGACAGTGGCAGAGGGGCTCCACCAGGCAACAGACTTTCTCAGAGCAACCCAGTGCAAGAGAAAAATGAATGTCCTGGCCCCACAGCACACCTGCCTTCCCGCTTTTCCTTGCTAAGAAAAAGAGGGGGCGCTGGTCGCAGGACACACACCAATGGGGTGGAAATGGTGTTCAGGCTTGGAAGACAAAGACTGACTGCATCTCTTCACCTAGAGTACATCGCCCTGAGGAGGCCAAATAAGCACAGGCTGCCTCAAAGATAAATACAAAATAAATCTATTTGATGCGGTGCCTATAATAAGCTGCACCAAAGTGAACCTACCTCCTGCTTTCAGCCAGTGCTGCTGCTTGTCTCCCACCCTGGGCCAGCACATACCAGAGACAGCTGGCAGAGCCAGCCTCCATCAACCAGCTGCGGCTGTGCAAGCTCACAACGAGAAAGCACCACAGATAAAATGGCAGGATGCAGCAGCAGGGGAAACCTGACTGCCAACAACAGCCCATCATGCCAAGCCACGTCACCTGGTGGCCATCACATGCGGGTGGCCCTCCACAGGGTGCAGCTCACATGCAGCTTCTGCTCCTTTCAGCTAAAGGTAGTTCATGAGGCCACACTTAGTAGAGGGAGCTTGAAACAGCTAATTTAAATTTTCAACATGTGGGTTATTACACAAACCTCTCAGCCTAGAGTCTCATCTCTCCTGGACACCTTTACAGCAGCAAACAGAAAGAAGCCCAGCAAGGATGCTTCAGAGATGAAATCCAATTTTAGTGCACTATTTCACCTTCTCAGGGAGTCTCTCTTTCTCCTTAGACTACAGGAGAAATTAGGGAGATAAGGCATCCAACTTAGCTGGACAAACAGGCCTTTTATATGTTGGTTTCAGAAGGTATTTATTGTACAGGTGTGCTTTCTTCAGAATTACTGGTGTTACTTCAGTGCAGCTCTTCAAGACCCTGCTGACTTCCACCTAAGGGCAAAGGCCATCACAGCACAGCTTGGACCAGCTTGTATAATCTGGAATTCTGAAAATTTTGCTGTTTCCCTGCTGTCATTTTTTTTTTCCTGGCAACTCATCTTTGGGAAAAAAAAAAAGTAGGCAAACCACACATATCTGGGTTTTCTAAGATTGTGTTTCTTTTATCAACACTTCTTTTGAGTTGGGCAATCTCAACTTTTATTTGCAACATTCTTAATGTTTTCAGTCTGAAAAATCATCTTGGAAATAGTGCTTGAACATCAAAGTTGCAAGTTTGACATAGAGATCTTTCCGAGTAACAGCATTCCTATTCTTATTACATAAACCTGCTCTGTGGGATATGCAAACCTCATGCTGTAACCGTGTTGAACACAGTTCCTAGCCAGATGAGAGACACATGGATTGATGGAATTTTGATAATTATAAATAATATCTTGTTGGGGCCATGAGCCAGTAACCAGCATAGGTCTCAAAACAAACAGGGATGGTATTACAGCACGAGACTCTGCCTGGGAGTCTCCCGCTTCCTTCCATGCCAATTCTTATCAGGATGGGTTTGGCAAAGCCACTTAACCTCTTCTTCTTTCAGAGTGGATGATTACTTTCCAAAATCACATGGGTGCTATGACAGCTAATTAATTATCGCTGTATTATGCTTTACAAAAGTAATTAAAATAAAGGGAGTTAATAGGGAGAAACACTATGCAGAAAATTAAGGTGAACAGAGAAAGACTCTAAGGGTAGTAAGACAGAAAGAGGAGAAAAACAGTAAATAAGGAAAGGAGTTTTGAATAGTGAATACATAAAAGATGTGTGTGAAAGAAAAAAAAAAAAGTGTGCTGCCTTCCAAAACTAGAGGAGGGGAAAAGGAAATTAAAAATTAGAAGCAAGGCACTGAGATGAATGGACCTGAAGTATAAAGAGAAGAAAAGAAAATCAGAAAGATGTAATAAAAGCCGCCCAGCCTTTAAAGTAATGAATCTTTTCATTTATTTATACCCTTTTTTGATATTAGAGGAAAATGGTAGCACACTTATACTGAGCTCACGCTATGTTAACACAGTACAGCCCTTAATTCCTGAATTATGTTGTTAAATAATTAACTGATGAATCATAAGTAAATAATTGAAACTTGGTTCTCTAAGCCTCACAACTGAGAACATAAAACTGTCAGTGATATCAGGTTTTAGCAGTTTTATTGTAGTTAATTAGAAAAAATGAAAAAAAAACCTTAGAATTTGTAGCTGTGAAGACTGCTAGCAGAAGCACCTTGGATGCATTTCCCCATGGAACAAAAAAAAAAAAAAATCATCATCTATTATTTAAATCTCCTATATCAGAGTTACATCTAGAGAACATGAAAGCATGGATTGCTAGTTCCTCTGCAAAATATTTAGACCTGCCCTGGGCATTGTCCTGCGGAAGAGGGTCTGTGAATTGGGCAGCAGGATTGGAGAGGCTGTCGCTCTAAAAGCTAAGGAATTCTTGAGTTCATATTAAAATATCTTTTCCTCCAATATTCCTAAAAAGAAGAACTATAAAACAAATCCTTACATTTCAAAGGCAATAACTAATCGGCTCCATAGCACTATTTAACAGCATTAAGAGCAAACAGCTTCAAGAATTAATAATAATAATTGTGTTTATTCTTGTAAAAGAGGAACAGTAGACAAACTAAAAGATCACTCTTTGCATCCATGAAAAATAATTCCTTTTCTCCCATGAAAATCTGTTCTATTTTCTGATATAGCAAAAGCACATGTACTTTAAGCCTAAACAAGGCAACTAATCTGGATTCTGCCACCATCAGAGTCATGGGCTTATTTTATTTTATTTTTTACAATGAGAGGACTCTGGAAGCACAGATCCTGCTGTGCAGAGCTATCACATTCCTTCATGAGAACAACCTGTTAGGAATGAAAATCTAAGAAACAGCAAATAATTATTCCCATAAAGAAATGACAAAATGCTACCATGGTCATTGAGCAACACCCATTCCATTTGTTCATTCTTGCAATCTGCTATTTAAAAAATAAATAGAAGATATTTTATTTTTTAGAAGCCCCCCCACCCCTCCAGATTCCTGATGCTTAGTCTTGCAAAACACTTGCCAGCAGCAAAAATTTTAGGAGTAACAGTGTGAGGATGAGAACATACCAGAATCCCTCAGCACCCCCTAACAACCTCCACAAGGAAGGATAGGCTGATTTCACAGCCCTCTTCCCCTTCAGCCATGTTGGCTGGCATCTGTGCATCAGCCCCCGCCATGGGGGTCCCTCACCCTTCTGCTGAGGGGGCTCATTTCAACACGTTCAGGGCATAGGCACGGGACTCGTCATTGTCGAAGTAGGACTCCAGCTGATCACAGAGGGCCTCAAAGGTGGGCCGCTCATCCGCCTCCATGTTCCAGCACTGCAGCATCAGCCGGTAGAGCGGCTCCGGGCAGGATGCTGGCTGAGGAAGCCTGTACCCATTGTCCAGCATCTGGATCACCTGGTGCCCAGCCATACCTGCAGGCAGAAAGTTCATTCGTTAGACTACTCAGTGTCTGCTTAGTGATGCCACATGCCCCTATCTCCGACCCAGGTGAGGTAACAGGATGCCCTTCTGCGAGGCACACGAGGGCAGAGGTGACCTCAGCATGTCCCCTTTGACAGCAACAGGCCACAGGAGTCACTGAAGGATCCCAAACCAGCAGTTAACATCCACCTCCAGAACTTCCCAGCCCACTCACCCCACCTGAGAGACACAGCAAATCGGTTCATCCCCATGCTAGGCTTTTCCTGAGCCACCTGGCTTTGCGGAAATTTTTCTGACATCTGTTTTGCTTAAATGGTTCCTAAATCCCTGTAGTCTCAGTGGCTCCAAAATCTCCCAAGAAAATCTGCCCTGCTGCTGAATTTTTCTCACATTTAGAAAGTTTTCCCTAACCTCAGCCCTAAGTTTCCTCTGGCACAGCTATGTGATGGCATCCCACCTGCTCTGTCACCACGAGAAGAAATCAATCCCTTATTTTTGCTATATCTTAATATATTAAGACTATTGTCCTGTTCCCATTCCATTTTATTCTACTCTGTAACTCTTGAATTGCATAATTTTTACTTCTTTTCCTTAGACCTCTGAATGCAGTGGTGCTTGGCAAGAAGATGGGGCCAGACTCCTTTTGGTGGTACCCAGAGACAGGACAAGGGGCAACAGACACAAACCGGAACACAGGAAACCCCATCCCAACATGAGGAAAAGCTTCTTCACTTTGAGGGTTACAGAGCATTGGAACAGGCTGCCCAGAGAGGTGGTGGAGTCTTCTTCTCTGGAGATATTCGAAACCTGCACGGATGCATTCCTGTCCAGCCTGCTCTGGGTGAACCTGCTTTGGCAGGGAGTTGGACTAGATGATCTCCAGAGGTCCCTTCCAACCCCTACCATTGAGTGATTCTCTTTTCTCTGTACATTGCTCACTGCCACCATGGACCAACATAACCTCTTCTCCTAACTGACTACTGAGGACAAACTCCTGAAAGAAATGCCAAATAAGCAAATAGACATGGAAAAAGGACAGATTCTATTGTAAAGTTACAGGTAAACCGTGCTTTTGCAAAGGGATAATGCCAAACATATTTTCAGACAATACACAGAATCATGATATTACATAACATTTATACTTGAATAGTTTATTTACGTTGATGCACACGTGTGCACACACCCATAGTTTATATAAGAAAGAGTTGAGGATGTTTGGCTTTGGTGGCTTTGGGGTTTTGGGTGTTTTTTCAGAATGTTCTCACAGGAGGTAAGGGTGGGAATCAAAACCAAAATCAATTTTTCCTTTTACAGGAAATACCAGTTTGGGACCCTGTGAAATGTAGTTTATAGTAAACGCACCACCCCTCAGGCCTGTACAGACGCAGCATAACTTTTTTTGCTTTAGTCCTTCCCTAGTGCTTTCCTCACCAGCACAAAATGAGTCACAGTCAATCATCTCACTGATATCTTGTGTTATTGGAGCCACAGTTCCTCCAGCATTTCTCACAGTGCTAGGAATAATAGCTGCTCTCATACCATTAAATCTACTTCTGAGGTTGGTGATATTTTATTCCTAATTCTTGTGATCCTTCTCTTTATGAAGACTTTCCATTGCCATAGTCAAATATGAGAGAAGGGCGTAAAAACACCCTTATTCATTTTTCAGACACCTTCTTCCTAAAGTGCCTATGCAGCACTTTACACATGATAATCTGTTCTTTCATGAGATATCCTCAAAAAATAAAATAAAAAACAAACAAACAAGCAAAAAACCCAAACCAAAACAACAAGGGCAGGATGGGGGATAGAAAGACCTTCCCTTTTTCCACATTCCAAGAATTGGCATCATTGATCTGATGCTGGAGGGAAATAGCCAGTTGGCGTAGGTGCCTTTGCAATGCGGGTTGACTCCTGCCAGAGGAAGCTTGAATGGCTGCTAATCACAGCCTTTGGAAAGCTCCCAGGGAGCCTAGGACAGCCAGAAGGTCTGACCCACTAAATTGACCTCATCTGAACAGTCTTTTTTCTGTATGTACAGTTTTAATCCTTTAACATGCCCACAGTACAGGCATTCAACTGTTTTTGTGTGTGTCATTCTCAAAGCATCGTTTGTCATTCTCAAAGCATCGTTCTTTAGGTAAAAGGACTTACCAGCGTAAGGCATTTTCCCATAGGTGATTATTTCAAACAGAAGTATTCCAAATGACCAGACATCTGACTTAATGCTGAATTTGCTGTAGCGGATTGCCTCTGGGGCTGTCCATTTCACTGGGAGTTTTGTTTCATTCCTAGCTTCATATACTTTTTCATTTTCTACCTGTCATGGGTGAAAAATTAAGCAAGTCTGATTTCAGATCTGCTTTGGCAAAGCACTTAAGCACCTGATTAAGCTAAGCATGTGCTTAATCTTATCCTCTTTTAGCCAAGCACCGGCCTTTCAGGGTATTAAAGCACGAGCTTTCTGAAGTCTATTGTTGAATTGGGCTTCAGAGTTGAGAAATGTTACTGCTCATGGCAGGCTTTTCTAAAGCATTTATCATTTCAAGTGAGCACACAGTGTTGGAGTGGCTCATGATTAATTATGACCTGCTACTGTGAATTCTGGACCCGGCATGCAAGATTTCAAAAGTCTGTCAGGAGTGGCAGTGTAAGCATCCTGCTGACGATGGAGACCAAATGGCTCCACGGCTGGTCCTCAGTAAACAGAGAAGGCAAGAGTAAGAGCTAATGAATTTCGGAACCTTTCTTCTGTGATTTATTGTGGTGTTGAAGGGCCATTCACTTTGATAACAATCACTTAAGACAGTTTCGGGGACCAAAGAACAAACTCCAAGTGGTTCAAATTAACATATTAGCTTACAGAGGGTCCAATTAATTCATGTGAAGATGAAAGACACATAGAAAAAGAAAATTTACTTGCAAATTTGTAGAATCATGTCCTTAAAGTTTTATACCACAGACACCTAAATTTTGTGAACATTTATTCTCTAATTCTTAGATGCAATTTAGTGTACATCAGTCACATCCAAGCCTCGGTCATGTTTTCCACATGCAAATCCAGGCAAATGTGTACAAGATATTTTTTTTTTTATTTTTAATACAGAATATACATTTCCCAGCTGTAATGCCCTATAGTTTTGAAAAGACTGGTGGATAGTGTTTTGTATCTACATACTGATACAGTTGGCATCTTGACGATAATACTGATTTCTAGAAATTAAAAATTATTTCATTATGCTAATTAACGCATAGAGAAATACAGATTTCATTTCTCACACCTATGCCTCTGGGATATTTGCATGTGACCACGTTAGTGCTTTGGCATAGGAGACAGAATATTCCTGAGAATGTCTGCCAAGATGGTTCTACGACAGAGTATTTTAGTAAAGTTCAGTTTTAACAAGAAATGTCAACAGCTGTAAATTATTACCCTCTCTAGTGAGGACGGAGGAAAAATATCCATTGTAAGCATTGTTCATTTAAAAATATTATTTTTCATGTTAAAAAGTGTGCAATCTAAACTTGTGCATAACTAAAAGAATCAAAATTAAGCAAAAAGCACTTTCAATGTCCCTTGATGTCATCGTCAAGCCATTATTCTATACTTCACTGTGTAATAAATCCAACTCTGTTATGAACTTCAATTTCTGCTGCTTGAATGGAGAAAAACAAACGAGAAGCAGAGGGCTTTTTTCTCTGTTTTTCCTTCTCAGTGCAAGAACATAAATCAATAAAAACAATAATAAAACCTCAGAAATTGTGGATTACATATTGAAATCCATAAAATATGGCAAATCAAATCTTTCCAACTCTGATCAAATAATTTTCAGAGATGGAAGATCTCATTTCTAAACCACAGCTCCTTCCGAGGGTGATCTTGGTCAGCGTTACTTGGCATTCCATGCCCTCAAGGGCTAAAGGAAAAAAAAGCAGTACAATGGCAAAGAACTTGAAACTGCACCAGATTTAAAGCTCTGAGAGCTCACTTTATGAACTCTGCTGTTAGTCACAGAGAGGAATAAGGTCCTTTTATGATTACTACCTGCACTCACAAGCATCACAGATGCAGTGGGGAAGCGAACAAGGAGAAAATAGCTGTCAATACATTTTTATATGCCTTCTCTTACAGGCTCAGGAATAAAATTTTGCCATCATTCCTGTGACCTCTCTCCATATGGCAGACACCAGTGTTGTGGATAAAGGTTGTGCAGCAAAGGGTATTGCTTGCCAGGCTCCTTCCTTAGTGGCTGAGTGGGAAGCAGACACAAGGATGCCATCTTCAGACTGACACAAAGGCACAGGTTGGCTTCTAACCTCGCATGGGATAATGCAGGCAGAGGGTGCAAATAAACACATTAGGGGTCCTTCTCTCTGGGCATGCCTTTTGCCTGAACCCGGTGATTCAGAGGCTATAATTCATCCTTTAGCTGACCTCTTCCACCTTGTTCCCCAGAGTTAGAGCCAATACGCCCTCTCGCAACCCACCTTGAAAACTCTTGCAAGTCCGAAGTCTGCCACTTTGTAAACACCGTGTTCACCAACAAGAACATTCCTGGCTGCCAGATCCCGGTGAATATAGTTCTGGGATTCGAGGTAAGCCATCCCGGAAGCCACCTGAGCAGCCATGTCTATTTGATGCGGAAGGAAAATCTGGGAGCCTGCATCTTCTGTTTAAAAAGAAGATGACAAGGAAAACATAGTATTTGTGGTATTCAGATATAAATAACATGACAGATGACTGGTTCAAATAGCCAACACGAATCAGCAAAGCCATGCAATACAATAAAGTAACAGCCCAGCCAAATGACACAAGTTAGTGAATGACACTACTTAAAGTTATTAAGCCAATTTCACAATAACTGAGCAACAATGCCTGTCCCATCTTCTCCAAAAAGAGTGGATACTAAATGCAGCAGCTGATCTAGGCCTACAGCTGGGCCTAGGCTCGAGTCAGGAGCTGCTGACAAAGTCCAAAGAAAAAGGCATTTATCTACCAAAAGCAATGCAGATGTCTGCCTTTCTGACAAGTCCATAATCCATTCCAAACTGTGAGGAAGAGTTAATGTCAGTACTCACTGGGTGTAGCCAAAGCTGACTAAAGATGGAAAAGCACAAAATTAGCCTTGTTCCCTGTTCTCCAATGATTCTTACTAGGAAATATACCATCTGCTGTCAAGTGCAACTCTCATTTTCACTTTCCAGTCCACTTGACTGCTTCACGCTGTTATCTCTGTTGCTGCTACTCAACAGCAGGACTCCTTGAGCTGCTCTCAAGCTGCTTGATTCTCTTGTAGAACTTTCTGAAGCAATGTGAGTGCCATTCCCACCACTGTAAGATCAGCAAGTCCCAGAGATCTGGCAGTCAAAGATCGGCTGTTCAAACAAAGCAGTAGAAAACCTTTGAGCAGAGCAACGTGCCTCTGCAAATGAAGGGAAGAGCCTTAGGCCATTAAAAACTGCAGGCAAAAATAGTAAGACAGGTACCCAAAAAAGTCATTGGTGTATCTACACAGTAGAATTCAGATTCAGGGTCTGCGTGGCATTCTGGGGACAGCTGACTTCCTCATAGCAAAGAATTTATAACCCAAGGTATCTAGGTAAGCCAAATCAGTGTCATATTCAAGCATGACTGTCACCCAATCCCGAACACTGCAGCACTGAAGCATGAGTGCCTACCTCTGTAGCCTCTAGTACTCAAAACAATTTCAATTTTCTGTTTCAGAATCTTAACAGTATCAAAAAGCTGTTTGCTGCTACATTTATCAGTAATTCTCCTTTCTCGTTGAGGATGGTTACTTTTCCTTACTGCCTCTGTGTTAAAGAAATAAAACATTTGTAGCTGGCAGCCTTCTGTTGCTTATTTTGAATTGATTTGTAGTGAGTGTGTGTCTTAGCATTGTTTTGCGTAGCCTGCTCCAGTTCTGGCATTTTATCTGACCTAACCTTGCAATCACTCCTTATGAAGAGTGTGAAATTCCATTGTTTACTAATCTATTCTGCAATCTCCAGGCCTTGAATTTCCTGTTCATCTGGATGTTCTGAGATGAATAGGTAAAAGAAATGAATTTTAAATGATTAAACTTGCCCTGTGTGTGTATTGTCCTACTTCTTTTTTGAGGCTAAACTCATTGTCATGATAATCAGGCACTAAGATTATTTACTTCTATTGTTGACTCAGAAAGTCTTTTTTTCTCCCACACATATGTTTAATAGCTGCCTTGACCTTTAAAAGAGAAAGAAAAATCAGGCTATGTGAAAATCTGTGGCTTAACCATCAAGAAAATCCATCATCAGGCCATGGAATAATATAACACTCTGAAGTTTTGCAGTTCTGATAACTGTCAGACATCAACACTTATTATTCAGTTTGCTGAACAAAGATGTAAATCCACAAATGATGCTTATGTTGTATTTAATCAGAAAATAACTAAATATGTACAAGTACCTTGCATGAGTACCTGGGGTTTGGAAACTTGCTAATGTGACTCAGTTTAAAATCCCTCTCTCCATGTTCCCTTTCACACTGCTCCGTCACCTGCACAGGCTGTGAACTACCTCCTGGTGGAAGCAGACAAGGATGCAGACAGACTTGAGCATAGGTTTGTCATTCTCTGCCAATGCTCTGGCCTGGCCTGAAACAAGCTTGCTCCAAGAGGTAGGACAGCAATGTCATGGCAAAAAAAAAAAAGGATGACTCATATGCCTTGTGTTTAATGAGCCACTTCAGTGCAGAATAGGAGTTAGAGCTGCTAAAACCTCCCTGTCTCATTCCCTGCAGGACACACAGGTTCACTGTGTTAAAGGACAAAGATGAGATCCACCTCTAATGGTAGAGTCACAGCTGAAGGACTATTTCTTTCTATCTGGGAAGAAAGTTTGGGATCCCAGACCAGGCTGACCTACTGCCTTTAGCATGTGGGCTGAGGGAGGGGTAGAGGCCACGACTGTCCTGGCTGCTGCAGTATTTCCTGGAGGGTTTCTCTCTACGAGCCGGATCTGCACTGCTGCTGTCCTGGAGCTAAAGAAGGGAAAGCTGCAATGAGGAGCCACAGTGGATCGGGAGCTTCTTTGGGATCTGAAGTGCAAATTGTACATGGTTGTCTCATGAAGATGAGACATCTCTACATCTCCAAAATCCCAGGTTGGGGCAGCCAAAGTACACAAGTTCAAGTACAGCACTGCATTAGTACAACTACGGAGGTTTTCAGACGAGAGCCAGCTCCCATCTGGCTGGCTGAGAGCAGGTCGGAAGAGTTTCCAGGGGTATTCATATGGGTATACATGTGCTTCGTTTTTTTTTTTTAAGTGTTTTAAAGAAGCAAAAACTACAACAAAAAAACCCAAAGTTTATATAACTTCCACGCTCAAAACCAGGGACTACTGGTGAATTTATAAAACCTTCCCATAGATTATTTCTTATCCTATAAAGAAAATGTAGCGCCTCCACGTCCTGTTTTACTAATGCTTTTTGACAAAACTATTGCCCTTATATGAAATATTTATTAGAAAAAATATTAAAGAAGGCTTAGGGTCTGCACCCAGTTCTAAGCAATCAATCACAATACCTCATATAGGAAAAATGGCCAAATATTCTCATTGACAGATGCCTGACAATAAATAAATAAATAAATGAGCAGCACTTTCCCCAGTTGAGAGCATTACCTCTGTAATAATTCATCGAACTTCAAGACTGCGTCCCTGTCAGAACAAGCCCCAGGTCTATCAGAATTGATAAAAACACTCATACATTTATGACAATTTCATTCACATCCAATAACAAAGAGAAGTTTTCAGTTGCATTTTTCTCATACTGGTGGCAGCTCAATAACTCTGCACAGAAGTGTTCATCAAGAGGTATCCCTAAGTACATTCACCGGGTACACAGGGAATTCACATGCCCATCATTATTAAGTAGCTGTCATTATGGTGGAATGTGGTAGTCACTACGCATGAAAAATAAGGGATTTTTAAAGCTGGAAAAACATACCATGCATTTCTAGGGGGGGAAATTTAACCAAAGAATGATCTCTGGACTTTGCCTCTGTTCCAGTTTGCCATATTTACCCACAGCAGATATAGAGGCAGCAGTCTTTTGGAAATATTTTCCAGGTTCCTGAAGTGGCTGAGTCTCAAAATGCTTATCAGGAGCTGGGCACTGACTACCAGTTGATACAGGTCACTTCCAGTCACAGAGCTTTATGCAAGCTTCACATTTCTTTTCTTATTACACTGACAGCAATGACTTTTCTCTGACCAACAGCTATCAAAGCACCTGGATCTCTACTTCCACCTCTTAGTTCTGTTTATCCCCCTGTGCCTAGGCCATCAGACAAGGAGAGATACCACTGGGCTGGGTTTCAACCAGCCATTTTTACAGTTATCTTGATGGCTGCCTGGAAACCAACTGACTTTCCACGGTCTCCCCGATGCAGGGCCACAGCACAGGAATGAGGGCTTTGCCAAAGGTCAGGCTGCAGACGTGTGCTGCCTGCAGCAAGGGCAGCTGCTGTGCCTGTGCTGGCAACTGATGGCTGATGTGTCCCAGACACCTTGTGCTCCGTGCACAAACACACCAGTTTTCACCTCTGCAATAGCTGTGACTCATCCCGGAGCTACTTCTCCAGCGCAATAAATGTTTTCGTGCCCAGCAATCATTTTGTGATGTGCCGGGCTCTTTCAAAGCAGATAGGGAGCAATCTGCACAAAAAGGTACCAAAGATGTGAATTTTAAGGAAATTTAGGCAGCAGGCCTCGCTGCCCCTGGCCACTAAATGCCTACAGAACTTTAGATGTCTGGCCCAAGGGTCTTGCAGCCCTTCTGGGCAGTGCCTGGTGGAGCTCTCCCTCTACGAAAGATTTCTTTAGCTGTAATTATCCCTCGACTGAGCCTCACTTAAAAAATGGTTCCACAGAGAAGATGGGGAAAGGCATGTTTCATGGTAAATACTGTCTGTGGTATTTCACAGGGGTTTGCCTTAAAGGCTGGATAGAGAGAAGAAATTTAGCAAGACAATAGCAGCGAACATTTTGTCTTCAAGACATCATTACAGCTATGGAGACATTTAGCATCTCAGAGACGTCTGCTAAACTGAAAATGGGTAACTACATTAGAATCAAGAATTTGTCAATAGCAGGGGTGAACTTAAAGTGCAATCATTATGCTAGTCTCTTCCAGGCTGCACAACTTCATTTTTAATTATTATTTGCCTTCAAAAGAGCGCTTTGAAGTGCTGCTGAGATAAAAGCCCTGATGCGATAGGCAAGGGACAAATTCACAGTGAAAGGCTATCCCTGCCTAGTAATAGATTTCAAAGCTGTTAAGTACATTTTGTGCAAGTGCCTCTATTTCATGTCAAATATGATGACCTATCCTTCTGCATGCTTGTATTTTTATTCTGCCAGTGTATGTTTCCATCTACTCATAGAACTGTGTGGAAAAATGTGGGTCATTATAAGGCAAGAATCAAACTGTGAATGTGATTCGCTCCTGCTTCTCAAATACTTTGGCACGTCAAAAATTCATAAACCTCTTTCTTTCCTCTTTTCTCATCTCCACACGCAACAAATAATGTAGCTTTTATATTAAACCAGAGTGTTGTACTTCTATCTTTTATGTTAGTGTATTTACTAAACTGACAGCTGTGGCACCCCTTGAAATTAGTTTATAGTCATTTGCTTACTTTGAAGGTAGTTTAGAAGACTTCCGTATCTCATCAGCTCTGTAATAATATAAATTGGGTCCTCCAAAGAACAGACAGCATAGAGTTGTATAAGCTTTGGATGTCTCAAGTTCTTCATTATTTGTGCTTCCCTCAGAAAGTCCTTTGGATCCATTGAACCTGAAACAACAGCGTATAACAAAACATAAGCTCAGGTTATTAAAGGCCTTCCTACCAGCCTCACAGTCTTAAGGGAATAACTGAGATTGTTTTCTGTCTTTCAAAGTACATTAGCATCTCAAATCTTCACAGTTCCCACAGAAAACAGACAGCGCAGCTGAAATAAACAGTTAATGAGTGAAACATGCCAGTTGCTCAGGACAGGGAACATATGTGTTCCAGCCACCGGAAATATAAAGGCTAAAATTAACCTCCCCCAGGCCTCCCCCAGGCAGAAAAAAATGAGGCTAGAATGTTAACTGATATAATTTAAGCAAACAATCGTGTTACAATTGGTTACCGATATGGCCAGAAACTGAGGTAAGGGTGCCTAGGTAACGAACATAAAATTTCTGACAGAAAAATAGTGTTGCAATAACAATTTGTTGCACTGTTATTTCTGCTTCAGCAATCAAAGCCTGAAAGCATTGAAATCACTTCAGCACATCTAAGAAGTGGATGTGTGCATTTTATATACAAAAATACAAATACCTATTTATAACTTTCACATAATATACAAATACATATATGTATATACACAACTATTCTCATAGTCATCTGGAACAACCTTATTAGAAATACCAATGTATGCACAGATGTAACAGTAATTTTTCAGTCCCTTAAATGCAGAAATATCTTAACAGCTTATGATCCAAACTTTTTAAGTGTTGCATAAGGTCACAATATCTCTAGTTCTATTCATATACAAAGTGAATCAATGCATAAGCTATGTCAAAGAAACAATACAGAAATGGCACAGGGAGCTAAAGTCAGTGGCAAATTTAGGATTACAGCTCACACATTCTGAATAAGGCCCTGATTCAAAAAAAAACCATGCAGAAGTAAAGAAGAAAAGCTTTCTCTATGGATGATCCAGTAGTGTTAGGATACTCCCAGATGTTTGAGGAAGATGGTAAATAACATCAAACACTTGTTACAAACAAATGTGAAATTATCCAACTACTCAAATATTTCTTCCTCCCAAATCAAAAGTTTCATTAAGAAAAGATTACAGTGAATTTTTGGGGAAAAAAGTAATCTACCAAGTCTAGTCTGCTGTATTCCATGTTTAAATAAAATCTCTTTTCTTAGTGTAAGCAGAGTCATTTGAGAAGCTAAGGCTGCAAGAGTAGGAGTCCTTATTTTATGTTTTTTTAACACTAGGTAACCAACAAGGTTCATTTGGGAGTTTGGCTCAGTTCCAAACATGGTTGTTTAAATGAAGCAAAATGCTGGGAGGATGCTAAATGGCTCAGCAATAAAACTTCATCAGAAAATCAGTTATACACCCGCCTTGAACGCCGCCTCCTGAAAAGTGCTCCAACCTACTTCCCAAAACACAGTAATGAGTACATCAATGCAAGACGACTGACTCAGAAATGCTTCCGACATAGACTTTGTGAAAAAACAGCCACTTGACATTGCAACTTGTGAGAGCAAAGATTATTGCAAGGGACAGATACTCCTCTCTCTGGTGTCCTCATTCTTTCCTTGGCAATCCCACAGGGTCCAATTTGACAATATTTTGTAGGATGCTATTAGGAGCAGTGGTGAAAGGTAATGGATTTCCACGCCATCAATAAATGGATAGCGGCCAATAATACATCTCCTCAACAGGTACACACTGTAGCCATTTCCTATTGTCACTGCCAGAGGAAAGTGGGGGCCTGCATGAAAAGTATATGACTCATACTTAGTCTGGATAAAGCAGAGATTATGACAGCCAGGTAGAAAAAAACAAGTATCTGTAATGCTAACACCATGTCCTTTTCCTATTTAGAGCAGCACAATTTTTACAGCTTTATTTCAACTTTCCACTACCTAAATCCAAAAAACCCAGGGTACTCTTTAAAGTCTTTGGACTCACTTTGATACTGCTTAAATACTGTGGTCCATTTGTTTACTCTTTTCAAGATATATGTTTTTGGTGTGGAAATCACCTTAAAGTCTACAGAGAAGCCGCATGGTGTGAGCAATTCTGCCTTCAAAGGCAAATGTATAAGCGTGACTAGTGATTTAACATCGGTGCCAAAATTTGTCATGTTGATTCTAAAAAGGATAAAGTATTTGCTAACTTGGGGTCTACCAAATCACCTGCCCTCTGTGGATCATTATACAGGATTTCTTCACAACACAGTCTGATTTGTTCCCATCATCAAATTTTGCCGACATGGAATCTCTCAGTTTAATCTTGCTATAAACTTCTTCCAACAAACTGAAACCAAACAACATGTTTTTCATATCTGACAACTTCCAATAAATTGATCAGGAGGGAAATATTCTATTAGCTGAACAGCAGCAATTCCTTCTTTACACTGTAAAAGTAGCTAATAATAATAATAACAAAACAAACCACTGATAAATATCAGTAAGTATTTCCTGCATATTTTAAAGAGTACATGTAACTTTCAGTTTTACTTAGTTTATCTCTTAAAATAGCACCAGTAGCACATAGTGACCAAATCGCTCAGCACCCCCCAGCCCCAGCTCTTATACTCTAGTTACTAAGTGGATTGGATGTTAACTAAAAAAATTTTAAAGTGACTTTATCAGTGTTTTTTCTAAGATTAGGTTTTAGCAACTAGATAAGCAAAGTAAAAACTGCCTCTGAAAACAGAAGAACATGCTTGTTACAAATTAGTTAGATAAAGCCTGCCACAGTAGTGGCAAAGAAGTTACAATACATTTCTTTGAGGAAGTTTACATAAATGAAACATATAAAATATATGCCACATGGAGTTTCAAATAACTGGGGTTTTTTTAGTTTGTAGTTGGATTACCTGTGTTTTTAATGAAGTATATGTTTTCAGCTGTAAGTGGTAAACATGGTATGAAGAGCACACTCCTGTAAGTAGAAACCATTTGACCAAGAACCAGCTAGTTAACAGAAGGCTTTACTGAAACAACAAGTATTCCTTGTGTAAGATGCCGGTTTGGGGTAGATTGATCAGTATCTAAAAAAAAGTATGGTTTTGGCAATTTGGTTTTTGAATGAAAAATGTTTTTCATAGAAAACACCTCCCTGGGCAGCCTATTCCAATGCCCGACCACTCTTTCTGTGAAAAATTCTTTCCTAATGTTCAGTCTAAACCTACCCTGTTGGAGCTTGAAGCCATTCTCTCTCGTTCTGTCATTAATTACCTGTGAGAAGAGACCAGCACCAACCTCTCTACAGTGTCAAAGTCCTTCTTAAGAACAAAATGTTGGAATATGATTCTTTGATGTGCTGCTTTTCCAGAAATCACCTCTAATTTAATCCTACTTAAAGCAGGTATATCAGTTCTGATTACTCTTTTTCTGAAAATGTTTTGTTCTAGAATTCAGGAAGCTTCACATTATAAGGTAAACACTGATAATTTAGAAATTAGTTAGAGAGACAGGTCGGTTATTTTTACATGATTTCCACTGGCCTAAATGTAAGGGGTCCTTAAATATTTGATAAGTCCCTCCAGAGACCCTTTGTTTGCAACTTTCAATGACTTCAAAGTAACCTTGTACTTCAGAGCAATCTTGTCTTCTGAGTAAGTTTATACAAAATGAACTTATGTACAGAGTACTGTGATCTTCTGCAAAGTTTATGCATAATAAAGAAATAAAATTTAAAAGTATAATTTCTTGGTAACACAAGAAACTGACTGTAAATTATTCACACTAACAGGAGAATGAGATAGGTATCTGACAGTCCTCAAGCAGCTTTCTCGCCATACAGAAGTGAATGTACAAGTTAGTGTAAGGTTATGCATTAAACTAAATTGAATAAAAGAATTTCTTTGTTCAGGGAAATAGTGAGACTTTCCTGAGTGCAAATCTTTTTACACTGCATATGCACTGAAGAGATGTCATATTGAAGAGATGAAAATATTATTAAAACCTTCACTGACAGTACCGACCCAGAGACTATTTTGAGAAAGCCTCCTAAAAAAAAAAATCATGCTTGAGCAGCTTCCATGCACAAAGAGAAACTTGAGAGATGCTTTACAATATGATAATGACAAATGCATCTGTCAACTTGAACAGGCATAAGGAACTTTTTCAGATACGATTAATTGGTGATGATAGATCTAGTCTGCTTTGCATGCTAACAGTTGGAGAAGCAAGTTATTCCAGACAATAGGTTCCAGAGAATCCATCACACTCAGCATAGGACAAACTGCAAATCCCTGCTGCAATGATTTCCACTTGAATAGAAAAAACAATGCCTTAGTGAGGAAATAAAAACAGAAATGTGAAATGACATGTTCATGGACCTATCGCAAGACAGTGCTCTGCAGACCCAACAACAGCCAAATAGCACTTGCTGGCTTCTAGACCATTTTCCTATTTGCTGATCCCTACACCTCTTTGATGATTGTGGGTCATCAATTCAAAAGTCAGAGCTGTTCCTTACGGCAAAGATGTTCTTGTGTTTTGTTTTTTCGTTCACACATCAATCGCTACCTTTTGGCTGGTAAAATGTCACAGATGTCTCCAAAGCAGTGTCAAAAACCAGTGCACAAGTGAGAGGATTATCTGAATGAAGGCATCACATTACTACTTCTTTTTGTTTATAGTCACAGTGATCAACATATTGTTTCACCAAAATCTATAGTTCTTTCTGTGCTTTCTAGCCTAGGATGCATATATTTTAATCACTGTGGCCTAGAAATCCTAATGTGCATTCAACTGTTAAACCCAGCTGGAGTATCTTTACTGGACTGCTGAAACGTTTAAGCAACTCACTGACAGAAGCTTGAAGAAGTGTACCATTGGTTCATGCAATGCAGTTCTTCAACACAGGATGGATGGTTCATGTTTATGCACCTGCATATTCCCTGTGGTAATTTGGTCTTGGTAGCACATTGGACACAGTAACAAACCCACTCTGCTCAATATTTTCACTTGTTTTCTAAAGTAATTGTGTACTCAGTCACGCTCCTATAAAGTTAGGAACTTAGGTCTCCTTTGATATTAGGATTACTGCATAAGATAAGGGGGTTTATAGACATCTGAAAATGCAGTCATGGGATTTTCCTCTGAAGGAGTATTATTTTCAATGTAAACACTAATTTGGGATAGCATATAGGAGAGTACTAAAACTAGATTGCATAATCGGAGGGCAAGTAGAGAAGGAAACCATCATGGATATCCTGGGGAGCACCAAAGAGACAGAGCAGGGAAGTAGGAACTCCTTAGCTTCCCCACAGAACAAAACAAAAAAACAAACAAAACAAAACAAAACAAAATATCAAAAAACAAAACCCTCCATTGACATTTTTTCATCTGGACCAGGTCCTACTTTGGAGGTGCCAAGGAGCACAGTACGAACAGTTGGATAGAAGATCAAGGATGAGGGAAACTGGGAAACTCAAATCTCTGGACGTTTATGATTATTGAAGAGGGGATGTAGCAGCAAACGTCTGATGCAAATGTCTGATAGGCTGTCTTCTCTGCTGGGGTCTCTTCTTCCTGTGCCATGCTTCCCGGAATGTATGTGGGAGGAACAATAAGAGAGTGAACTAAAATTGCCAGAAATAATGAGGGGAGGAGAGGAAAAGGGGAAGAGGAGAGAAGGTAAAAGAGAAACAAAGAAGAGTAGGAGATGGAAGAACATGACCACCACCTGTATCCTCTGCAATGGAGGGTACTGTCTCAGGGGGACAAAACGCTACAGTGCAACCTCTGAATATAACACCAGGAAGTGGTGAGATGACACAGAAAGCTGGTATTAATTAAAAGATCAAGACTTATTATTTTTAGCTTAATGACTGCCTGTCTCACACTCACAAATGAGGTTTAGGATAACCAAAAGTTCTAAATATTGTTGTATTAATGAAAGATATAAAAGATTATACTCGGTATTACTTTAATCAAAAGACTCTACTGTAATTATGAGTCTTGTGACTCTTCCTGCAAGTTTAATAGAAATCTTATATAAATATAAACATCACAGACTAGTTGTCTGACATTTTGAAGGTCTCCATAATCCTCCACTGGCTCTGAAAAAAAGTCAGGAGGAAAAGTGGTTCTGGATCAATAGATTTCATCTCCTGATGTTTGGAGATGGAAAATAAACTGCTAGCAGAAACAGGAATCCATTGAAAAAGGATGGTTCATAAAATTTGAGAACATCTCTGCTCACGTTCTTTTTCCTGCAAAATCTCCCCCATGGTCCATAAGGGCTATGTGTGGAGCCTTCTTGCCCATAGCCAGTGGATTGCAACTCCCAAACTCTGAAGCTTGTTAAACTAGATACTGCATAGTCATAAAGGCAGGGGGTGAAAATGACACTCTACGAGGTTCATCAGCAGACGGACACAGGAACATAGGCTCCTTAGGAACCCTAACCCCTCTGCAGTTCTTGGTCAGAGGGCTCCCAGGCTAACCAGTTTAATATCTCAGAAGCTCCAGCAGCCTGACATTTTCCTCAGTTTTGTTACTATTCTGCAGAATTACAGTACACTGCTGGTAGCTGGACTCACCTCCTCCAAACCGTAGGCAATTACTCAGGCACCTAGATCTGAGCTAGTTGTCCAGACTTTGTAATCATGGGAAGGAAACGTGCTTTAATAGCAGATTATTCTCTCATTGTAATGTACATTTCTCATCTATAGTATGATTTCTCTGACATGTCAAATGCTTATTTCTTCCCACTAATTATTAAAAAAGCCTGATATATCTAAGATGTTGGATGCCTAAAAATAGGAAAACTGTAGCTAGTACACTACGCATCAATTTTTTTGAAAGAAACACTTGTGAAATTTCCAGTTTGTGTGCAATATCTGAAAAATTGGCTCTTGCTCCAAATTGGAATGAAAACAGATTTCTGAATGTGCTAATTACTCACAAGTCAGGAATCTCACATTTTTATGAAGTGAGAACTGGCTCTGGGAAATGTCCATCATTGCCATCTCACCAGAATTCTAGGAATTTAATTTTTCCTACAGGTTGGAAGGTCATCTACCTAAACAAGAGCATTTTAAGCTTTTTAGTAGCAATAGCTAGAAATTAATGCAAATCCATAAAAACTATCTGAAAAATGGGGAGAGTACCATATAACAAGAAACTACGTTTAGCCTTTCTAAAGACAATTGAAAATTGGTTTAATTTGTTCCGTATATACTCCAGAATGCAAAGAAAATATAATGCACACAAGAAGGCTTTTATCTTATTACAAGAACACACAACAAGGGTTAAAGAGAAGACATCAGGTAAATCCAGATGAGAATTAGGCCCACGTTCTTATAAGCGTACTGATATACCACTGATACAAACTGTCAAAGACAGCAGAGGCAACTTCTCTCTGTGCCTCCATCTCAGGACAAAAAGACTTCTAGTTATTATCTAGTCAAGAACAAGCTGTGTTTTGATTAAATATAAATACTATGTCTCAGCAGAGAAGTGAAATGTAATGGCATATAACAGCAAAGTATTCATGAACTAGGACAGATTTACACTGCAAAATAACGCTCAACTGAAAAACTCAAACTAGCAGAAATCCCTTCTGGCCTTCAGACCTATAAATCTACAGTGTACTGATTGCATTATGCTCTTCTATATTGTTTGCTGTGTGATTACCTTACTTGATTAATCTGCTTCTGCTTGGAAATGGGAGCATGGCTCCACAATTTCTCTGGTGGTAAAGCCATTTTAACAGAACCCTATCTATCTCAGTCCCCTATATTTGCCAGATCACTTACAGTTTATCACACTCCTCTGTTGCTCTGATGACTTTCTTCTCCAGTGGGCTTACACTGTAAAGTAGCTTAGCAAAAAGACTGCTTTAAAATATTTCCCCCTTCCACAATGTAAATACAACTGATTTAGACCTTCAAGCCAAGCAACAGGAGACAATCATTTTGCAGTGTGTCACACTTCAAGCCTGAAATATTGTCTATGTGAATATTGGAACTTTCAATCATAAACATATAACATGATTCATTTCTTAATTACTCATGAACTACTACGTTTTCCATTCACTTATCATATTTATATTATGATGAATAAAATTACCAGATGTAGACTTTGCTAAAATTTTATTAGTACCAAGCTAAGAATTTATTACTCAGATTAGGGTGAGGGTATCGGGGTTTTTCTTTAATTATTGAAATGTTATTCTTCGTGAGTAATGATGAGAACAAGCTATGGAAAACCAATGTGCTAACTGATTACAGCAAGGCACTTCAAGTAGTGAAGAACATTGTGTAGAAGAGGGTAATTCCCTAGAAAGGTATGCTAGAAGGTTGAATGCTTCCATTTGAGACTGTTTGAACTGGTTTTGTAGAACAAGTTAGTTCACAGAGTACAGTGATAAGAGATTCAGTATTACCTATACAATTTATCAAGATGGCTTTGAGAATCAAAGTCTTCATTCCAAGCATCACAAAGTGCAATGCACGACTTCTCTATCACAGCATTAGATCACGCTCTCCAGTATTCAGTCATTGCATCCTTGGTGGGGCTTGTGACTGCCCCAACTCAATATAACCCACTATGAAATAAATGACACTACTACTGTTGACTTTAATATGAGGCAGACTAGAATGAAAAAAAACCAAAGATGGAAACAGTATTGATTAATCAAGGCCTTTTTCCCAGCAGAACTATGATACTACGAAAAAGTATCACAGATAAAGTGGCTTCTGCCTCTGCACTGTCCTAGTTTGTATGTAAATATTACATTTATTCCAGTGTAAAATTTAATTTTTAGTTAACAAACCTACTGAAGAAATTTATGTGATCATTTTTTGTTGTCTTATAGTCTTCTTTAAGTGCATTCTCAGGACACCGTATTATTATAGAAACAAAAAAAAGCCACCTTCTTTTCCTGCTTAGGTCGCACTAGAAGTACTGTGTTCTCCATGTGCTTTATCAGCAAGATATGAAAAGGATAATGAATTGAACAACAGTCAAAGAATGGATCTCTACAGATCAGCATAAACACATTAAACACATTAAAATCTGTTTCAGATATAAAACTAACTAACTGTTCCTTTTCTTCAGGTAGAGTATTAGTAGCAGTCGTTCAGCTGATCAGCAATGAAAAGAAAAAGGAAAGAAAGGGAAAAGGGAAAAGAGAAAAGGTAAAAGGAAAAGGAAAGAAGGTAAATTGCATCTGGAACTTGCCACTACTATTTCATCTATTTCTGGATAGCCTTGTCAGTTTTAACCGAATCCATTATTAAAATAGAAGTTTGTTTCAGATAGAACTGATAATATGTACTGTCCCCGTTGCACAGAAGGAAGAGCTAAATTGGAGTTTTGAAATGAGTTTTTAAGAGGAGATGAAATATGATTAAGATAGCTTCCCATTTTTGAATATGCAAAATGAGATAAATGTCAGCTCCACTTTTCTGTTAAAGAAAATAACTAGAAATGTATGCACTACAATTCGTTCAAATTCTAATTATTTTAGAATCTCTTCCTAGAGTGCTGATTGCCACATATTATCTTAAAGAGTAAAGAAAAGACAATTTTTTTTAAAAAATGCAATGTCATAAAATTTTAAGATAGTTTAGTCTTGTTCTTCATTTCAGTTTTATTAGTTTCCTTCCTTAAGTATTGTTTAAGAGATTTCCCAGCTTAGGAAGAACCTTTCAGCGTTCTGCAATAAAACAGACTTGTCCAGATGTTGCAGTAAATCATTAAAAGAAAGCAAACACAGATAGAAATACTATGTTCTTGTCACATGGAGAAGGAAGGCATGCATCACATTGGACTGTTTGCACAAAGGCCTAGCATGTCAGAAACGTGAAGCAAATCCCTCTCTTTAAACAGCTAGACTTCTTCTTCCTGTTAGCATCATACTTGGAAAAAAATATGGGTACCACCTCAAACAGCCCAGTAAAGATCTCCTGAAAACAATGGGACATCTAAAACATGAGAGCTACATGAAGAACCCAGTTGAGCTGTTTAACCTAAGGAAGATAAGACTGAAGAGGAACTTGGTAAAAGTTTTCTAGTATGTACAACACTGCGGTAAAGAGGAAGAAAATAATAGGTACTCTTTAGTATAAGACAAGAGGTAATGGGCTTGTACTGCAGAATGATTCAGGTCAGGCACCCGGAGAAAAAGGCTGGTTTGAGGCCTGTAGTTTCAGAAGTCAATAAAAATAAGCACATGGATCCCTATCACAAAAGGTATAGGCTTAGTGGATACTGTCTTAGGAAAGAGAAATGGACAGAGATTTGAAGATGATTTCTGAGTTTACTGGGTCACTAGGGAGATGTACCAGTTCACTGAAAAAAAGTATGGTGTCTTAACTTGAATTATAAAAGGCCTTTAGTCTGAACAGTTTTTCTAATTTCAGTTAAGCAGAGAAAAAAAAAGTGCTTATTTGCTTTCAATCTGCAAGTTCCAAAACACAAACAATGTCCTGATACAAGATAGCACTCAAACACATGCTTAAATTAACCTGTGTTCAGGAGACCATTCAAGCAGGGCTCAAGTATATTTGATTGTTCTTCAGAATCAAAGATCTGAATCTGTTCTGCTTCCTGAAACGTGATCGTTACTGCCCAGCAGAAGCTTTTTCAATTAATAACAACTTATTGTATTGTTATCAGTTTTTAAAACACAGGTACATCAACCCATATACCTTTCTTATCTATGTGGTTCTTGCCATCTGCTGGCAGATATTTTATGTTGTCAATTTAAAATGCACAAATTACTTGAAGTTAATGAAAAATAATTAAGAAAAATGTTAAAAGCTGTATTATTCATTATTCAAAGAAATTATTATTCAAACTATTATTCAAAGACATTTTATGCAATCCATATTAAGATTAAAGCACTTCTTAAATACAAACTTAACATCATATATGTTCTATATTACCAAAGAATCATTAAAATTAGCGTCTAATCGCTAGAATAAATTCTACAGATGACAAACCAGTAGTAAATTGATTACTTCACCTACAGATGAAATGTAGTCATTCAATTCCACACATGCAATATTGCACAAAACCCCTTGCTGGGGTTGCCTTTTTATGTAATACAGATGTTGAATGAGTTCAGCTCATAATAGAAACAGAAAACTGTATAAAATTGTAATTCAAAATACCAAAGAATACCTGGACCTCGAGCTTTAGTAATTTTCATGTTTAAGTGCATGGATTTTAAGAATGGTTGTATACACGGACAGGCTCTCTTCTCAGTAGCATTTAAAAAGTAAGGGAGCACCCTTGCTAACATTATGAGCATTTAAGAGTAATTCACATACCTGGTTTCAATGTTTTGATTGCCACAGGGGTGGTATTGTTCCATAATCCTTCCCATACCTCACCAAACTGACCAGATCCTAATTTTTTTAACAATTTCAGAGATTTCCGGTCTATCTCCCACTGATCCACCGTTTTATACGACAAATCAAAAGTACTAGGAATTTGTACCTGGTAAAAGAAAATAAATAACACAGTAATTGAAACTTCTGATATTTTTTCTACAGTATATACAAGTCATTGTTAACTATGTCATGTAAAGGCACAACTGATATAAGTAATGCTTCCTTAGAGTACATGCACGTGATAAAATAATCTGAGAACATAAAATACAGCCCACACCCTGGGTACTTTTTGTTAGAAATAAGAAATTCTCTAAAGAAATTATCCTGCCATTAAAAGTAAAAATTAGGAAACATCCCTCTAGCAAGCTTTTTGAAAAGTGACGTATCGCTTGCCTGAACCTTGTGGTATTGTCGCAGTAATTACTTATGGACAGCTAGAGTTATGAAGTTGGAGTTTTCACCTCCATATACATTTATAAAAAAGAATTCATAAATCATGATTTGGCATATTTTCTCCTCCAGCCACACAATTATTTGTTCAAAATGGCATGGTATTTTATTCTTAACATCTCAACTTCAAGAATAAAACTGTAGCACCACCCAGAACTTCCTGAGAATAAGCAGATCATCAACATTTTTAAATGGTAGAAGCAGATACAGGATTAACACCTTCTGACTGATATCTGAGTTAGCTTAGAAAAAAAGTATGTTGCATAATGTAGCATCCACTCTTACCTTTAGGCATGGCTTTCCCAGCGCCACACAGAGGCCATCACTGTTCTTACTGTAATAGTCAACAAATTCCTGCAGAGTTTTGAAAGTTTTCCATCTGGCTAGGAAAAAGCCTCCTTCATCCAGCTTTCTGATCCTGTAGTGCTTCACAGATACACCATCAAAAACTGAGAAGATTTAAATATATTAAGTTTTCAGGAATTATAGCAATGGCACAACATAGCTTACAGCCAAACCATCATAATTTCCCTAAATGTATTTGTGAGGACTTTAAAATAAATTATTTTAGTTTCAAAGATGAAAACTCTACAAAATCTCTTTTAAACCAAAGCCCACTGTTTAGACAGCTTAACTTATCTTGTCTATTGGTCTTCAACCATTCAGGTTCTGAGATTCTTGCTTGCATCGTAAGAGCTGACCCAAAATACATGAAGATATCTTCTGTGAGGCAGCTCATATTTTCAATCTTTTAAGGCACCAAAACCAGCTGGTAGTGTCTCATGGGGTGTCATTCAGCATGATACTATATGACTGAGACATCACTCAGTCTCCAGACATCATTTCCAATGGGCAATGGAGAGACTATATGTTATATACTGAAGGGTTACTGATTTAGTTCCTACCAGAGGGCTATCCCACCCTGCAGTTAATGAAAAAATACAGTGATTTTCAATGATGTGTGAGGAGAGACCTCTCAAGGGGAGGGCAATGCTTCGGTTGCCATCAAGGTCATCACCCAACATTACACCTTTCCAATAGGCCAAGTGATTACTTCCACAACCATCAATCCAGGAAATTACCATGACTGTGCCCTTCTCAAGCCCCTCATGCAAGATGGAAGTCCGAAAAGCCAAACAGAGGCATAGGGGAAAGGCTTTTTGCTGTTTACCTCCAGAATGCCTTTTAGTTCCAGCAAACATATTCAATTTATTCATGTTGACTTGTGGCTACTCTTAGTTCAATAAATTAATGGAAATTATTTTTCAATCCTTGAAGCAGCCTCAATCTGTTACATTAAAAAAATCTAATTATCTAAAAAAATATTATTTCTCTCCCCTGGAAATATTATCGCTGATAGATCCTTGATATTGTAGCACTGCATGACTTTTTGTAATCGCTCTGGTTATACCAACAGAAGAATATACAGCTATATATTGCATGTAGAAAAGATTATAGAAAATTATGGGTTGTGCGCAATTAACAAAGCTGATATTAAGTATAATTTCTCTTACTATTAAAGGAATTAAGTTAAAAAGAAAATTTTCTCGTTCCTTAAGTACTGTCAGGTATGATCAAATGTTTTTCTACTCTACTGTGCGATTGTCATTCCAGGCCACCAGAGGGCACACAGGAGCTATTGAAAACAGCAGGAGATTTTATCTCTGCCACAGGTAATATTTCGAGAGAGCTGATTTACCAACTTAAAATTCTGCATGAGGACCAGAAATATTTGTAAATATAACTCCATAATATAAAGATAATTACATCACACTTTTCAAATGCCGTTTCTTTTTCATTTAGCACCTCTTAATTAGTATTTTTTAATTATAAAATGCACATAGATTTTTTTGATGTATCATTTGGAAATGTGGCTGAAGCAAAATGAGGGAAAGAGTAATTCAGTAACAACAGACTGGAAACATGGTGACTTTTCCAAAGCTCACAGTAAAATGCATCTGGCCAAATGAATTGCTATTTATGATGAATAAAAGGCCAAAATGATGCCTATGTTAATCCAGTCTCACCAGTATATCACAAGTAATAGTAGTTTCACTACTTGCTTTATTAGCAGCATTATAATTATTACTTGTGAAGCAGCTAATGATAATGTGAGAGTTGGTTTGAAGGATGTGCTATAAATTCTTAAATGAGTCCTGCATGAAGCCTTGTGATTGGCTTACGATGAATCTGGACCCAATTTCCGCACCGATACTGTCTTTGGTTGTGATAACCAGCTGAGGTTAGGGCAGCATTTGACAGGGGACTGTGTGCTCGTACCCCAGGGCTGAGTCTGGCTGTCCTGCAGAGTCCTGCACCGCACACTCACAGAGCTGTGGCATCATACAGCTCCTCTGCCCAGCACGACACAGAGCACGTGTCACTCAGGGAAGAGCCACGCATAACCCCACTCGGTGCTTGCAGCCATCCCTACATCCACACCAGATCATGGAACAGGACGGGATTGCAACTTCAGCTTCACACAGTTTGACAGCAACTGGGGGCAAAGACTGCAATGTTTTTCTCCTCAACTTGCCCTTCCCAAAAGAATCACTGCTCCCCATCGGATTTCTTCAGAAGCATTCCGCATTCCGCTCTCCCTGCTTTCCATCCTCATAAGGCTGGGCCATGCAGGAGTACATTTCACCACCCCAATAATGAGAATAAAATAATTTACTAGTCCTTTCCCAAGGCAGCAAAACTCAATTTTATGGTGGCATCAACATCTTCACCAAATGCATCGTGGAGACACTAAGGCACCCCTACCGTCAGCGTCCCAACACCTTTCCTATCAGCAGTCCTTCCCCAGCGCTGGCCGTGCAGCGCTGCTGGCAGGAGCTGTGCTCGGTCTCCGTGCCCAGGGTGGATGTGGGAGGAGGATGGTTTATGAGATCACCCTCACCAGCACAGAACGGGAGCAGGGGCTGCTCCTAAATTGTTCTCCTGCTACGGCCATCATTTTGCCACTCCTATCAGTCTGCTGCCTTAAACTATTCCCTTTTCTTTCCCATGCTGAAAGCCAATCTGGCCTAGAGGAAACCACACAATCTTTTTTAGGAGCAGGGGAAAAAATGGAGGAAAACACAAACCATTTACATTGTCATTTAATGCAATCAGTCTTTCAGATGCCATTATTCAGTGAGGGGGGAAGTATAGAGCCTCCTGCTATCATTGGCAATGACACTCAATTAAGCTGAGCACATCTAAATTATGGCTTTTAATTAAAAAGAGGCAATGTCTAAGATGGCACCAACATGTTTAAAATTTAATACATTTCACACCAGATGCTGGAGTCATCAACATAAAAATCTGTCGACAACATGTGCATTTTTAAAATGGGAAAACCTATTTTTAAAATGTCAAACACTTTAAAATTATAGCAACATATCTCAGTGGCCTATCTGGTTTGATGTGCTTTCCATTTAACCATTCGCAGTCGAGAAAAACCTTTCTGAATATGACTTTTTGTTTTTAATTTAAATAGTCATTTATCACATAAATTTTACAAATTGTGAGTTTTCCCATCAAAGCAAGTTAGAAGTGAAAAGTGCCATTTTAATGAAAGGTACAGTTTATTTTTCTTTTTTTTTTCCTAAGGACATCCATTTGTCTTCCTCATTAACATTAACTCTCTTATAGATTGCCCATCTATAGATTGAGTATGCCCATCTATAGATTGAGTATGGAAACAAGCATGAAAGTCATAAAATCAGTTTATGGGTGCTTGGGTAAAAATCTCTCTTCCTTTTCTACTTCTTTTCCTTTTTAATTTTATTATACTTAAATGTTAAGCTGGACAGACAGCTACAGTATTTTCTTAAAGACCTTAATTCTGAAAGCCAGGTTGTCATTCTTCTAGTTATTATCATCTACCCTGGAGTGAAACCAAACCAGCAAAGCAGGTAGAGCAAACCCAACCAGTTCTACAGAGGAGGGGAGTTTGGGGGTCTATTCCTTCTGCACTGCAAAAATTGGAAAGAGAAATTAGGGATATATTCCAAAATAGTAGGTTCTCCCATCTCCCCTGTCACTGTATCAGCTACACTGGAGAGATAGAAGCCATCCAAGAGCTGCTAAAAGAAATACTCCTGAATCACTACTCCTCAAGAAAACACTGCTTTTCTGCCTCAGCTTTGAGTGGCTCATAACTCCTTCTGATGGAACAAAGAGGAGTCAAAACAACTGCCTTCTCCATAGCATCTGGTGGACTAAACAACCTTCCTTCCAATTAATTCTCCCCACAGTACAATCCACTCCATCATTTGCTTTAGATTGCACTAGCTCTCCTAAAAGTAGACATAAGTAATGAGATTATGGACATACAATGTCCGGACCACTATGTCCTATACTATTAGGTTGGAAGCAAAAAAACTCGCACAACACAAACAGAAACCATTTAGTCAAGGCTATTCAGTAAACAGCAAATAATATTTAGCTCTTCAGGATGAAGTAGCATGTTGAGGCTAACTTATGTTCAAGTTTGGGAAGCTGCTAAAAGATATACCTGCAGCGGTAAATAATGTCATTAATACTTACTGTCTACAGGCTGCTTCAAGAGTTTATTCTCTTTCTTTTCCTAAAAATGCACGAACATTTAATAAATCTGAGATGACACACATGTGCATGCTCAGAGGACAACCCGTGTTTGTGCATAAAGGAGAGCTGGCTCCTGTAGCTGAAGCCTTGCCTTTGTGTATATTGTGTTCTTCCGCACCACTCTTCCCTTCCTCCATCAAACAAACCATCATGGAAGAAGTCCACACTGATGATTTCATATCTTGCTGTTATCAGTCATCATCAACTCCCCTAAGCTTGTACGGAAACCTGAAAAATGTCTACCACAAGCTTTTGTAATTGAATCAAATATAGTAAATCAGACAGAATATAGTTTCTATCCATGATTTCTAAGGAAAAAAAAATAAAGAGCAATATCAAATCTCACCCTGCCACAAATGCTGACCTAATATTTATTTCCATTCTCTTGGATTTTTCTCTGTGGCACTTCATAGTTTAACTAAGGTAATGCTGCCTTCCTCACAGAGAAGTATTAAGGATGCAGGGTGAAGAATTAAGATTTTGAATCTTTCCTAGAAGGCTACAGATGGAGAAAAGAAATTGCATTTCCACCCCTAGGTGCACAAAACAAGATTTTTCATTGATTTTTAGTAAGGTGTTGTGTATTCAAGTGCCAGCATTAAGCAGCTAATACAGGCCTATCTATCCTTCCCTGCATAACACCATGCTGTTATCGGTCTCTCCCAGTCCTTGGATGAAATCAGTTCACTGATGAAGAACACTTGAAGGAAGCTGAAATGATGTAAGACAGGGATAAGTTGGCATATAGAGGGAAAGCATTTTGAAAGGTTTGCAGCTATAATACAGTCTTTGGATAAAAGTGCAAGGGCACAGGGAACAGTTCAGTCACAGTTTGGGAGCAGTCTGATTCCTTGCTGATGTTATTTTTCTTATCAGAGCTTCTTGGCAAGAACAAACTTCCTTGAGGGCAAACTGAAGACTATGGAATGAACTCTCCCAGAACAGTAAATATCTTCTTTATTTCATAAACTTCCTTGTATTTCAGTCCACAGGCAACATATATTTCTTTGTCTTGGCAATAAAAAGCAACCTTCCCAATACCACAAGATGTTGCAAGTATATACCCTTTATGATTTGGAAAAAGAAACCAAGAATAAGTCAAAAGTTCATTAAGCTGCTTAATGTGTTTCCGTGTAATGCTCAGAAGATGACTGACACATAACCATCCAGGCTGAAGAAGAGTCAATATGAAAGAATCTGGTTATGCAGACACCTCTCATTTTACTGATGTAATTCTGCACGTGACAACTTACAGTTTATTCACAAACATCAAGAGTCTTTGCTAGCTTATGGAACTATATAGGTGGAGCACATTAGGAAGTTTGGGTGTAAAGCCCTGTTGTCTCAGGGACAACATTATACTCCTGATTCACAATTCCATGACAAGTTTGATAGAAAATGGTCACAGAAAAAAAACAATGAACAATCATGTTTATTATCTAACATGGCAAATATCTCTGACCTTAAAAAGATGATGTACATATATCTGAGTAAGCAAAATTACTATCAAGTAATTGTCCTTACTCTATAGTCTTTTGATTCAAATAAAGGACTTTAAATACATTTCGAAACCCATCATCATCATAAATCTAACTTTTTACTGATGTTTACAACTAACTTTTCAATGAAGTATGACTGATTCTAAGTTAGAGCTTTGACAATCTTCCTATCATTTTTCCCCTGAAAACAAATAAATATAAACCTAAGGGTGTGCTCTAGCAGAAATCTAATTTTATTAAACTGCAGGTATCTGCCAACACGGTTTAATTTTTATTTTGTGGACCAATCTGAACAGTAGTGTACAACTGTAATGTATTTTTTGGCATTTTAATAATGAAAATAGTTTCTATTTTAAGACAGCTGGAACACTAGAATTACTGAGCATAAGAAAGTTAATTTCTCTTCTGAGCATATTAATAAACAAAGCCTATGAAATAAATGTTAGTAAAAACCCAAGTGACTCTTGCCAAGTTTTCTTTATATATCTCCTGAGAAAGAAATATTATCAAGAACTTAATTTCATTTTCATGACCACATTTTATTGTTCTCAAAAATGAAAAAGTCCGGATCACCTGAGAAATTTTTAAAACATTGCTTGAGATGAAAAATAAGACTATACCTGAAAGTGAGTATTCGCCTTTTAGACTTTCGCTTTCTCGAATTAGGAAGGCTCCTGCTTGGTTTCCAGGGTATGTCAGTTGTCTTTCGGCATCTGCTCGTTTGACTGGGCCAAAAAACCATCTGAACAAATAAAAAACATTAATTTTACCAGTCAGCAAAACATAACAGGAAGACAATTTAGCTTTTATAAACATGCTGCATATTTACTAAAAGATAATCTGTCCTATGCCAATTAAATTCCAACAGCATGGGGGAAAAAAAGCCAACAAGAACTACACAACAAATTTATTGCTAGAAAATATTGCTTACACATTTGAGTGAAATCTGGATTTTACTGCTGATGGGAAGTCCTACTGATTTCTAGGGAACGAGAATTCAGAAGCGACAGACTGGCCTTGTCCCAGGAAAAAATCACCAAGAAATTTTGCCAAGGCTGCTGTGGTAGAAATTGATGCCAAGTCCATTGTTGCCACTTGAACTATGCAGAGGTGCAGTGCTATGTGCTAACACCTCAACACCTGAAAAGTGAAAGATCCCCGAAACTGCAGAAGGGCTCTTGGGTTCCAAGGCATAAACCACTCTGCAGCCTTCCCCATTCCACTGCCTTGTCGGTATCTCAAATGAGTTACTGGCAATTTTTCAGCCCTGCTGCTGTCAGACAAACAAAACCAAGATGTCCCTCAAATCCCTGCAAACATCTCAACATCCCCGTTCTGTAATAATCTACTTCTATCTACACATTCTAAAACATATTTTTCCTCTCTCACTAAACCCTATACTTTACAATGACTTGTTTAAGCAACAGTTTTAGTTTGCCCCTCTGAGGGTGCTATCTAGCTTTGGTCTGAGTGTAAATTAAATGGAAATAAAACTGAGATGAGTCAGCACTTTCAGCTAGGGCGGTGTTCAGCTTCCACCCGACAAACATACAAAGCTCTTTCCAAGATTAGCTCCACCCCTTATTTGAAGCAAATGGTGATAAATTGTTTTCAAAAAAACGCCATATCATTATAGGAGAACTCATTTTAAATTAATCATAGCTAAAGCTATTATGCAAACTTTTAAGATTAATCAATTGCGGTATTGCACCACAAGTAAGTTGCCTATTCAGCTAACTACTTGATCTGTCAATTATGAGTGGAAAGTACAGGAGGAGTCAACAACAAACTGCTTTAGTATCTGTAAGGCTTGAAATCACCAGAAGGAATGGAGGAAATAAATGAGAACACTTTGGGTGACACCTCGGCTGAGCAGGCATGAGGAATGAAGAATGATTTTGTACGAATAAAGAGGAAATAAAAAGAGGCAAATACAGACGGCACTGACCTACACTGAATATGCTTTATCAACAAAAGAAAATGAAACCCAGAGATTTTGGACTGCATTCCTACCCTCTGACTTGAAGATGATTTAGATAAAACAGGTCTTAATACATATTTGGCAAGGAAAGGAATCTCATTAAAAAGCTGGAATTTGTTAGTAATAATTTTAATTAGTTAAATATGCTAATTAATTCAACTAATTAATTAAATTGCTTCATTAATTAGACTGTAGAAAACTAAGTAATCAATAAGTGTATGAGGTTCTAATCAAAGGAATCAGAGGACAGAGTACAAGTTCAACTCTATTCAAGTCCCAAAGAAAACTGGTCTACCCTAAAAACTGAGTAAGAACCTTTCTGAAATTTCTAAATACAACTGCTCTGAGAAGAACACCTGAAAATTAATAAAATATATGATCTCAAAAATAAATGAACTGATATTTTTCTCCTTGAATTATAAGATATCACTTAGTAATGTCCAAAGTGACTGATTCTCATAAGAGTGTATAAAAGGTGTTTAATTTTGTGTCTTCTTTCTTCATGGTTAAGAGGATATCATCCCTTCAAAAGTATTTCCTTTTGTATCAAAGCCAAAGGAGCTTCCAATTAGCAAGATTGAATTTTACATTCCAGATAGTCAAAAGTATAGCCGTTACATGACATACACTGCTAGTAGCTCATATTGCTAAAGCTGAAAAAACAAGCAGTGATACAATACATGCAACAAGAAGAAATTGTTAGCTTATTTGGGAAATACAATTTAAAACAGTATTACACTTGTGTATGTAAAAACATGTCTACAATACAGAATATGATTTTGGGAAAAAAAACAACATAAGCACATATTGCATTTAGGCATATGTATCTGTTCCTTTGACTTCAAAATATTTCAAATGATATGTTTATTTTTCTTAGGTTAGAAAATCCTCATTTAAATCAATATAAACTTACCATTAAGGTTTATATGGAGAATATGTAACATGTAGGTTCTGACTCCAGATAAACATAGCAGTTAAAAAGATCTTGACTTGGAAAATAAGATAATTAGAGCAACAGCAATTACCTTCTCAGGAAGGTAAGCGTAACCAAAGCAATTATTATGGAAAGTAAAAAGTAGACTCATATTGTATATTACTTCATTTGCCTGACTTTATATGATCTGATTAAAATGTTTCAGAAAAATATAATGTAAATTACTTTTAATAGCATTTGAGTACAGGATTCTTAGTTCAAAGTCATTGAGTTTGCAATAATAATCATACAGTACCAAAAGCAATACTGGTTGTGAAAAAATAGCCCCTTAACCTCAAGGCAAATAATTTAATCTGTTATTCACTTTTTTTAACAAAAGCACATCTGATTTTACAGTACCATTTCCATCATAAATGGAAGTTTAAATTCCTTTTATAAAGCGTGAAGGGCTTATTTCAGTTTCCAGGGATTGAATTTACGCTTCAAAAGTCTTAATATTTTACTTCATCTGAAAGTGTGTATTTTAGAAGAAAAAGTACTCTAAAGAGTAATAATGAATCAAAGTAATTGCTCACCATGAGATATTGTTCTGTGGGATAGGAAGGTCAAACCAAAACAACACCCAATTCTTAGTAAATCTATTTGGTTTTTATAGCTCAAAGTTAGATAGAGGTTTTGTAACAGAGCACTTGGAAAAACAGGACTAAAACATCAAGAGCCATTCATTGCAGAAGTTACTTAACTAGCACTTTCTCCAACTTCAGTTGCAGAACTGCGTGCAACACCCCATTCTTTCTCCCTTTGCAGTGTAAGATGACAGATCTGCTTTTGGGGGATTGTTTCTAAGCAGCTTCCTCAAAATCCCTTGTTTCCACCATCATTCATACCTGTCAGGAACCCCTTCATTAAAAATTCCATGCTACTTCCAGGTCACTTCTGGCCACCTTGTATAGGAGGACTTTGGGGACAGCAAAGATCACTTTCATATAGGTCTATAATAAACAGTGTCTTACATGGTGCAGATGATGCCCAATACTAGAGTACCAGTGTGGTTCATTGTGGTCATCCAAAGTGTAATGATCCCATGTCTATCCATCATCAGTTCCACTGGCACGTTTTTGACCACAGGATCAACAGCTGATGGACACATGTGTCATAGCAGGCTTTGTCATGGGATATTCCCTGACATGACAGTATCGTTACTCCTATCCTATGACCCTTTTCTTCCAGCAAAGGAAAGGTTATAGCTTCATCAATGTGAATGCTGGTGGTTATTCTTGAAGGGCAATTTTTTTAAGAAATATCACTTCGCCCCTGCCTCCCCATGCAGTCCAGCTTGAATCAAAACAGAGTCATGAACTCAACAGAAGTTGATGGTGTCACTTGGCTCCACCACCACCGTTGCTCAGAAGTTCTCTGTCCTCCACGTTGCAATGTGCTTCTGATCTTTGCCTAAGTGTCAAAACCCCACTTACCTGGCTCTGCTTTTTGTCTCCCTGTGCTCTGCTACATAAAAATCAACTAAAATAAAAATAGTTCTATTTCTGCACTTTTTTTCTTATAGCAGGAAGATATGGCAGGAACTTTTAATCTAGAAGGTGGAAGAGAGGAAGAGTAATGGGGGCCAAGGGTATTGCATGCTGCATAGCCTCTGACAGAATCACTGAAGCAAAGAAAGAGAGGAAAAGTTCTGCAATGCTATACCACTGGCAAAGTTTCCAGTGTTTGGCAACATGCCTAGAAGATAAAACGCCAGTGGAAAAGCAAAAAAACACAAATATCCCCATCTAAAAATGAGTATGCAAAATGAGTTTTCTTCCTTTGCATTCTCTTCCCTCCCATTAATGTAATATCCCCTTCCGATCATGTCACTGTCATCAGTTCAATGCACTCACTTGAGGCAGAGACTGAAGATTTAACAGAGGATCTCAACTACTCTGGGAACTACAGGATCTGTTTCTCTCATGAAATTAACTCTATCCAACACCCAGAGTTAAACTCAAACAAAAGGACTCCCAGCCACAGTCCAGATGAAAAAGCTCAGAGGGAAACATTTTTTGTCAGCCTAACATTCTGTGGGGAGCCCTCTTACAGCCCCCAGCTCCCATCTTACACTGGAGCTTTATGCTTGGTCTCTCCTAAATCCCAAACATGATAACTCCTAGTCTAAACCAAGGTGTATGCTGAGCCTTAGCCAGAGCTGCCCAGTCATGAGCTAGACAAAACACTTCTTAGCAGCATATCCTTTCCTTGGGCAGCCCCTTTGAAGCCCTACTCCAAGAGAAACTCTAAACTCATGATGAAGGACTCTGTGTGCATCCTCCTTTGGGACATAGATAAGATCTTCATCACTAAGCCAAACACTAGCTACAATCTTTGGCTTTCTTGGAAATTTCAGCAGATCCCTCACGGCTCTTTTGTCATCCACACTGCAGTCCAGCACTGAAAATGATGTGGGAGTTCTGACTATGTCACACATTTCCATTAGGGCTCACCAGAGCACAACTTCCCACTCTTATCCTCTCCCTTTTCTTAGATTAATATGTATAGGAGCAAAGTCAGAATTAGCTCCACAAGGTCGTATCTGAAATGACTGAATTTGCTTTTATAACTAGCTGTAGCTGGGATGAAGGGGGATTATTGTAGTTTCTCATTCAAGTTGCAGGACGCTGCAGGTAAGATAAGGCTAAAGGCAGAGGTCTGAGACATACTCTGAAGTTTGTGAATGCCCAACTGAAAGGGAAAATACTGAAAGCTGAGTCAGCAGCAAGGTATAGCCATATATAGAAACCATGATCATTACAATAGGAATGAGAGGGGAAGAAAAGGGAGAAAAGTTGCTGAGGAGGACTATGTGCCAAGGTCATTCAAAGAGCATGGAGGTATAACACAAGAAATAGTAAGAAATCAGTCACATGAAATTTATTTTCAAAAACACTGAAGATGTTAAAATGGACATCATGATTCTATCTTGGATCATTACTTTTTGGCATGAGGACATCTCACTTCTCATTTTCCCTAAGTGCTTGCAACTGGGATTTACCTTCTCATGTTAGGGTAAATCTCATGAGAATGCTAAATTTCAGCCACTGTGAGGATGCCGGTTCCTGACCAGAAGTCTCCATTATGGAAGAAATTATCATGACAAACAGGTTAGCTGGCCCTCCAGTAGATCAACTGGATTGTGTTAACTGTGTCTGGAGCACTGGGCTATGATGAAAATAGAAGATTTTCTGGACCAAGTAAAGAATTACTGCAATTAGAGCAGTCTTAGGTGAGGAGAAAGAAAAATAGATACTGTATATATACTGAAACTGAATATATCCCAATCTCTTCTGGAATACAGAAAGCTTGTGCAATAGCTAAAACAAATAAAGAAAAGCTTCAACAGTATATAAATTTTTACATTTTAAATGCCTCAAAATCTACAGTCATAGAAAGCTGTAGCTGCAAAATCAAGAATCCCAAAGCTAGGAGATGGCAATATAAGTATTGTTTTCATGGCATCCACTCAGCCATTTTCAGGAAAATCCAGTACGATATCATCTTTAATTACATGGCCACATCTACTGCTTCCTACAGTGTTAATATGAATGCGGCTCACTGAATAGTTACCCTCTATTTTGTTTTGTCATTGCATAAATGGAGTTTATTTACGTGCATTGTTTAGTCTCTGCTCTGAATACAAGTCATAAAATTACATGAATGGCTAATTTCCTAGCAGCTTCTATTATAGTGTTCATGACTATAATATCCGAATGCTTTACGAACATTCATTAATTTCTTTTTGTGGCACTTTTGCTTGTACAGTATTTTTTACAGTGGAGAAACATCACAGAAAGGGACTAAGGCAGTAAGACATTATTGTAAGCATTTTCTACTGATTTTGGAGATCCAATTTGAAATGCCTAGGGCCTACCTTTCAGGGAATTTAGCATCATACAGTATGTAGCAGTTTATTCAGAGATCAATAGCTGCTCACTTCTTTGTCACAGAAGACAAGGAGAGATGCGTGGAAAGCTAAAGAGGCAGAGAGAGAGAGACAGAGAGATCCTCCAAGGTCTTATTCAACTGCTTTCATCATATGACCATCCGGTGATCGCTGTCCTTACTCAGCACATGGAAACCTGAACAGGCTTTCCTGCGCCACTCTTCACTGCCATCATCCCTGCAGGACAAAGAGGGCTGCTGAGCCAGCTTTCAATCCATGCCAGGTTTGCAGTCTGTTGTGGGTAAACATCAGCGCAGAAGCAGTGACAGAAGTTTACCAAGGGCATCACCAGCACATCCCCTCTGTGCTGAGGGGAAGGCTCCAAGTACTTGCTGGGTTTTCCCAAAATATCAGAAATATAGACTGCAGCTGTCATATTCTAATGAATCTGTTCAGTTACCACACATAAAGTACCATTTTATTTTCATAGGCTTGGTTAATTTAAAGCAATTTTTTTCTGTGATAGCAAAAAACCCACACACTTTTAATACAGCAGTCTCCCCTACCAAATACCAAGCTTTTTCTCCAAAGTACACGCACGCAGGATTTCTCATATTGTTCTGAGCCACATTTTTTGCTTTCCAGGAGAAAGAGGTGGCTTATGCCTGGTACCAACTCTGGAAAATTCACATCCAATAAGGTAAAGCCTGGAATAATTACAAGCAACTAAACAAGTTCTTATGATAGAAAATATTAGGCTCCCTTAATTATAAGACTAATGAAGTAATATAATTTCTCCCAGAGCTGACATTTCAAGAAATTAGGAAATATCACTGCAAAGTTGAAAGCCTTCCAGATATAACATAGTTAAGAAACAGATGTGCTCTACAAATGATGAACTGCGTACATGAAGGAGAACATGGGAGATGAGCACTGGCTGCTTCAATTTTCCCTTTATACTCTACAGTGAACCCAATGATGGATTTAAAAAAAAAAAAGCCAAACACAAAAAAGAGAAAAATCTGTAGTAGGATTAAACAATGAAGGTGAAAACTTGATTTCTTTCAAGAGCATTTTCAAAAGCACAAGCCTTCCCAGAAATGGAACAAGAATCTACATAGTGAAAGGTCCAGGATTACTTTAGGGCTTGCAGACTTTCACTGCACAGATGCTAGAAAACCTAAAATCCGTTTTCAGGTGCTTTGGAAACAGAGCCCTTCCCCCTTATTTCCTCCTACAGGCTTGCCTGGGACTGTTTTTAATGCTATCTGTCTCTCACTGGCATTTATTATCAGATACTGAAGGATGCTTAGGACAAGGAGAAAATTTAAGAGGAAGGAATTTAAAGGTAATGATAAAGGAATGCATAGGACACTGCAGGAGGGAGGAAGAAAACAGGACAGTAAAAATTCAAAGCAGAGAATATTATCAAGCAGATGGATGGAGAGAAGGGAGAAAGCCAGAGCTAAGAAGCGACAATGAAGAGAAAATAAAGACAAGACAAAACTGAGGACTGCATTTATTGCCCAGAGGCTATAACCTGCTGCTGCCTGAGCTGCTGCACCTGCTCAGCAAAGGCTAGTTTCCAGCTTATCCTGCTCCCGCAGGGCATGCATCTTTGGCAGCAATTTCAGTCATTCTTTGGCAAACAGTTTCACAGAATATCTCCTGAACCAATTTCACAGACTAACTCTCACTGTAAGGATTTCTGTCTACATATCTTTTCCCTTTCCCATTTTCATGTTTGTACTTGCCAAGAGAATACATTCATTTCCATCATATATTTATTGACTCAAGGTCACGACTAAATGTGCTGGTTTAAACCTTACTCACCAAAGTACCATTAGCAACAAGTGAGTCAAACAATCAGTTAATATCAGATAAAATCTTAACGCACTGCAGAAAGTACCTGACTCCGACAACATTTGAAACAAAAAAATCATTTAAAATGTACATGTATAGTGACACAGCTCACTTCTTATTACTTATTTACCATAATCAGAAACTAGTTTCCTCCAAGTGAAACTAGAAATTCAGGTTTTCAGGGATGGTTATATAGGTCAGCACACTTAACCTTTGGCAGCCACAATGGATTTGCTTTATACGTAAAAATCTGAGTCATGAGTATTGCTCACATCCTTCTTGTTGAATAACTTATCACAAACTATAACAAAGAATATCCACATGCATTGTGGGGGGGGCCCGGAGCTTTTAAGTCTTTCCACAATAAGTGGAATAACCCCCGTTTTCTTTCCATGAGGGAAAACACGGAATATGTGTACAGTTGTGAAAAACTAAAAGCTCCTTCCTATACTATGTAAACAGCAGAGATCTATCAAAATAACAGAGCAGCATTAGTTTATGTTATGTACATAATGTAAGTCTGTTAAAGTCTGCCAGTATGTTTGAAAGTGACAGTCTGATTGTAGCAACACACTCTCAGTTCCACCGTGTTTTCCTATTTCAAGATCAACAGTGTGACTTTTCCCTAAATAACCATTACAATGCGAAATACAGAGTTTTGGAAAATAACAGATCCCATTTTACCCTGGGCTTTTGGATAACATTTTGCTAATGTTCTTGCCAACAGGTTATAGCTGATTGGTTGGTGTTTTTCCATAAATACTAAATTTAATGTTAGACTTGAGAATTTTATTGGTGAAATGGCAGAATATAGGAGGTGATAAAGGAAGGGAGCAAAAAAAAAAAAAGAGAAAGAAAATTAAATTACACTTCTCCGTATATTTTCTAAACAACATATTATAGCTTAACTTGAGAAGGTACTAAATGTGAAAAATTTTCGAATTTAAGGGACTTTTTAGTTCTGTTTTCAAGTGGTTTCCAGTAAAACATAAGCATTTTTTCTTTCATTTTTGTTCAGAAAGGATTAAGTTAGCTGAAAACAACATACAACCAAGTAATACCCTTCGTTTTGTTTCAGCCCATGTTAAATATTTTGATTTCATACAAAACTAAAATGAAGGACTCTTGAGAAACATCGCTGCATCTGTCCTTCAGGAAGAGGGTGCTATTTTTCCTTTCTCTCTTCCCATACTTTTTTGATCATGACCAAGAGCACTAGGACACAAGTGATACATTCATCCACACAGTAAGGGATCTTTAATTAAAATGAGGCAATTTAAACCTATGTCTCTAACATACCATAGTCACTGTTTTGCTCGAACATACAACGTGCATAGTAATGTGGAGAACACATCCCACTGTAACAACAAAGGTAGTCATTTTGGGACTGAACTACATGAGCTACTGTTAAAATTAGACAGAACCTTTGCTACCTTTTCTTTTTAGCAAGATGGGAAATCGCAGGTTATTGCTAGAAAAAAATCTTTATACTTGTAGACTCAAGAACCAATTTGCCACACTTATATTACATAGTGTCTTTTTAAAAAAACGGTTTTAATTTTACTACTTGCTGAAAACTTGGCTCTAACATTAAAGAGTAGCTTACTCCACACAATCACAATGACTGCAACGTAACCACAGCAAACGTGTGAAAATACCACCTGCCCAGACAGACAGACTTTGTGTATACCTGAGACCCAAAAGGAGCCCTAGGTTGCACTAACAGATCACTGGGGGAGCCCAGCTGAAAAAACTGCTGGAGACTATTAGTTCTTGAGAAGAGGGCAGCAGAGGTGTCAAAAAGGACTCCAAGCCTCTAAAGTCTGTTTGGGTCTAAGAATCATCTTTGTTTTGTGTTACTCCATTGTTTTTGTTAGAAATAATAAACTGTGCCCTACGGTAAGGGCCTGCCAGGGCTTTAGGGACTCTTACAGTAAGTAACTGTGTGGGATTGTTTGGATAAGGTAATGTTTAACGGTGAGTAAGTGTGATAAAACCCACCACAGAGGTAGGCATTTCCTCTTACAGTGTAGAAGAAATTTACTGTCTTGAAAATGTAAACACAAAGATTACTTGGGTACTAGTTTAAAAAAATCCATGACACATCATGTATAAACCTTTTAAGTAAGTACTTCAGTAGGCCATAACCATGCTGTTGTACAATTCTGTTTTAACAGATTAGGCATAATACTACACTAATTTTTCAATAGTTGATAATAGCAGTTGACCGTGCTGGAAACATGGAAATGAATTTGCTGTGAGGCTGCTTCAGGGTGACAAATCATTGCACCGCTGGCTACCCTGGCACTCACTAATGACTGTGAAGTGACTATTTCTCCTGTAGGAACAGTATTACAGGGCCAAGTGATGAGCTCTGTAAATTAGCATAGCTCACCCAATACTCGTTTCACCGCACAATAGGAACAAAAGATCATAAACCAGCAACCAAGTCACAATCTGATCGAGTTCATTTGAGGAAATCTCCATACATAAATCTCATCCTATGAGGCCCCACTTCACTATTGCATAATTAATGTCAACGTTTTCATTCATTCTCCACAACATTGGCTAACTGCATGCTGCATTACTTATTCTGCTCTGAAGTTCTTCTATATGAGAAAAAAAAACAAACGTAGATAAATGTGATATTATATTACTTTTTCTGTGGTGTTTTAGTTACATAAGTCCCTGGTATTTCTCCAATTTAAGGAACTAAAATCAATCAAAGTTTGTTCCCAGTAGTGGTTTTTTATCTGTATAAGTACTTCATTGCATTTAAAACTTGTTCTAAAACAACTTGTATTTGAGTCAATAAAAGGCTACCACCGGCTTTAATGGGCATTGCTTTGGGATGTTGAGTGTGAAATACAGACATATAATCAACTCTTTTTAAAAAAACCCACAACTTAAAATATGTTCCTCAGACCCTATTTCTGCTGCATAGAGTCTTCCAAATAGTGTTGTAAAATCTTGCATCAGTGCTAGTACCTGTATGCATTTGTTAACACATACACGAACAAAAGTACTGATATACTGCCATAATATACTCTAAAAGTAGCAATAACTCTGCTATTCATAATAACTGAGGAACAAAGTTGAAACCTTGAGGTAGCCTTAATGTTAGCATGGTACAGAGAACACTAATAACATCAATTGATTTAACATTAAGGGAAACTCAAAGGGACAAGAAAACGTTCCATCATATGTTCACTTAAACCATTACAGCTTCCAAAAGCACTCAATTGATTTTCTTGAGAAAATCATTCCCGAGAAATTATTTTCTTTTCTCACAGCGAAACTCACCTCAGTACAGATGTAATACAGAAACCCTTGGAAACAAAAAGCCTCTCTTGCCTGCACAGGACACTGGTGGCAGAGCAGATATCCCCATCCATTTTGTGCAGA
This sequence comes from Tringa tobata, assembly GCA_033628505.1. Lineage (NCBI taxonomy): Eukaryota > Metazoa > Chordata > Aves > Charadriiformes > Scolopacidae > Tringa > Tringa tobata. Next base: position 1,971,006 of record JAHREE010000280.1, read on the forward strand.
GCTGTCTCCTGGACATTCACTTGGACACATACCTCCTCGGCCTGTTGCCAGAAGTCCAAGTAGACTCATTCCCTCTCTCAGGTCAACTTTCAGTGGAGAAAAAACAGGTCACTCTGTCCCCAGGGGGACTCAGAAAGGAACTGTACAGTCTGGCACCCCTCAGTGACCCTGAGCCAAAGGACAGAATGGTTCTTTCAAATGGGTACAGTTTTCAGGGTCACTTTTTCAGGGTGACAGATGGAAGGGTAACACACTAAAGACACCTTTGCCTTACAGAAGTAGAGCTGGATCACACTGATGTGTATCAGTATATGCACTATCAGCCCAAGACCCACACAAATGTTTTCTTTTCTGAGAGACCACAATACCCTATCAGAAAGGTGTGTCAGCATCAAAGGAAGTTTCTGACTGATTTTTCAAACACTTTAGCTCTGTAATAAGAATGAGATCTCATTTTTTCTTTTCTTTCCTTGCAAGTATTCAGAAAACTAGTAATTATCTTTCCAAGCTTATGAAGTTGCCATTCTGGAACCCCAAAAAACATCATGTGATTTTCTATGGATAAAAATTATATCGATTCATCTGTGTCAGTGGCCAAAAACATATACACACTTCCAAACATTGTTCACATACTCAGATTCAGTCAATGTACGAAATAGTTAAAGCTGAGTCAGGTCACAGAAGGTGAAGAAATTATGGAGACTGACAAAAATAACCTACAAGTCACTTCTGCTTTCAAAGGGTTGTTTAAAAAGCTCATTGTGGAATTGCCTGGTGAGGTTTCATTGATTAGGTCTGGGGCTCGGTTTACACCAGCTGGGAAATACCTACATAAGAAATCTCTCTGAAATAAGGAATGTTTCTGCAGCTGACAAAACTTAAAAGTAATTGCTGTGATCTTCTTTGACCTGATCTACTAGGAATTTGTGTGGATTTACTTCCCTTAGTAATGCAGTCTTGTGTCAATAATGTCGGCATGAACATATGAATTAAGTTGACTTTCAATAAACATCCAACAGGTCCATCAGGATGGCAGGCGAGAGCCCCCTTTAACTACACTCCACTTTTCCTCTAGAGAACAAGAATTTTTTTTTATTTTTGCTTCATTAAAATTAACCGTACAGCTGCGCTGTATTTGTTACCCATAACAATTTGCACTACGTGGTTTCCTTGTTTAGTTAAAACAACTGGCAGTAATAAAATAAGGGCAGGTGAATGCGTTACTATGGCTCCTGTTTATAGTACAGAATAACAATCACAGAAGAGCACAGAGATAGGAAGGTCACACTCCTTGCCAAGGAAATTTGTATCTTTTAATTCCACTTTGGTGTTAGTTGAATCCCTCTTTCTGATCATCCTTTGTTGGACATGCAAGCTAAATTATGCATTCTTTGCTTTCCTTTTTCTAAATGTTATGTGTCTAAACCCAGAAAGAAGAGCATTCCAAAGTCATGGGATGCAGCAAATACAACCTCGTTCAAACTTCCTTAGAAATGAAAAATCTATCTGGCTCATGGTTTTGACTGCTGCCTGTGATGCAGAGGGAAGAAAAGCACCAAGTGTTCTTAAAGTTGCTAATTTATCATTAGCATAGTCTGAGTCTGCTTTTGGTTAGATATTACGTGAAATAACATTTTTGCAGTAACAGATTTATTCATGAAGGGGAAGTTCACTGCACGAGTACAGTCTGCTAGGTGAATGTTTCCACTACCTGGCTGCCCCGTCCCACCCCTTGTCCCAGGAGGGGCCAGGAGCACACACCTGTCTCCCAAGACACTGGGCACAATCCCTTCACAATCCCTCCACCCTGACAGGTTGTTATTACACAAGGAGTACTGCAGGTGCTAGAAAAGATCAGCAGTAAGAAGATGCTTTACTGGTAAATATATAAAACGAAGGGCCTTGTTTCCTCAGTCTGTCCGAAACAGCCTTTGTGGTAGCAGGTGAGCATTTCTTGTACTTAATCTTATGCAGTACACATCTAGACTACAGTGCTGCATCAGGCAGAACCCAAGCCATGGATTTACGATTTTTTCCCCATCTCCAACTCACACAGAATGTTACTAATTTCATCCAAGTCATTCACAGTGGAAGGGATCACTCAAGCCAAATGATGGAAGCAAGAGAAACCTCTTTTGAGATATCATGCACAAATACAAAGTATTTGCCTTTTGGTATAAGTTACTTATATAATATAAATATATTAGCAAAATATAATATAAACAAATTCTCTCTTCAACTTTAGCATACGATTCCTACGAATAAACTTTGGTCTGAGGAAAGCAACACAGTAATCTCATTCTTTCTCAGTGCTTCTTGAACATTCTGGTAGCCAGGGATACACTGAAATTCTTTGTTATAAATAGTATTTAATTTTTGTTTTCCCCAGACTGAAAATAGTGCACATCCTTCCTGCTCTTTCATCCAGTTATTGATCCCCCTTATCAGCACTACCTCAGTCACATTGGATGGAGTCAAAGAGACTTCCAGTAAGAAAAAACTGTTATCTAAATGAGGACAAGGAAGAAAAGTTTCTCACTTTCCTTCTTACTTTACTTCATTCTCTTTCTTTCCAAGGAAAAGTTGAAAAAAAGCCTTTCTCCCTGAAAAAATTCAGACACTTCAGTGACGAGACAAAATGGTCTGCAGCAGCACTTGCAGAGAACAAGCAGTTACCTGCCATTATCATCTGCCGGAACAGACAACATGGATCCAGATGGACTTACTGATCTCTAACTGGCTCTGCAATATAGACCATGTCAAATTCTTGATTAAAAAAGGGCATAGATATATTTTGTTGTTAATAATCTTGAAGGTTACAGTCAAAACTGAAATGATTAGCAAAAGAAATTTGGCTGCTCTGCGTGCAGCTTTCAAGCATATATTGGCTAAACTTACATAGTGGACCTGTCATCTCTAAGTCGTTCCATGACATATAGACTATTTCATGTTCCTCTACCCCTTAATTTAAATGAATTTATGGAGTATCCATGCATGCATATGAATGTCAATTTTAAAAAAAAAAAAATTATACACACTCATGCTGAAATCAGTTGCTAAAGAATACAGCCGGTTTGGTTTTCTCCCCAGGCTTCCCAAGAGTCTTACCACAAATCAAGTCTGTTTCCCAGAACAGTCTAGACAGTTTGGCTTGATCTAATAAAATGGAGATCAGTCCAGAAATAAGCCAAATTCTCATTGTCTCTGTAGACATATAGAAGCAAGCTGGTGCTAGGGGATGTGCCTTTAACTAGCTCAAAGGCTGCTGATTAGCTGTGCCTGGCAAAGCATAAACAACACACTGCAAATACATGATATATATGCAATTTGGCAGGTGAACATGTGGTAGAGATTGTAAGTCTTCCATTCTTTGTCAGTTCCAGACCATAAAGGACTGGTGTAAAGGATGGAAGGATGCAATAAAATATTTTCCCATTTCCACAAATGTCTATATCACGGCCATGAGCAACTGGCCAACACCAAAGAAGAGTGCTAATTAAAATCAAAATTCAAAGATGAAAGAAGTTAAATTTAAAGTTCAGGCCAAGAATATGACTAAAGCATGGAAATTTAATATGACTAAAGCATGGAAAATATCTTTTTTTCATCCTCATTCTTTTAGTTTACAGAAAACAGGGCTCAGTTCTTTAAAACACCATAATTATTGTTGCTCTTACTGTTTCACTTTGATAACAGAGGTGTGAAATATAAGTGATGGGTGAAAGAGAAGTCTTGGAGGAAATTACAGCAAGGAATATTCCAATTGGATACAAGGGAAAAAAATCCTTACCATGAAGGTGAAAAGCTTAATGGGAAATGGCTCTAAGCAAATGGTATAACTTTATTTTGGCCATGTTTGTGTTGGGATGACTGGTTCAACTGTCCTCCAGAGATCCTTTACAACCTGAGTTACTCTGTGGCTGTACAAAAGCATATCTATGTGGCCTGACAGCACGCAGTCTTAAATACCTATTTTTTTTAAGATCCCTAAAGCTACCTGCCTTAGGAGGAAAATCTGAGGAAAGACAACTTGTTTAGCCAGATATGAAACTAAAAACTTGTCAAACGTTTTGGAGAAATGGCTTCATCTGAGCTGTAAAAGCTCTCCACTTCTTCCTCTGCTAACAATCTATAAAGAAAAATCTTTTGGCAAAACTTGGTCTTTAATAATAAAGGAAGAAAGGTATATAAAAAGTAAAATAAAATTGATTGTGTAACAAGAAAAAAACAGAGGTTATGCAACAGTGCACTTTGGCAAAATGAACTCTGTATTTGATGCTGAAAGTATAGAAAGATAAAAGGGACCTTAAGAGTGAAGACTTTGTTGTATAACTGAGCAAAATTACTTTCAAAGTATTAACAGCAAGCAGAAATCTCAGATGACTTGCAATGACTTGTAATAAAACTACTTCTTGAGAGAGAGCAAAGGCCAAGATGAGTTGTATTAGAGCCTACCACCATTTCTCTAGTGGTTCAGAAAATGCCTTCCCTGCAGATTAATTTCTGCAATTGGAAGAATTCTTTTGAACATGACCATTGAAAGGGTTGTCTGCCTGAATACAGAAGCAGAAACAGCTGGTGAGAGTCCGGAAATTAAGGTCTTCTGGTTAGAGGAGAATCTTACAGTTGCCCTAAGATGCCGCCTCTAGCACAAATCCTACAGCTGACAAAAGACTGGCATAATCATATCTAAGCCAATTTTCCTTGCCCTAAGCAGTACAGTGAGCAGATCAGATCAGAGATGATGTTTCAGGTCCAAATAAGATTTAACTAAAAAGCTGCAACATCATCCCTCTAAACTCATCATTAATTCTGAGACTAATAATGAATGCCAATGCTGCTGTCTCTTTCCACACTGATAATTTTGGTCAAAACATACCTCTGGAACTGCAGTCAGACCTATTTCAGCAAACGCTGCCTCTAACTGCAACATACATAAGTTACTCTGCATCCCAGGCTGACTCAGACCTTACTCATCCAAGTAACTGATTTTATGTGATTTCTGCTTTAGTTCAGAATATTAAATAAGATGGAACATGTTTTGAAGGGGCAGAAAAACATGGTCTGCATAATTAAACTCTGTGAAAGTTTAACAAATTCCATTTGTATTCTGTTGCTATATCCACTCTTTTGCCCTTTGCTCCAGTTAAGTTTGTCCTGAGAGTAGAGATTTGCTTCCAAAGAAGAAACAAATAATGTAGAGGAAACCCCAAAAAAACTTAACTGTTCAAGACTCATCCATCATTTTTAAGAAGATGTAACAGGTATAAGGGTAACTTCCTGAAACTCTGGTTAATTTATAACTGCAGCTGTTTAGGTTGAATGCTGTTTGGGGAAAGCGTCATATCATTTCACTTTCTGGGAAGCATCTGACACACACAGTTATTCAAATCGGAATAATAAATCACCACAGTGGTAACCAACCTGATATTCCCAGATGCTTCTTATCAGGTGATTAGGGTTTATCAGACAGGGAAATGATCTAAACCTAAACCAAAGCCCTCAACACTCTACCTTCTGTAATTGATTTTCATGTGACCATGCTGTCTTTTCCTTGCCCACGCCAGCTAGCTCTATCACTGGCAGGACCACTGGAGGTTGAGTGTGGCAGGGTACTACTCCACAGAGAAAAAGCTGTAACATCCTGTCCCAAACCCATTTATCCTAACTGAAAAGAGACTGCGGTGTGTGTTACGTGGGTTACTCACGGCTCAGCTTCGATGCTCTGGTCAGCAGCTATGTAGTTGGCGGGGATGTAGCCCTGGAGCTTGCGGCCGGGATAAACTGTCCCCGTGGGCACTAGGAGCCTAGCATACCACCAGCCCTCGTTGGATGCATCCAGCACTTCCAGCTTATCCCCGACTCGGAAGCTCAGGTCCTCCTCAGTGCGAGCCTCGTAGTCAAAGAGTGCCACAAATTTGCAAATATTCACCAGATGCTGGTTCGGCAGTGGAGGTAGAGGTTTCTCTTTTATCTTATTGTCTCTGTCTTTCTGTCCTGCCTGGAAGTCATGCCTTACCACAGCAAAGTTGACAAAGACTTGGCTGACTTTCTCATCCTGCTCACCATCTCTCCCAGAGAATAAGCACGGGATGAAGGGCTCCAAACAGGCACAGTACTTCTGACAAAACTTTGCCATCCTGTTCCCTTGTTCCTTCCTCTGCTTCTGCTTTTCTTTCGCTTTTCCCACTTGTGGTACCCTTAGGCCAATTTTTGCACCATCAACATTCTAGCTTCTTGCAGGATTTCTTCTCCCCGTCCTTCTCTGGTGCAAAACAAACCAACACTTGGCACAGCTGGAAGCTCCTCTCCAAGCCCCACGGAGAGCTCATTACAGGCAGCTCCTGGATCGGGAGCAAAACCTGAGTATCCAGCACACGTGGAGGGAATTTCTTACTTCCTCTTCGAAACAGGAAAGCAACACAACAGCTGGGCTGCGCTCCGGGAACAACAGGGGAGTGAAGAGCTGCTTCTCCCACAGCAAAACAATGAAGTCAGAACATCTAAGCAGGGGAGGCTTCTCAACACTTACTGCTTGGGACGGGCGTTTTCTGGTCTCAGATGGGATCCTGTCATATGAGCAGCAGCGAACGTCTCTAAAGTCTGTCTCGGTAATGATTAACCAAGCTGACCTGCCTGTTTTCTTAGCAGTCTCCAGCGTGGACAGCTTGAATATTTCTTTTTGTTTCCTGGTTTGTGCTGGCTTCAGTTCAGGGTGGGAAGCTTTTGCTCGCCTGGGGCTGGCAGACGCCCTCACCTGGAGCGCACCTGTGGCTTCTGCTCTCCCTCACACCCGGTGCTTTCCCCTGCTGAGCATCCGCCCTTCGAAACAGTCCTCTGGCTTTTTTCTTTTTTTTTCCCTTTTTTTTTCTTTTTTTTCTTTTTTTTTTCTCTTTGTTTTTTTTTAACTGGGTTTGATACTTCTCACAAAGAAAAATAAATTAAAAAAAATATATATATGTGGCGTACAGTAACACAGTAATAGGTTTCATTCCTTATTCTGCATTTTAAGGAAACAAAGGCACTAGCCAGAAAATTGCTATAGGTGGTCGGATAATTATACTAATCACATATAAAAATGGCAGCTGTCTTCCAGTCACCAAGTAAGCCAGTCAAACTAAGTTGAACAGTATATTCCCATTTCTAAAGCACCTATAACCTGGCATGCTGACCAAACATGGGTGTGTGGATGGCAAAGCAGCCTGGAGAGGTGTGTGCCATGTCCCAGCAGTGCACTCTGAGCTTTTTAACAGCTGGAAATCACTGCAGTCGTAATGCCCAGAGGAGGAAGCACAGGCACAGAAGCCTGTCTGCACCATGAGGTGGCATTTCAGTAAGAGGCAAAGTCTTACAGAGAAGAGGTCAAACAAAACCTAACAGATCTGTAGCTTCCTGATGATAAAGAAACCTGGCTCACATTTTTTTTAGTTTTTTTGGATCAGGATTAACTACTGTTTTCCTAAGCCATTCGCACATGTGTCTCAGCTCCATTTACAGTTGCTGACTGCTGTTGCTTTACTTTACTAGAAAGAACACCCAATTAAACAGCTTACAAACCAAAGTCACTTGTTTTCCTCATGTCTCTCAGTCAGTCCTTTGAATGAGACCAGTGGCACAGGCAGACGCCTACTGATGTACTAGGGACTGTGGGATGACTGAAAGAATTCCCCACTGAAGTTGATCACTATCGGGTGCATCTCCATTGAAAAGGGATAAGGAACTGCTTACTCATTCCTCTTCTGCAATGCTGCAATCGAAACTAAATAAAGGAGAAAGTACCATACACATTAAGCAATCACTAAACCCTACAATCTGTAGTGAAGCACCACTGGAAATGATTTTTCCTCACAGCAATTGTTAATCCCTACCCAGATCAAAAGAACACAAATATCCCAGAGATACTTACTTTTCTGAGGTCTGAGGGGCAATATCCAAAGTTGGGAAAAGCCTGTGTTGAAAAAGAAACTATCTTCATTGGTCTTGTTTAAAGAATTATCTAAATTTACCGAAACCAGAGAATATTAGAAAAGATGTATTAAATAATCTGGGTTTTTTCAATTTGTATATTTAATTGGCTTTTCCTGAAATGTTTCATGGATCTGGCAACTTGGGCATTAATCAGGCAAAGATTTTCATACACTTTTACTGCACAATATAGTTACATCATGACAATGGAGCCACTTAAATCATATGGAACCAATCTCATGCCCAGCTCTTCTCAGAATCAAGACCCATCTATACACTCACTGATATATATACACATTAGAAATCACATTGCTTTCACTGACAACATTCAGATAAATATTTAAAACTGTAGCTACAATGGGATTTAAGCCTACAAACATTTGTGTTTATGAATATCTTATATCAAATAAACCCAGGCATTAAATTTTTCTTCTCTCACGATATTTGCCTGCTTGGCTTTACAAGACAAGAAAGACTTTTGCTGGAAGGGATCAATAACTATAAATGAGATTACTTTCTTCCCAACCAAGTCTTCAGGATCAATTCTATTTATGAAACAAGTAGACTTTAACAAACAGCCACAAAGATTTTTTTCTTCCAATTCAAAACTCTCCTCCAAAAGAGAGAGGAGTGGGGCTGCTGAGAACTGCTGAGCAGATTCCCGAGGCTGTGTGGGGCAGGACCGTGGCTGAGCTGTGGTGGCCACAGCAAGGGTTTTGTTCCTATCCCTGTGACTTTACTGAAGACTCTCTGCATTCCTGAAAATAAAGCAGTACTTTTTATGTTTTAGAGACTATATAATTTTATCTCAGGCAAGAAAAAAATGAACATGTAATAAAAATGTTCTTGCTGGTTTTACAGAAAAAAATAAAATCTTATAAATCCCATAATCCTAATTTTCATGCTCACAGTTTGGAACAAATGAGGATAATCATGTATATTCAGGGACTTTTCAATATAAACTATTGTCTGAGTCCTCTGCACTGGTATTCCATATAATTAAACAGGATAATATTTGCAGCACCTATTCCTGGGCTTAATTTAGTTCTTTTGCTTTGCATTCCACTATGTTTTCCTTTTGCAAAAGGAGCCCAAACAGATCTGTATTGCTTACTGCTCTTCTGTAACTTTACTTAATTTGCTTTGGAGGCTGAGAGTCAAACCAGAAATCGTCCAAATACATAAGCTACTGGATGTAAAGTGACTGTGAAAGACTTAATCAGAGATATTGATTAATTTTATTAGCAAAAATGCTTTGAAAAGGACGAGTCTCACCTCATTCTTACAGCCAACAATAGCTAGCAAGAAAGATGAATTTGTTATGACCAGAGTGGCACATTTACAGTATGGGTACTGAAATTTAGTATTCTGGTCCCCATATTATTTAAAAAAAATAATCATTAATACTGCAAATAGTTTCTTGAAATATGTAAAACCTTAAAACTAAGATGTATCATTTACAATCTGTGTCTGACAATCATATAAAATTAGTTTTCAAAAAGGCAACAAATTATTCAATCAAGTAGTACTTTCCTCCTTCAAACTATGTAATTCCCCATTGTTTTTAAAGTAGATTTCCTTGTTTCATGAAGAAAAAAGGTCCCAACTCATTCTGTAAGTTTGAGAATGACAGATACCTGCAGTTATTTTTTTGTCTTTTATATGTTGCTTACAAAGTCCTATATAAGTAAGGCTCTTGCAAGGAGCCTTACCCCTGCTTAAAGGATTAATTTGCAGTCCCCTAAATCCATTAAATCAAATTCTAATTAACTTAAAATCAATATTCTTTAGGCCTTGCTTATTCTACAAAACAATCATGTTTAAACATGGTGGTGAAATATATTTCTCTTAGCCGCCTGAATGGACAGAAAAATCATGTGTTAATATGATATGTTTTAGTAAGCCTAGTACAAACCTAATCTGCAACACTGATATTAATTGAAGTGCTCTTGGAATGAGGTACTGCTCTGCATGAATTAAGGTATCAGACTGAGTCGTATTAAATAAGTACAGATAAGGTTTGAATCTATAATATTTCAAAAATCTTGGTTCAATAGAATTTTTATTTGTATTCCATGCTTTCGAAAACTATTTTGTTTGAATTTTCATTACAGATATTTCCTATTTTTATTGATTTGTATGTGCTCTGTATTGAACTATTGGTATAATTACATAAAACCTTAGAGTTTTGGAAAAAATGAACCCTCTTGCATCTCATAAATATGCAGCACCGTATTTCAGAGACAGGGAATGAACATCACTGAGCATCAGGGTTTGGTACTGATGATAAATGATGTTTGAAATAATTCCCCTATGCCATGCAGAGAAGAATTACAGTCAGAACAGTTCTCTGCCGGGGAAAAAAAAGAAAAAAGAGTATTCCAAGGCAATATCCACTAAGAGTTTTGTTAAGAAATTTGAGTCAGTTCAAACTGAAAATTGAAAAAGGGAATGTTTTTTTTTCTTAATAATAAGATGAGATCACAACAGAAACAAACATTTTCCTCTGCAATTGTGTTGAATTTGTAAGGAGGAAAACAATCCATATGGGAAAATGAGAAATTAAGATATAAAATACAAGAATCATAATTAAATAATGGATGAAACTGCTGCCTGTGGTATCACTTTCGATATTGTATAATCTTTTTCAAGTTGGTAGTTATACTGGTGCATTAATATATGCTAATTTAAATATTTGATATAATATAATTGATTAGAAAAACATCTTAATGCATTATGATAAAGCAAGTCAAATGTTCCAGCAAAGTAAAGTATTCAAATAGTATGATCTTTAAAGAAATTAGAAGAAAAGCATACTGCTCTGAATCTGTGCTTGGGAAATAATTTAAATTGTTAAACATTTTAAAGTTGCACTGTTTTTTTAAAGTAACAAATTGAAATGAAGCATGGTGATTTTTTTATTACAGCTGTCTTTTCAGCTATATTTCTTTCCATTTGCACATTAGAATGGAACACATTACCACCACTTTGTAGCTTTTTTATAATCCTTTTCATCAGCACTTCCATTTTGTCTCTGTAATTTGCAAATTGCCATTCTTTTCAATGAAAATAACTTATGTGTGTAATTTTACTCTTGACAAAATTGTATACTCTTATTGATTAATTGCATTCCTGGTTTTTTATATTATCTTAAACCATAAATCCACAAAGACGTAGAGTTGTATTTGATTCGGCATTTTCCAACATTAAATCTTTTGCATTTGTAATGAGAAAACTCTGGCTATTTATTTTCATAAGGCTGATCCAGTAATCCATCTTTACTCTAGAAAGCATTAAAAGTACATTTTCAAATGCTTCAGTGGTGAGGGTTGCTTATTCTTTAACTGAGTTGGGGCCTAAAACAGGCTACATCTGACAGCAAATGAACACAGAGGAAAAAGGCTCTGTCAAGGGGTGACAGAATAGAGACTTTCTCTACTTGCTCAAACAATCAGATCTCACTCTGCTTAAATTTAATGCGAGTTTTGCCATTATCGGCAATGGCACCAGACCTCAGCCATTACTTTTCATTTTATCATACGTTATTCTAAATGATTTACAGCCCATAGTGTTTAAATTGTAAGTTAATTTGCTTTCTGTGAAACAACCTTTCTGAATAAAACCACGCTGTGGCTCTCTAAGGCATGAAATATACTTCTAATTGAATCTGTCTCTGGGTGGGAAAAAATATCACTGAACATGACTTTACCATTCTTTAAAAAAAATGTATTCCAAAACCAACCCTGTTATGGGTAGTTTTTAAATTTAGAAAGTGTATATATTTATGAAGATTTTATGATGGGTCAAGATAATTTCTCACATAACTCTAGCCAACTATGCATGCTCTGACATGGATGACTTATGAACATGATTTACCATCTTTACCTTCAGAAGTTGAAAATGCATCAAGAGAAGTAGAGTAGTACAAACAGGGATTGGTGGAAAGGAATAGTGAACCAAAGTACTGTATTCGTTGTTTCACTTCTGAATAAAAGTGTGGGGGTTTTTTCCCAAAAAAAAAAAAGTCAGCACTCCCTCCTGAGCTGTGCATGTGGGAAAGGCAGCATCTTACAAGGAGCTAAAACTTACAATTATATGATATCAATTTACCATATAAAGGAACATACCTTTTAAATTACTTTAAGTTACTAAAATATTACATGTAAAACCAGTAGAAAAACTCTAGCTATTAACGAATAGAATAGAATAGAATAGAATAGAATAGAATAGAATAGAATAGAATAGAATAGAATAGAATAGAATAGAATAGAATAGGAGTTTTGTTAGGAGGGGATGTACAGTGATCATCTAATCCAATTGGCTGAACACTTTGGGGCTGACCAAATGTTAAAGCATGTTATTAAGGGCATAGGTCCAAATGCTTCTTGAACACTGACAGGCTTGGGGCATTGACCACCTCTCTAGGAAGCCTGTTCCAGAGATTTACCACCCTCTTGGTAAAGAAATGTTTCCTAATGTCCGGTCTAAACCTCTCATGGAGCAACTTTGAACCACTCCCACGTGCCCTGTCACAGGATGCCAGGAAGACGAGATCAGCACCTCCCTCTCCACTCCATTTTACTTTTATTCTTCCTGTTAGATAAACTGTATTTATACAAATTGCTCAACATTACTGTAAATTGTGGACACCCTAGGATTTTATACAGCTAAAATTTCTCCGTGGGAGAAGGGCTGGGTCTATAATAATCTGGTTCATGTGATTATATGATTATAAGGAATTGGGATAGGAAGTAAGCAGCTTTAGTGATACTTGCAGTGAGCACTTGTGATACAGTTTTCTGTTATTGCAGACAAAATAATTTACTCTCCTTCTCTGAAAAAAAAATAATCCCAAATTCATAATCCTTTGTTTTTGTTTCCACAGCTTTAAACCTTATCTGAATTCCCTCTCTCCCTGCGGACAGCATGAGGCTCAACACAATAACACAGGTAAACCTGAACATACTGTTTTCCTAAAAATAGAAGAGATGGCTCTGACCTTCTTCACAGACTTATACAGAAACAGAGTACAGATCTTTAAAAAGTTGCATCAGCATGATGGAATCTTTTTGAGGCTTAGTATATAGTTTTAACATATACTTTTCTAGATCACTTCCTTCTTATCAAAATCCAGCACATTTTTTTTATCCTTTCATCTGATCTTTACTAGACACCCTCTAGAGGCAGAAGCAGAACAGCAAATATCAAATGCAATTAATATTCAAAATAAGTTCTTGTATTTGAGATTTATAAGCACTGGTGTTAGCATTTTATTATTGCAGCTCCAAAGAATGTCACTCTCAGTATCTGGTATAATCAGCAATGAACACATACATAAGAAAATATTTCTTAAACAGAAGATCAATCACTCCTTAAGAAAAATAACTTATTGTAAATAGAAGTTAAAAAATTTTATCTCTCTTCTCATCACAGTGGTAGGACAGAATTTGATCTTGAAAACCCTAAATGGTGATTATGGTAATGAATTAAGTAACTTGTAAGTTACTTTGAAAGCACAGATTGCTGTGTTATATTACCGTGGCTTCATTATTTTTCTAGTCAGCCCTAGTACGGCCAAAACTGGAGCAACGTGTCCAGCTTTTGATACTGTATTCCAGCAAAAAAAAAGATATGGACCAATTTAATAATGAATGATGAATGAATATCATCCAGTTTGAGAATGAAACATAAGTGGGGTCAAAACCCCTCAGCCTTTTTATGGAAGGACCTTAAAGAACTAGACAAAAACAGAGTGTAGGAAAACATATAGTAACAGCCTTCAAATATATAGAAGGCTGGTGTGCAACGTCATTTTCTCACATCTGCTAGGCATAGGACAAGAAGTAAGAAAAAAGAATGCATTAGAGCAACAGAGACTTGGTTTTTACATGAGGGGAGTTGGAGTGGGAGAGAGCAGAGAGTATTCTGTGTGTAAGGACTGTTAAACACTGGAAGGAATTGCCTCAGTGGCTCTTCAGGCTGTTTTAAGAAGTTAGGCAATTGACTATTAGGGATGTTTGTAGTTGGATTGATCCTGCTTCAGGCAAGAATAAGAAGATGACTGTCTTTAGGTCTTTCCCACTTCTGTTATCTTCAAGTCTGTGGTTTTATAATTGTGACATTTCCCACTGGCTGTTTGATAGTTCTGTTCCCTGGTGCAGACTGTGTATATAAATACATCAGATTTGTCTTTTATACAACAATTAGCAAGTGTCAGGCTTGAAATGCAAGCCTGTTTCCTACTTGACCAACTCAGAAATCCTCAGAATGTCTGAATTAGATGTATTCCAATTTTAGCCATGAAGAAATTGAAGACATAAGTGATTAAGTTATCTGCACATGATACACCATGAATGGATAGGAAATAAGGACTGAGAACTTAGAAGCCCTACTCTGGATTTCATGCTTAAAATTGCAAAAATAAAATAATGGTATGTCCAAAAAGACCCAGGAGAAATAAGACAGTGTCCCATAGATCATAGGGACTGCATAGGTCTACTTTGAAAGTATAGCTTCCCCAAAAGTCCATATTTCCAGTACAATTTTTTTCTTCACTAAGTGTAGCTTCCATTCATCTCAAAAATAAAAATCTTTCCAAGTACTTTTAGACAACTATTCAGAATTTTAAAATATATACTCACTACGGCTCCAGCAATCAGTCTTGGCTATTAATCACCCTGACAAAATCATTGATTTTCATTTCCTTCTTTCATGTTGCGTGGGAACAGCCTGAGTTAGATTACAAGATCTGAGAGAGGTGATAAGGACAATAAGCAAGCTTTTGAGAAATTCTGAGCATTTGGTGGATTACTTTCTGTTTAACCTTCTCATGAACTCCTGAATTTAGTTTTAGAAATCTGGTCTCTTTATCAGCACGAGTCTCCTTTCCATGCTGGTGATGGAGAGAATGTAACCAATATAGTACTGAGGTGCCGGATGTAATCAGATGTCCCACTCCCAGCAGGATGCTATAAATTGTATGTGCATGATTCCACTGAAAAAGTTAATGTGTCCATATCTTGTGCCATATAAAAAGGCTACTACACAACCCAGTAAACAGTAAAACTTCTGAAATGGCTAGAATTTAATCAAATCTTAAATCCTGATCAGTAGTCAAGTATGTTCACTGGGTTTCTGTACCTAGTAACAAGTCACCCAAGAGTCACAGAAGGATGGCTTTAAAATTACATAGTATTTTGCTAAACTCTTAAAGGTCTGCTAAAGAAATAATAAGTGCTAGTGACTATTTTTCAAAGCATACATATTTTTGACAGCTTTCATTCTCTCACAGAGAACCAGGATATCCTTTAAGTGAATTAGTGTTGTTAAATCTGTCTGCTAAAGCATCACTCTATAATTAGAGGCCTGCTTCTGTATATTCTTACCTTATTCATCTGCTGATTCCTAAACGAAAGTGTTTCCTTCTAACTGTCCTAACCTTAAAAACATAGAACAAAATCCTGCAATCCTGCTTAACTTTAAACATGTAAAGTATTCCCTTGAAAGTACAATTTCATGTAAAGTTCCAGAAACATGTGTTGAACTGTGTGACTGCCACTGACTACTAGTAAGTTTTTCTTTCAAGCTGTGATTGCAGGCCAGTGATGAAGCTATCTTTATGCTCCTCTAGGCCCTTTGACTTAAATAGATGCAAGCATCCCTATGCCAAAACAGCTATGTTGTATTTGAATCTGATTATTGATCGAAGCATAAGAGAGGAAGCAGAAGAGTAGTGGTGCGTTGTCAGGAATTGCCTGCAGGATGGGAGCTGTGTGGTGGCTTTTCAGGAGTTGTTAAAGGTGGTTGTGTGCTGTGGCAGTTCCAAAAGGGCTAATACTTGGGTCTACCTGAGATGGGAGTGACATTAGAGCAGTATTTGCCCGGGGGGTACCCCAGAATGTGGGAAGGATTAGGGGAGCTCTCAGGAGATGTGTATGCAGAGCTCCGTGAGCTGGGCCAGTTGGGTGAGCCTGAGATGTGGGCTCTGTCCTCCTGTCAGTCGGGGATGGAGGTAACAGTTCTCAGATGAGGAGTCTGTGCCGTGAAAAGCAGGGAGTTATCCCAGCAGGGAGAGCGGGCAGCATGCTTCCGTGGGGATGAAGGTTCTCTGTCAGTGCCGAGGGAGGATGCTGGGCTGTGAGGCACTCCCCTACCTGTGCATTGAACAACTTCATGGGTTAAAAGCTAAATCAGGTAAAAACCTGCGGTTCAGCTCTTACCAGTGTGCTAAAATAAAATTAAAAAAAAAAAAAACAAAACACCACCGCTTCTTGGTTTGGCTCATTCTATTCCAAAAGCATTTTCCTTTGTTTTTAAAAACAAACAGGGAAAAATCTAGAATATTCTGAGCTTACTTTTGTGTAAGAAAGTGTTACTTGTCCAAAATAAAAATGCTTCATGTTTGTTCAAATTCTTCTCTTATGCTCACATATCACTAGTGCATATTGTTCCGTAGTAATACGAGGGCCCCTTTCCCTTTTTTAATTAAATTCTTATAGCCTTTGCCTAAGTAGGAAAATGGCTTCAAAGCTGCAGTCGAGAGAAAACACAACTGGCAACGTCAACTTACACAGCCTTAGGAAAATAAAAGCGAAGTTTGAGGAAAGCAGAATAGGTTAAGGTGACAATGATTCAAAGTTAACTTGCAGATGCTCCATTGTATCGTAATGCTGCCCTCTTAAGGACAAAGAAAGCGAGGAGCTGGAGTACTTGTCTTGCTCAGAGGCCTACAACTTCTGTGTGACAGGTAAGACTTACTTCTGGTATTTTGGCATGGTTCTTGTGCCTTTCTGTATGTTACCAGACTCTGGTATGTTACGTTCCTTTTGCAATCCAGGGCATGTCAGTACACTTCTTTGCTGTAAAGCTACATGGTGGTAAGGAGCCTCTGCTGCGTGGGAAGCAGGCATGAGGCATGATGAAAACCAGAATGCCCCTTTGTCTATAACAGTCTTTGACACATCGGATTTTGCACCTCACACATGTTTTCTGCAGGTAGCTAAACATGAGGGCACCAAGTGCAGACAGCACCCACTGCCCTGTCCTGCCTGCTCCGTGGGGTCTGTGTGCCCACAGGCAGCACCCACTGCCCTGTCCTGCCTGCTCCGTGGGGTCTGTGTGCCCACACACAGCACCCACTGCCCCGTCCTGCCCACATACCTTCATGGGGTATTTGCACCCACGGGCACCACCCTCTTGCAATTTCCCCTTCTAGAACAGGGGAAATTTACGATTTTTCCCAATGGATTATTACCATGTATTTACAATATAAAAATAATTGCTGTGACACATAAATTAACCATGGGGAAACCTAAAATATTACCATTTAGGACCTGACAGCCCAAAAGGACAGCCTCAGTTACGTGGACATCTCTGAGCAGCCCATCAAACTTCAAAGATAGAGCTGAAAAGGTAATCTAAGGTAGTTCAGTTGTTATGGGGGATTTCAATTAAAAGCAGCCCTTTTCTGACAAAGGCCCTGGAAAGGCTTGTCAGTATGTTTAAAGGATTCATTTGAAAGGAAGAAACTGAGAGACAAAGCAACACTTTTAAGACAAAAGGAGAAGAAATTAATTTTGGGGGGTTTGTGCTGAAAGTAAACTGCTGAGACTTTCCTGTTATCAGTTTTGTGCTGTGAATACTGAATATGAAGGTGATGTTCTCTCATTTATCTTCTTTTGTCCCAGAACTGAAAACCAATTCTTTTTGTCGATATCTCCTATATTTCTTGTTGTCATAGCTGTAATTTAATCTTCAGCTTCATGCCCCTGAAATTTAACTTGCTGAATTTCTCCATTGGCGAGTATTGTTCCGTACATAAAGTGTTTTAAGATTAAATATGATTAGTACTTTTGTGTTGTAAATTCTAAGATAGCTTGTCATTACTGCCAATATAATCATGCAGGACTTACAAAATCTGGATGTTCAAGATTACATTCAGTTGACAGTGAATACAATGGTTGGATTAGATGACTTGTAAAGGTCCATTCCAAGCCAAATCATACTCGGATTCTATCAACAAATATATGATTTTCAGTATCTGACTAGATGTTTTAATACTGGAGTGTGTTAAGTTGTTTTTGTGGTGAGTTTTCATATAAAATGTTTTACAGACACAGCAAGCAAAGTTGTAAATTTAAAATGCCATAATCTAAACATAATTTTGGAAGCTGCATGAGTCCTTACGGGGAAAAAAAGTCATTCTGGAATAAGAGAGCTGTACTCATGTCATCTGCAAGTCAGACATACTTCAAATTAATGTGAGGACAGTGCAGAACAGCAGCCATGGGTGAACTCTTGGACCTACTGAAGTCAATCAAAATTGTCATCATTTACTTCAGCAGGGCAGGAATTTGCCCTGGGTTTTCTAAATTGAGCAGCTTTAGGAAGAGAAGATGTCCTGTGACCAGTTCCCAGGCTGCTGCCTCATCCTTATAGTTGTCACCTCTGTTGTGTGCAAGACCCTGGACGAATCTCTTCTTGTACGCTGGGGTTTCACACTTGTTAATGTGGAAAATGAATATGTATGTGCATATGTATGTATGTATTCAAACATATATACATATATATTTATTTACAATATAACTAAAACGTATGTATCAGTATGTGTATCTAATTTATGGTGTATACATATAATGTGTGGTGCATACGAATATAAGGTGTGCATATACATACACAAAACAATTAGAAAGTGTGTTAATACCTGTGGGAGATACCGGGAACCGTCGAAAGA